>JACAXG010000494.1:25070-75012 GCA_018881555.1 Amblyornis subalaris
GCCTAACTGGACTGCACAGCTACCACCCTGGTCAACAGGGTGTCAGGTTGTACCGTGACTCTGTCGGTTTGTTTAAGCCCATCTTTCTGTATTACTGCATTTATTGTAACCTTTTTTATTAAAATTGTAATTTTGACCTAAAATCTCTCGAGGTATTTTGTGTGGGGTTAATTTCCCCTGCTGGTTTACAGCCAAACCAGCACACTTCTGAACAGCCTGTAGCCATTGATAGCTGCACTCCAGTCATGGGAGTCATCCCACCAAGTTTCAGTAATGGCAACAAGGTTGTAGCTTTCTAGCAGCACAGTGACTTCCAACTCCTGTTTGTTGCCCATGCTGTGTGCATTGGTGTAGAGGCACCTCAGCTGGGCTGTCAGGTATGTTGCCTTCCTAGAGGAAGACCCCTTAATTCGAGATAATTTTCTGGTGTTTCCCTGTTGGCTTTTATTAGCTTAGGAGTCCATGGCTTGTCCCTGTAAGACTGCAAGTGTGTTCCAGTGTGGCCAGCACACTTCAGAGTCAGTGAGGTCTAGATGCACTACAGCTGGGCTATCGATTTCACCCTGAACACTGCCATGCCACCCCTTGACTCATCTCTGCTGAGCCTGGTCTTATCCCCTCTCTCCTTCAAACCTAGTTAAAAGTCCTCTCAATCAGTCCTACCAACTCAAACTAGAATCCTTTTGCCCTTGCTAGATAGGTGAATCCCATATGTCTCCAGCAGACCTGGTGTTGTATAAACCACCACATGATTGAAAAAGCCGAAATTCCACTGATGGCACTGATCTTTGAGCCATGTGTTGACCAGGTGGGTTCTCCTGTTCTTTTCGGCATTCTTCCCTGCTACTGAAGGAATTGAGGAAAACACCACCTGTGCTCTTGTCCCTTCAACCAGTTGCCCCAATGCTTTGAAGTCCTTTTTGATTGCCCTAGGACTTCTCTCATCAGCCTCGTCACTGCCAACCTGGGCAACCAGCAGTGGGTAATAATCAGAGGGCTGAATGAGTCCAAGGAGTCTTCTGGTAATATCCCTTACCTGGGCCCCAGGGAGGCAGCAGACTTCCCTGTGGGATGGGTCCAGTTGGCATACTGGGCCCTCAGTTCCCTTCAGAAGGAAGTCGCCCACTACAATTACCCTTCTTTCTTTCTTAACACCTGTAGTTGGCATCCATCTGGTTGACTGGCTTGTTCTGGTCAGCCCTCCAGATAGATCTTCATCTCCACTGTCATCTGCCTGACCCTGGAGTTCCAGAGCCCCATACCTATTCTGAAAGGACACATGGGAAGGTGAGGGAGGCTGGGAGGGGATTCTCCTACCTCCTGAGCAGGGATCTGTTTCCATTCCCCCCCCATCTTTTAGGTCTCCTTCTTGCCTGATGGTGAGATGATCGGGGCTTCCCCAACTCTTGCTGAGCTTCCATCCGCTGCATTTCTCTCAGGGATGGAAGTGTGTGACCACCAATCTCTCTCACACTCTCTGATACTCTTCAGCCTCTCCACTTCCTCTTTAAGCTCTGCCACCAGGCTGAGCAGATCATCCACCTGGTCACACCACACGTAGGTGTCGTCTCTGCTGTCATCCGATATTATTGCCAGGAGTACATGAGTATTACTTAAATGGTGCATTGTTTCAAAGGAGAGCATATGCACCTGGTGAAGCTTAAAGTATCCAGTTTTACAAAAATGTTGGTAGGCAGTATATTACTGAGGTGTAACTATATAATTTTATGTAGTGAGGCAAGATTTATGTGGGGTTTTTTTCCTTCTTGGATGACCTAATTTTTATGAAGTTTCAATATTAAAGTATTTTTCTTCTGGCATTATTCATATAGAAGTAGATCTGGCAACAGATCACTCTCAAGACATAAGGAGAGATGCAGATCCAGAAGTCCCCTGAAAAAACGGTCTAGATCTAGGGAAAGGTGGAGATCAAGAAGTCGCTCTCATTCTCGGTGAGTTCCATTCCTCAGATATTATATTGTTCATCTTAGCACATAGTACAAAGTTTTTGAAAAAGATATAACAAACCTTTTAGGTGATGGCAAAGGATGGAATCTCTAAATGCTTTAGCCTGTCCCTAGGCTTTGTTTGTGGAAGAAAAGAATAGAAAGTAATTTTTTTTTGTGCTCAGTGTACTGGTTTTGGCTGTGATATAGTTAATTTTCTTCATAGTAGTTCATATGGTGCCTATAGAAGTTAAACCACAAGGCTGAGGTACCTAAACTTTGATACCAAAGTCTAGTCTGCATTTATATCAACATCAAGCTGATTGAAAGTTGGTAACCTTAATTGTCAGACTTTAACCAATGAATTAGGTATGTTCTGTGTAGCCTGTGCTACAAAAAAAGTGGATGATGCTTCTTCAACCTTGTCAACAGTTATAGTTTGGATTCAAGCTGAACTTGATCCTGCATTCTGAGAACATGTATAAAGTTTTTGTGCATGAGATTTTATTTTTGCCTTTGGCTATTTCATATTGGCCATACACTGCTGTAAGCACAAATGTATATGTCTGTTATGTAACATATTTACATTTCAGCATCTAATACACCTATATTTTGCCTAGTCTATTAATTTTTAAGTCTGATTAATTATTGAACTGTGAAATTCAAACAAAATAGTTCCTTTATCTCCTTGAATGATAATGTAATTTTCTGAGGGGTAAAATAGTGAATATTCACAAAACAAAAGTGCCTGTAAAAGTAGCTTAATGAATAGAAGCCTTGGTACTTTTCTTTCTGTTTCATCTCTTTAATTCCCCTGACTCATTTAAAGGGAGCTTCATACTTAGGTTGTGCAGTTGTTTTCTGAGGAGAAAAGTTTTGTGGGAAATAGAACTGCAGATCTGTGGACCTCAGTGGGAATAGTTAGGAGGTAGGCTACATAGCTGGGCTTCGTTGATGGATCCTTTTGACTCTGTTGCTGTTGTCTGGAGCTTCTTGAGATGTCTGCTCACTTGAAGGGGAAAATCCAGTGAAATGTCTGTGATAAATAACTAGAAGGTGCTTCTTGGGTCATTGTGAAACCCCTTGCTATTGCTGGGATTGTGTGCTGTTTCATCTTAATGATCTTACATTCCTTCTCTGAGACATTTAAAGAGGTATTTGCCAAAACCTGATGAAAACCAAAGTCTTCAGGTCACAGACCATGAAACAAGCCAACTATTTATTAGTAGCCAGACACTTGTTCCAATGAAAAAAGGTGGGGGCTGTATGTATAAATATCCTAGAGGCAGGTCTAGGAGTCATGTGTCTCTTGTTAGAAAGATGGTTCAGAGTCTCATGCTTCCAAATAATCCTTTACCAAAATGTAATCTTCCAGCCAAAGCTGTGATCTAACTGTGTGCGCTTTTGGGTGCCATAATGTAAAAAAGATCTAAACCTATTGGAAAGCGTCCAAAGGAGGGCTATGAAGATGATGAAGGGTCTAGAGGGGAAGCCATACGAGGAGCAGCTGAAGTCACTTGGCTTGTTCAGCCTGGAGAAGAGGAGACTGAGGGGAGACTTCATCATGATCTACAACTTGCTCACAAAGCAGAGGGGCAGGCACTGATCTTTTCTCTCTGGTGACCAGTGACAGGACCCGAGGAAATGGCCTGAAGTAAGGTCAAGGGAGGTTTAGGTTAGATATTAGAAAAAGGTTCTTCACCCAGAGGGTGGTTGGGCGCTGGAACAGAGTCCCCAGAGAAGTGGTCACAGCACCAAGCTTGACAGAGTTCAAGAAGCATTTGGACAATGCTCTCAGGCACATGGTGTGGCTCTTGGGGATGGTGCTGTGCAGGGCCAGGAGTTGGATTTTAATAATCCTTGTGAATCCCTTCCAACTCAGCATATTCTATGATTCTGTGATTAATAAAATTTTATTTGGCTTGACTACTAGAACATCCGGTGGAATTTTTCTCACTGTTTTTATGAACATGTATCATTCTCCCTATCCCAAAGAAGTTGACTTGTTCTGTTACCTTGCTTCTGTTTTTATGGTCTTACTGATTTTTCAATAATTTTCTAATTCCTAATGACATTACAGATAGTTGAATTGTCTTGGTTGAGTTTTGACCTTACATTTACCTTTTGAGAGACTGTGGAGAAATTTTATCCCAGTTTTTTTGTTTCTGTGTATTAATTAATGTTGGATTTCCAAGCAGTTAAAAAATATTTATGTGAGAGAACAACACAGAATAAAGACTTCAGTCCAGTCAGCTGACATTATTCACATGGGGGTGGTTAATCTGCAGTCCATTTTACATGTACACATAAATAGTAAAGAATGGATTTACAAATTGGAGTTTGTCTCACTTCTGATAAAATGTAGAAAATTTATGTATATATGGTAACGTAGCTGTGAGGTGAAAAGACATATTCTTTCAAAGTGTAATGATGTCACTGACTATCACAGTTTGATTTGATTTTTGCCCCCTCTTCCCCATTTTGATTTCCAAATTTTTCCTATCTATATAGCCTCTCCCACATGGTGAACAGGGGTGACAAATGAAAATTTTGAATAATTACTATTTTTCAGCAGAAACATATATTTTCTCTTGAACAATTAATGTATGCTAAAGAGTTAGTTGTAATTTTTATTGGAAAGTTCAAATATTAATTAATGGATTTGTGTTTGGCTTTTCACAGGGGCAAGAAAAGAGGCAAAGAAAAGGTCAAGGAAAAAGAAAAGGCCAAAGAAAAGGGGAGAGACCAAGACAAAGAGAAGGAGAGAAACTGGGACAGAGACAAAGAAAAGGAAAGAGAACGAGATAAAGAGAGAAACAGGGATAAGGACAAGGAGAAGGACTGGGAGAGAGAGAAAGAACAGCATAAAGATCGAGAGAGAGTTAGAGACAAGGATAGGGATAGAGACAGGGACAAGGACAGGGAAAAGAACAAGGATAAGGAGAAGGAAAAAGACAGAGAAGAGGTAGACCAGAACAAGGAAACAGATGATGTTACGAAAGAGGGGGAGAAGGATAGAGGGAAGATGAAGGACAAGGAGGGAGATAAGGACAGAGGGGAAAAAGAGAAGGACAGAGACAAAGAAAAGGAGAAAGATGAGAAGAAGGAGAAGAAAGAGAGAGAAAGAGAAAAAGAGAGAGATGATAAAAAAAAGAAAGATAAGAGATCCAGAACCCCCCCAAGAAGCTATAGCTCTTCAAGAAGATCTCGTAGCTCCAGCAGGTTTGTTTAGAATTTTTTAATGCTTTTTCGGACTTGTCAGTACAGTGACGCACCATGTAAAATGCGCATCCTAATTTTTATCTATTGATATCACCATGTCACTTACTAATTCAATTTGTATTCTTTCTGGTTTTTAGATTTCCCTATAAAATAAAATCTATTACAAAGAACTCTATATGATGCTTGATAGAAAACAGTTTCATGTTGGGCAACTGATATTTGCCTTTCACATAACTGTATAGTATTGGCCTTGAGGACAGTAAGTAGATGGTTCTTATGCCATCTCACTGTGTTGGAGCCATCCAAAAGTTATGATAGAGGGACATTAAACACCATCTTTGTCCTGATGAAAGTTTGAGTCACTGGTACATAGTTTCTTGGTTACTTACATACTGTACAGTGTTGGTCTGTAAAGGAATTGGTTGGGTTTATGAACAGCTGGGTGGTAATATTTGCCACTTGGCCACCTTAAGGATGGCGAGCAATGACTTTTCTTGCCTGGATGGCTGAAGAGCAAGAAGCAAGCATGTCACTTGGCTGGCTAACCATTCAGAAATTGAATGTATGTATCTCACTTGGAAGATAAGGATACCTTGTTCAGTTGATTAAATGTCCAGATACAAGTAAAAATTAACACTTCTTAACCATGCTGATAGTAAACAGGAAAGCAGTCAAGGTTAATCTAGCTGTTGTTTTTGCCTGTGAGGGAGGCTAAACTGGGTGGAAGTCTGGGTAAATTCAATCCAGCAAAAGGAGACTGTGAGATTGATTATAAGCTCTGTAACTGGACTAACTTGGGCATATTCAAAAGCATAGCACCTAACTTAAGTTCAGAAGCTTTCCAAATACCTCAGAAATTATGGAGTTCAATAATATCATGTGTCAAATTTAGATAGCAAATTTTATCTGTTACCTTGAGAGAACAAAATGCTGGATGAATTGTGAAAAGTTCTACATATAATAATCACTTTCCTGGACAAAAGCAAAATTTTCATAGCCCTAAAAATTCAGGAATTCATGGTTCATATAATGCAGAAAAAGCTGTAATGGTTTCTGAACATTCTGTTTGGGTTATATGAAATATCCATGTTGTTCTGGAGGTTTATGGGCAAAATATTGTGGCTTCTTTAAGCATATACAGCTTCCTATTTTAATGCGTTGTTAACATTATTTCATGGGTTGAATACTTGCACAGAGTAGAGGTAGTTCTGTTAGCTTTGAAAACAACAGTTTCTGTATGTATGTATCAGGAGTCTTGAATTAGATAAGTAGTTGTGCTGGATTGACCTTGGTTGAATGCCAGGTGCTCACCAAGCAACTCTATTGCTCCCTCTCCTCAGCTGGGAGAGAAAAATACCACGAGTTGAGATAAGAATGGGGAGAGATCACTCACCAATTACCATCACAGGTGTGGTGGGTTGATCTTGGCTAGACGCCAGGTGCCCACCAAGCTGCTCTGTCACTCCCCTTTCTCAGCTGGACAGGGGAGAGAAAATAAGATGGAAAACAACTCATAGGTTGAGACAAGGCAGTTTACTAAAGCAAATGTGAAAGTTTGTGTGTGCACAAGCAAAGAGAAAAAAAAATTCTCTATTTCCCATCCAGCCACTTCCTGGGAAGCAGGGCACGTGTAGCGGTTGCTCTGGAAGGCTGTCACGTGAAAAGGGGAGATTTCCTTGACCCTTAGTGTGGGGAGATTTACTCGACCCTTAGTGTTTAATTTGTCTGTCAGCACCCCAGGAAAGCTGAGACTCCGGTGCCCAACCAGTCTGTCAGTATCCTGTTAGGGGGATCCTTCACTGAACAGTCCTGCTGGATCGCAGGGTGGCTCAACTGACTTAGTCAGGGAAACACGCCAACAGCATAAGGGAGACCCCTCGGAAGGTCTTCCCCTTTATTTATGTTACCCACTGCTGGTGACTGCCAGCGCCTGGGAAGGATTCCCACTGACAGTTTATGGAATAACAGTCTTCATTAATATAAAATTGTGACAGGTTATGGTTCAAGGATTGTCAGTGATAGTATCTGACCGTAAAAACATACTCAAAGGAATACACAGACAAGCTCTAATCCCCAATAAAACTATTCAGCATGCATAGAGTATGGTTCTTACCCAATAGGCATCCCTATGGGGAAGAAGAGAGGTTCAGCCTGTCGACTGATCCCAGCCATTACAATGGAGTCTTCCCTAACTTTTCCCCCATTCTCGACTTACTTTTATACTCTTTCTTTATGTTTAGGTGGAGCTTGAGTGACTCGTCATACATACCTTTGTTACTGATTGATGTAAAATTCTGTCGCTTTGCTTTTAAAGATGCAATCAAAAAAATATAGAGCACATGCCCAGTGAGGGATGGTCATACCTTGGAGGCAGGTAGCTTTGGAATGGCAGTGTGCGTTAATATTACAATTAGGCTATAATGAACCAAGTTCATCTGAGGAGAGCAATTTCACTACAGTTGTTGGCTCAGCATCAGGACATCTCCTATCTTCCCTGGTTGACAGGTGCTATGTGGTTTATCAGCAGCAAAGTACCATTGAGTTCCCCTCCCTATAAGGATTTCAACAGAGCCTGGCTGCAGTGTCTCCACTCTGCACCACCCTCCGTTCCATCTCCCTTAGCAGGTGCTATGGTTGCAGATTGTGGGTTTGGGGAATCATTGTGGAATAGGTCTCAAGCATGCCAACTGCATTCTATCGGGAGCAACAACTGTATTTTAGCCTATAATTTCCATACCATTATAACTTCTGTCAGGATGTGAGTATAACTTCTCAGTTACCTCTGATTTTATCCCCAGCCATCTTTCCACAAAGGCAAACACTGTAAATAAGGAATGTTCCCCCTTCCCCATTTTCTTAGCTTTTATATCTGAGCTGATGTCATATGATATGGAATATCCCTTTGGTCAATTTGGGTCAGCTGTCCTAGTTGTGTCCCCTCTGTCATGGTTTAGGAATGGTATTCCCCAATTTAGGGTTTCCACTGAAATACTCCAAACCACACGCCGCTTGCTCACTCCCCCCTCCCGCTCCCTCCTGCAGTGGGCTGGAGAGGAGAACTGAAGGCACAAAAAGCAAAGACCATGTGTCAAGATAAGAACAATTTACTGGAAACAGCAATGAGATAAGAAAACGAACAGTAACAGCAACAATACTAATAACAATGTACAAGAAAGAGGCAAACAATTCACTCACAATTACTCACCATGGAGCCCAGTAATACAGGAACCTCTGCCACACTACCCTGACCACAAGAGAGCCCCTTCCCCTGCCCCTGGCAATGATGTGAGGTGGTATAGAGTAACTGCCCCTCCTGGCTATTGCAGAAATTAACCCTATCCTGGCTGGAACCAGGACATTATCCACCCCTTAATCTATACCATCTACTCATGCCCAAATCCTACACCTTCTAGCTATATACATGCAGATATATATATATATGCACACAAGCACGAATATAATTTCCATAGTTATCGCTTTGTCCCCCCTTTTGCTGTATTCAGCTGGGGCCGGAGCGATCTGCAGGGTTTCTCGCAGTCCACACAAGCTGACAGCTTTTTACCACAGGCAGTTTCACAGAGGCAGCAGCAAAGGTAAAAGGAATGAAAGAGAGGACTCTCTGTAACCGTATTCTGAGTTTATTTCTTCTCTGCCCAGGAGGACAGGGTGCATATCTTGAAAGGGAGGTTAGCAGAGAGACGATTTTCCCGCTGTCTCTGCTGCTTTAAGGGGTAGGGATAACAGTGTGCAACCAATGAGCGTAGAGATACATGAGAGAAAACCAATGAAGCATCTTCAGAGGAAGAACAAATTCAAGCTGACTAATGACAATACAGTTAGAGAGAATTTCAAACCAAGCTGACCTGTTACAAAGCTTAAGACTGTGAGGAGGAGAAACCTAAAGTGACAGCATCTAAGAAATATTGCTCTGTGGCAAACTGCCTTTTTGATAACTAAGGCTGGAGCACCGCAACACATAGTCAATGGCCATCCCTCCAAGATGTCTGTTGAGTTCATTTAGTCCATGACTGTGGGTTCTATCCATTCTAGATGTCTTCCAGGGCAGAAGGGTTGGTGTGCCGTCAGCTGGTTGCAAGCTGCATCAGGAGCTCACAACTGGTGTATCTGGAGCAGTCCATCCTCATTGTCCATGGTAGTTATGGCATACAGTGGAAGTGTCATTCAGCAACCAATATTATACAATTCAACATTACAGAATGTTCTCACCCAAAAATCAAATCCCCTTGAGGTACACATCGTGTTTCCTGTCCCTCTGCATTACCCATAAGGTACACCCAGGTCCTTGAGCAAAAACAATCCCATGGATGGGTTTGCCTTTGCTTGAGGCAGGACTAATCCAAACTGTCTTCTCTAACACATTCCTCCTATGCACCATGAGGACTTTAACCCATTCTACAGTAAGTGGAGGTTTTGATTGGGCAGGGCCAGCTCAATTGGTAGAGCCTCAGGTGTTAACTAACCAGGTGGCCTTCGCTAGATGTAGATCCCAATGTTTGAAGGTCCCACCACCTATTGCTTTCGATGTGGTTTTTAACAGTCCATTGTACCATTCAATTTTCCCAGAGGCTGGTGCATGATAGGGAATATGATACACCCACTCAATACCGTACTCTCTGACCAAGGTGTATATGAGGCTATTTCTGAAATGAGTCCCATTGTCTGACTCAATTCTCTCAGGGGTGCCATGTCGCCACAGGACTTGCTTTTCCAGGCCCAAGATTGTCGCAGGAAGGGGGTCCGGCTGCTGATATCCAGCTCCAGTATGCCTGCGACCTTCCTAGAGAGCGTCCCGCAGAGAACAATTCTCCCAGGGGCACTTGGCAAGCCTTCCTAGGCGACGAGTGATTTCAGTAGGTGTAGCAGTCTTTCAGCTACAAGTGATTCAGTTCTTTTGTGAAAGCACCCCAGGCAGACTCGGGGACAGAGAGACAGGAGCGTCGTATGGCTGTTCCACAGAGGTAGCTTTATTGTCCAAACCACCCTGTGAAGGGGAGGCCAGGGACAAAAGCTCCCTGGTGTCAGGGGTCGAGGCATGGGTTTATATGGTGAAAACGGGGTGGGGCGGAAACCAATTAGCCAACAGGGTACAGGCTATTACCATGAAGAAATAAGGCATGTTGGGAACTCACCATGACCCAGAGAAGAGTTGGTATCTCTGGCTATCTCCAAGGGAGTGGTGGAAGCTCTAGCCTTGAGGGCTCACAGCCCTCCACATAAGATGGTGTTCCAGGCAGTGGTGTAAAGTACAGGGTAGGTCTCCAGCCATCCAGTGGTTGCTTCTACCATTGTAAGCACATAGCGCTTGCCTTGGCAGGTCTGTGGGAGTGTGATGTAATCAATCTGCCAGGCCTCCCCATATTTATATTTTGACCATTGTCCACCATACCACAGGGGCTTTACCCGCTTGGCCTGCTTGATTGCATCTCATGTTTCACAGTTATGGATAACCTGGGAGATAGTGTTCGTGTTTAAGTCCACTCCTCGATCACGAGCCCATCTATATGTTGCATCTCTTCCCTGATTACCTGAGCCGTCATGGACCAGCAAGACAAAAATAATTCACCCTTATGCTGCCAGTCCAGATCCACCTGAGACACTTTAATCTTAGCAGCCAGATCCACCTGTCCATTGTTGCAATGTTCTTCAGTAGCCCAACTCTTGGGTACATGTGCATCTACATGATGTACTTTTACAGCCAACTCCTCTACCCAGGCAGTGGTGTCTTGTCACAATTCAGCAGCCCATATGGGTTTACCTCTGCAATGCCAATTGGTCTTTTTCCATTGGTCCAGCCACTCCCACAGAACATTTCCTACCATCCACGAGTCAGTGCAGAGGTAGAGCACTGGCCATTTCTCTCATTCAGTGATATTTAAAGCCAGCTGGACAGCTTTCAACTCTGCAACCTGACTTGAACCACCTTGTCCCTCAATAGCTTTCACGACTCGATGCAGCTTTCCATTTTCAATGTATCCCTGCAATATGGCAGGAACCGTCATTAAAGAGTGTATCACTTTTCATTTTCTGGTAGCTGATTATATGGTGGGGCCTCCTCTACACATTTTACCTTTTCCTCTTCCTCTTCTGATGGTAGTCCGAAATTTTCAACTTTGGACCAGTTCGTGATGACTTCCAAGATCCCTGGGTGATTGGGGTTTCCTATTCAAGTTCGCCATGTGATCAGAGCAATCTACTTACTCCTCATAGCAACAGCAGCATGATGTGTTGCAGGGAGTTTCCCTTTGAACATTCAGCCCAGCATTGGCAGTCAGGGTGCCAGGAGGAGCTGTGCTTTGGTGCCAATCACTTCTGAAGATGCTCAAATCCCCTCATAAGCTGCCAGTATCTCTTTTTCAATTGGGGTGTAACAGGCCTTGGATCCCTTGTGTCCTTGACTCCAGAACCTCAGCAGTCATCCTCGTGTCTTCTCGGGTACTTTTTGCCAGGGACTCCAGGAAGAATCATTCTCCCCGGATGCACTGTACAGCACATTTTTCACATCTTGTCCTGTCCTGACTGGCCCAAGGGCTACCGCATGAACAATCTCCTGTTTAATCTGTTCAAAAGCTTGTTGTTGTTCAGGACCCAACTTGAAATTGTTCTTCCGTGTCACAAGGTAGAGAGGGATTACAATCTGACCATATTCTGGAATATGCATCCTCCAAAACCCCACAGTGCCTAGGAAAGCTTGTGTTTCCTTCTTGCTGGTCGGTGGGGATATCATTGCTATTTTGTTGACCACATCCATTGGAGTCTGATGACGTCCATCTTGCCATTTTACTCCTAAAAACTGAATTTCCTGGACAGGTCCCTTTGTTGCCTAGAATCGAACGACAAACTTTCCAAACAATATTAGGATTAATAACATAAGGAGCAGTTCTTAAATGTAAGTTTTCAGGTGCACAAAATACGGGTATGAGCACACGCAGGATTGAATTTCTACAATTTTTATAAGATTAATTAATTAGTATATCTAGCAAGTACATCCAATAGGAGAACAGTTGCCCTGGTAACCCACCCTTGGATCTGCCCCATTTGGAGTCTCTCCATAGGTTCTTAGCCCTACATTTTGTTATGTCTCCCAGGTGCTGGTGCAAAACAAGATGTCTGTGTTAGAAATTCTTTTATTGAAAATAAGACTAAACAGAATTTCAAGGAGGTGGCATAAATGTGTGAGAAAGGGTAATCTACTATTCTAAAGTGTGAGAATGTGTTAAAAACTATACAGCTATATATTAAAAATCTACAAAGCTACAAATATATAAAAAAAATATGTAAAAAGCTAAAAATCTTTAGGCATCACCTTGACCTTACTTTGCTTTATGGCAAAACTGGACTTCAGGAGGATTTGGATTATTTTCTCCCCTTTCTCAAAAATTTCCTCTGATGTGTTGCCCCACACAATGATGTCATCAATGTATTGCAAGTGTTTTGAAGCCTCACCCCTTTCAAGTGCAGTCTGGATCAGTCCATGGCAAATGGAAGGGCTGTGTTTCCATCCCTGGGGCAGTTGATTTCAGGTGTACTGGACACTCTTCCAGGTGAATGCAAACTGTGGCCTGCACTCTGCTGCCAAAGGAATGGAGAAAAACAAATTAGCAATGTTGATGGTGGCACCACTTTTCTGCCTTGGACTCCGGTTCATACTGAAATTCCAGCATGTCCAGCGCAGCGGCACTCAGTGGTGGTGTGACTTAATTTAGGCCACAATAGTCTACTGTCGGTCTTCACTCTCCATTGGACTTATGCACTGGCTATATAGGACTATTAAAGGGTGAGTGAGTCTTGCTGACCACTCCCTGGATCTTCAGTTCACAAATCATCTCACAGATGGGGGCCACAGAGTCCCGGTTAGTGCGGTATTGTCGATGGTGCACTGCTGTGGTAGCGATCGGCGCCTGTTGTTCTTCAACCCTCAGCAGTCCCACAGCAGAAGGGTCTTCTCAGACACCAAGGACCAGCTGTCTGATTCCCTCTGTCTCCACAGCAGCTATCCCAAAATCCTAACGATGCCCTTTTGGGTCCTTGAAATACCCTCTCCTGAGGTAATTGTGCCAAGGATGCACGGGGCCTCTGGACCAGTCATGATGGGGTGTTTTTGCCATTCATTCCCAGTCAGGCTCGCTTCAGCTTCCAGTACAGTCAGCTGTTGGGATCCCTTGTCACCCCAGAAATAGAGATGAATTCTGCCCCTAAATATCTTGATGGCATCAGGGTACATTGTGCACCAGTGTCAACTAGTCTTTTACTCTTGTGGGTCTGATGTGCCAGGCCATCAGATCCTCACAGTCTAATAGATCCGATTGTCCCTTTCCTCCACCTGGCTGGAGGCAGGGCCCCTCTAGTCCTGGCCATAGTACTCGTTGCTCACTTCTGGTACATATGAGCTGGAGGTCCCTTCAAGAGTATGGGAAGTAATATCATCCTTTCTATTCTGTCTGAGGACTTGCCCACTGAAACCTGGAACAGCACTTATCTTTGAAAAATTTACTGCGGTGGTTGTCCTTCCTCTCAACTCACGTACCCGTGCTGCTAGGGCAGAGGTGGGTTTTCCATCCCACTTCCTCATGTCCTCTCCCTGGTCACACAGGTAAAACCACAGGTTACCTTGTGGTGTGTACCCTCTCTCTTGAGCATGGGGCACTTGCTCCCAATAGCAGAGACTCTGGTCCATACTGGCGGGTCATGGGACATTTCCTCTCTAACTTGCTTGAGTCTTTCAAATCTGTCTGCTGTCTTGGACAGTCTTTCCACAGCCGAGGTACCACAACCACATGAACAGACCAAGCAACACTGTGACCAGTGGCTGTGTATCTAATATAACAAATGCTTGTGGGTGCCCCACTTGACTCCCTACACAAAATCACACTCGTTAGGGTTGGAAGGGATCTCTGGAGATCTAGTCCAACCCCCCTGCCAAAGCAGGGTCACCTAGAGCAAGTTACACAGGAATGTGTCCAGGTGAGTTTTGAATGTCTCCAGAGAGGGAGAATCCACAACCTCTCTGAGCATCTTGTTCCAGTGCTCTGCCACCCTCAAAGTAAAGAAGTTCTTCCTCATGTTGAGATGGAACTTCCTGTGTTTTAGTTTGCTCCTGGTTCTGTCAGTGGGCACCACTGAGAAGAGTCTGGCACCATCCTCTTGGCACCCACGTTTGAGATATGTATATGTAGTGATGATATCCTCTCTGTCTTCTCTTCTCTAGACTAAACAGGCCCAGCTCCCTCAGTCTCTCCTCATAAGAGATGCTCCAGATCCCCCATCATCTTTGTGTCCCTCCACTGGACCCTCTCCAGTAGCTCCTTCTCTTTCTTGTACTGAGAAGCCCAGAACTGGACACAGTACTCCAGATGTGGCCTCACTAGGGCCAAATAGAGGGGGAGGATCACCTCCCTCAACCTGCTGGATGCTTTTCCCGATGCACCCCAGGATACCATTGGCCCTCCTGGCCGCAAGGGCACACTGCTGGCTCATGGTCACCTTGACACCCACGAAGACTGCCAGGTCCTTCTGTGCAGAGCTGCCCTCTAGTAGGTCAGCTCCAGCCTGTACTGGTCCTTGGGGTTATTCCTCCCCAGGTGCAGGACCCTACACTTGCCCTTGTTGAACCTCATTAGGTTTCTCTCCACCCAACTCTCCAGTCTATCAAGGTCCTGCTGAATGGCAGCACAGCTTTCAGGTGTATCAGCCACTCCCCCCAGTTTCATATTATCAGCAAACTTGCTGAGGCTACATTCTATCCCTTCATCCAGGTTGTTGATAAACAAGTTTATTGTGTTTTTTACACATCCCACTCTCATGCGATTTCATTACCAGCTCAACCCCAGGTTTCCCATAGCAGAGTCTCAGACATCTGGTTCCTTGAAACAATTTATTCATGGTGCAATAACACAGAAACAACTCAAGCTGGTGCCTCCAAGGAGGGACCCCGAACAACCAAATCCCCGGGCTTTTATAGCTTTCCAGTCTATCTGCACAATAGTCTGGGGTCTTCCTGCTGAGTCCCAGCTCCTGCTGTGTCTGAATGTCTGGTCACCTTGCTGGTGCTACAGGTCCCTGTGCCCTTTGTTGTGCAAAAGGTCAGCACCAGTTCACAGCCTCTTCCTGGGGGTCCCGCTATTTCCCACCACCCAGAGTTTAATCTGCAGTTTGCACTGCAGCTGCACACCAAGCTACCTGCACAGAATGTATTCCTCAACACTCATGTTATGAAATTAAATGTTACGAATGGATGATGTGGGTTTAAATCAGTCCCTGCCTTTTGCCCAGGCCTCTGGCAGCAGGCAGTTATGTTATTAGGAATGGCCAGCACTCCAAGACCCACTCTCATTCGTAAGTTCTTTAATAATGGCCGATCGGGTCTATTAAGAATGGATTATTTATTTAATAGACACACAAAAACAACAGACATAAGATTCTAAACAAAACTACATACTACACAGGTTAGACAAAACAGATATTATTAAAACACTGTGTTACTGTCAGTAAATTACTAACTACACAGCATAACAAGAAATAATACTAGTATAACACTGTTACCATCAATAAATTATTAACTACACAGGGTAATAAAGGAAATATTACTAGTTAATTACAAGATAAATATACAGTGCACTATATAGATATCAATACTACAGCTAGCCACGGAATAGTACAACTTAGAAGTTTATATGACTTACCAAATTGAATTATTATGGTGTGGTGTGCTGAGGCTCTTTTCATTTACTTCTAGAAGAGAAATTACCTGAGCCAGCATCCCGGCTTGAGGAGTTTGTCTTCAAACACATCTTAGAGATGTATAGAAGGTTTTTCCAATTTGTGTGTCTTACAGTGAATCTTTTATACCTTGTAAAATTTAGTGCCTACGAGTCATAACATTCCAGCATAATCTCCCTTTACACCAGCTGTTCATTGTCATGTCAGCCTGGCATCAGTGGGTCCTGCAAGACCATGGGAAAAGGGAAGGTCTTCTGGTTTATGTAAATAGCAGATAACCTTCAGCTGAGGAGGAGGTGGAAGAACAGATTTGGGACTGCCTCGCCACATCATGAGAGTGGAGTAGAGGGGGAGTTAGTCCACACTACCACCATTCTTTCAGGTACTATTAGTTGGAGACAGGTGTTGTGAAATGTCTGCCTCAAAGTTTCTGTCTGTCTCAGAATTCAAAAAATTCTAGCACTGCTAGACCTGATGTTGGTCTAAGGCAAATCTTGGAGCGATTTCTAGTGAACTTTATTTAAATCAAGAGGAAGTTGGCTCCAGTCATGACCCTGTGGAATTTTTACTTTGAGACAAGAATGTTAGTTCTGTGTATAATTTAGTCACAGGATCAATATAAAAGTTTTCAAACTATTTTTCCTTAAGTTTTGCTGTATTAGTGTTCTTTAAGAGTGTTAATAAAAACAGGCACACAAAAATCTTTTTATAGACAAATGTAACAGAGATAGGAGTGGTGTCAGACAGCTGTAGTTCTTCAACTTGAAATATGAAAAGCAGAAACTGAAAATTAGATTTAATGAATAAACAGTTTCAAGTTGGAACACAATTACTAGGGTGCTTACTTGGTTGCTTACAGATACGTATGCAGAAAAACAAAATAAAGGGGATGTACTCAATGTAGACTAAGTGGGAGCACTGTCAGAACAATATATTAATTTCCAATGTTCCCATTTGAAAAAAGGTGATGATAAATGTGAGGATGTTCAAAATGAGGTGCATGTTAAACAGTGAACAGCTGATCAGTGATTATGGGGGTTCTTTCCATGATTTTGAGGCTACTTTATATTTTTGTTTACCAAAGATTGAATCAAACTTAAGAACTTGCTGAACAAAATAGTTATGAACTTTTGTCCTGTGCAGCATCAGATCAGTCTAGATGATACTGTCAGAGTATGAATCCAATTAGTGATACTAGGTATATCTTAATATATCCTTTTGTAATTTATCTAATAACTGTTGTTTTCTTGGCCTTCCTAAATATTAAAGAAAATTGGTGTGAATTGCAAAAGCTGGTAAGTATAGGTGTAGCTTTTTTGTTGTTTCTTAAAATGCCCTGACAATTAGTTTTTAACTTCCCTGTTTCTTTGATGGTTCTTCCTGTCTGCTTTTCCTGCTCTATGAAGAGGTGATAGGAAAGAGTCATCTTTGACAGATAGGTTCTATTTTTATGTTGAATGAAGCTTTTACTTGCTCAATTTTTACTTTAACATGTGCCTTGGTATATTTGCAACCAATTATTTAATGTTCTGTTCTATTCGAGATCAGACTCCAAAATGGCAACTTCAGCAAATTTCATACATCTGTATAAAACAGCTGTTTTGTAAAATACTAAGAGCTCTTCAGTGTGTTATAGAAGGATGCATAGGTTTGCTGAGCATGGACTGCTAGGAAAACAATAGATTTTAACTTTTTCATTTTGATCTTGACAACAGCTTGAGATTCATTTTGCACTGCTTGCTACCAAACCAATAGGAATGCTAGCTTATGTATTCAGAAATTAAATTCCAGTGATCTTAAGCTTGCAATGTTAGTTTTTGAAGTTTGCATTGCTCAAGTTTATGCCTTTTGACTTAATGTGGCTTTTCATTCAATTGCATTGTTGTCCTGACTGTCAAAACACTTACTTAGTACAGGATTAGTGAATTCAGTGTGTTTCCATTGTTATCATATATAAGTACAAGCATGTGAGGATAAGCATAAAACTAAAATCCGAAAGGAAGAACGCAACTTTTTTTTTCCTACTTCTCACTTCCATTCTCTTCTTTCCCATCAAACTGAAACATATGAATTTTTTTTTTTTTTGCTTTGTACGGTTCATATATTATTGGTCATATATAATGTTAAATTCAGGGATATTTACTTAGATGTGTCAGATCATTTTAAGAGCTTTCTGGTTTTATGCAATTGCTGAGTTTATTATTTTTCTTCTTTGGTGATCTTGAATTTCTTGGTCCTCCAGAGAAAGGCGTAAAAGGAAGAGTAGAAGTCTCTCCAAGTCTCCTAAAACAACAAAAAAAAAGTCTTCACAAACTCCTTCTCCGAGAAGGTCAGTTTGCCATAAACATAAAAGTTAATGAGCAGTAAAGGAGGAAAAAGTTATAGTATTTTTGTTAAATTGAAATGTGATAGAGAGATCAGTGTTATGAAAGGAGCTAACTCAATTTGTGTTTCTTCTGGTTTTTGTTTTTTTGGTTTGGAAGAAGCTCTTTAGTAATTTTCTTTTCTAAGGAAAAGGTCTATTTTTCAATAAACAGAACACTCAAGGGTGGATGCAGATACATATAATAAAAACAATTTGGGAAGTATTTTCATTGATTTACTGCCTTTTCATTAGTGATCTCAGATAATTTCAATTGGTCAGTATGATTCAGTTCTAAGTTAAAACAGACCAAAAAGTCCTTTATGGATTTGATCTTTGGTATGCTTTCAGCTGAAGAGTTTTAAATGTGTTAGCAATGCAAATTTGCTTCAAATCAATAAAAGCCCTTCATTGCATACAGATTAATTTGATTTTCTCTTTGCAAATACCATGTATACTGAATACATGCATTCTTTAGCTCTCTTCCCTTGTCTTTGTGAAGGGATTTTTGTTATGTTTGAAAGTGACTGAACCTTTCGGAAAGAAAGCAAACCAGGATACCAACATTTATAGTTATTGTACAATTTACTGTACAGTACAGTCAGAGTATGCATTGGTAGTACATTTGTTGCTGTGGGATCAAATTCTGATTTAAGTACAAATTTTCTTAAACAGAAACAAGAAAGAAAAAAAACGAGAAAAAGATACAAATAATGAAAGAAGAGAAAGGGAATACTCCAAGAAAAAAATTAGTAAAGAAAAAGAGGGAAAGGATAAATCTGACAAAAGCACCACTACTTTAAAGGTAAGATGTGTGACCAGGTGATAAACAGAGTGAAGTGCTGCAAGTGGAACAATTATTGGAATTTCCTCCCTTCTTTATCTTTCTTTTCCTCACCCTTCTTTTTCCCCCTGTTTTCCTTATCAAAGTATTGCCACTTGATGGAGCTTGTGTGAATAGGTTACTGAAACACTTTGTTTGGGTTTCTCTCTCTTTTCTGTGCCATATGTCAGGAGTTGTCTGGCTGCCTATCTGTATGATCAGGCATAAAGGAGATTGTATAACTAAGCAGCAGGGTTCAGGGTTCGTTTGCCTGTGTCGTGGTTTAACCCCGGCCAACAACTAAGCACCACACAGCTGCTCTCTCGCTCACGCCTCCTCGATGGGATGAGGGAGAAAATGAGAAGACTAAAAGGGAGAAAACCCGTGGGTTGAGATAAAGACAGTTTAATAGGGAAAGCAAATGCTGCACACACAAGCAAAACAAAACAAGGAATTCATTCACCACTTCCCATGGGCAGGCAGGTGTTCAGCCATCTCCAGGAGAGCAGGGCCCCATCATGCATAGCAGTTACTTGAGAAGACACATTGCTCAGAGTGTCCCCCTTGCTCCTTTCCCCAGCTTTTAATTCCTATGAAGAAAATTAGCTCTGTCCCAGCCAAAACCAGCACAGGCTGTCAATCTGAAAAGATTTTTAATAAACTTTCACTCTGCAGTTCAGCCTCTCCCTGGTTGCTTTGGTCCTGGACTACATATTTTACTCTGCAGGAGTAAAGTTGAAGATTTGAGGAAAGAGTAGTATGGGATTTTTCCCTTGCAAAATAGAAGGTGGTGTGATTAAGAAAAGAAACATCTTCAAATGTTTAATCTTAGAATTTAAAACCCAGCATGCTTTTAAAGAGTAGCTTGTGGTACTCAGAATTATTCAACTGTTATAAAACAGATGATTTAGGTGACTGTCCACATGCTTAAGTAATTGTCTTACCCAAGAACTCTCTTAAAATTTATCAGTTATCTGACAAAAAAAATAAAAGAAAAATTGTAATTCTGTTTTATTTTTAAAATATGTTGAAGTCCTAATTTCTGGAGCTGTTTCTCATAGGTTCCATGATGCTGATTGTTCTGTATTACCTGAATATTGATCATAAAGACAGATGACTATGGAAATGATTTCTTGGATGACAGGTTCTTATGAGTGCCTAACTTCAGCCAATTAAAAAAAAAGACTTTTTTAAAATTAAAAATTGATTAATTTTAAAATTTTTTAAAAGCTGATATCTCTATTCTGAAAATTGCTGAAACAAGCCATGTGAAAATTGAGGCAATCAAAATACCAGTAATTGATTGGAAGTCATATCTTGTAATGCTAAGAGAATTTCTTTTTTTTTTTAAATAATTTTATCTTTGGTAGGACAAAGATCACACTGAAGAGGATCAGAATTCAGAAACTGACAAGGAAGTAGGCAATAGAGATACAGAAAGGATTGGTGAAGTCAAACTACAACAGAATGGGAACTGTCGACCAAAAGACAAAAACCTCTCAATTAAAATGGAAGAGGTTTAAAACAAAGAATGGATCTCTGACTCAACTAAGGGACGAAATCTGAAGCTTTTTATTTCCCAGAACAAGGAAGAAAATATCAAAGTAATCAACCTGAACATGGTAATAGTACTAGTAGCTCTTCCAATTCTAGTGACAGCTTTGTCGATTTCTTGCTGAAAAGCAAGAAAGCACAGACCAGTAGTTATACCCTGAAAAGGCAGATGCCATCAGAACTATTCATGTCTGAAAATCCATGGATCTTCATGATGGCTGTACTTACTTGTGAAATGATTTATGTTAAGTTTTGCCATTATCTGTTACAAACAAGTAGAAACTGAAAGATGTAAATCTGTACTATCCAAAAAAAGCTGAATATATGCATTGAAGATTGTTTGAAATTCTGCTTGTTGATGAATTTTGTATTGGTTTACTTTTTGGGTTAAAAATCCACAAAACCTTCGATGTGTACTGTTTGATGTGCTTCAAAATGGTGCATAAATGTACACACTTTCTTCTGTTATAAATGAAAATTATTTTTAAACATAAACACAGTTTTATGGTTCTTATGTTAAATGCCCACTGACTAGTTTGTTTTTAATTTGCTTATTGCTTGAGATTCTTGGATTTTATTTAAAACAATTTCTTACTTTTATCCTTAAAATAATTATTTCTTTTAAAGTACTCGAACAATGCATGATACTTTTCTGTTCCAAAAAGGAACACTGCTATGTTATAGATAATAAGTTAGCTTTCTGGGTTATTTTGGGCTTGTTTTAGTTTTTTGTTTATTTTTGTCCTTCCAGAAGTGAGCATATCTCTATAATATTATTATAACTTACAGCTTTGTTTTGAGCCGTACTGCAGTGTGTCTATTCAGCTGCAAATAGTACAGGTGCCATTATGAAAATATTTTTTTCTTTTTTGCTTAAAAAAATGTGAGAGCACGAGCAGAAGCTTTAGTGCCTTCTTGAAATGTCGTATTTTCTAGAAATGGTTATGTGCTATTAGTCATTTTCATCTAAATCTTACATTAACTCTATTGCTACTTGTCACCACAATACTGTAGACAAGAATGCAAGTTATTTCTCAGAACGATTTTTTGATTCACTTGTTAAAATACTAAAACTCCAGTTTTACTTTTTTTTTAATAAGAGATTATAAATGAAAGCAAAGATGCATTTTGGGTACCACCACTGTACAAAAGTAGTAGCTGAATACAAAGCATTTTCTGATCACCTACATCAAAGATAGCCCTTCAGACATTTAATCTACATTTGGATGGCCTTAATTGTTACCTCTCCATTGTCATCTCTGATACCTGTTGGGTGATATAAAAGGAATCGTATGCAAAGCTGAGGGGATAAATAATTTGGGAAAAAATTCTAATTTACACAGGAGTTATATGGTGGGGATTCTTTTTTCATTCTTTAAAAAAAAGAATGTAAGAAGAGAATGACAAAGCAAATATTTTTGTCAAGCTAAAACATGGCTTGTGCTCTCTGAACTAATTTAATCAGTTTCATCATTGTGAGATTTCTTAAGAGTCACACCTTTAAAATTTATACCTAAAATCAAATAGATTATTTTTAAAACAACTTAATACAAATTACTTAATTGCCTTACCTCATGGGAAGTTATTTCCTTCAGTTAAAAAAAACCCTGTATTAACTACTTGCTTTCAATTTGTTTTTATTTTCCTTTGCATAAGTAATTCTTATGACAAAAAAAAAAGAAAAGCATATTACAGGGAATGTAAAATAACCCAATTTGATTGTAAGCTGCTTAATCACTTTTTTAATAGGATTTTATGTTCTTGAGACTGTGTACACTTAAGACTATAGAAAATGCTTTACCATGTAAAGTATAGACACTCATTTTTGTGATGTTTAAGCCACATGCTGTTGATTGGTAAGCAGCTTATTCTGATCAAAGAATGACAAATCTGGATGCTTATAGAAAGACTGAAGGACTGTGTCTTACAACAACAGCTGTCTTATGTGTAAGTAGCATAGAGCAAAGAAATTCTTTGTATACTTGTTATCCTTGGTACCATTTCACTAATAAAATTAAGTATTTTAGAGGGAAGTTTTTGCTTTTACATACTTTCAGTTGATCTGATGCTGGCTGGATGACAGACACCCACCAAAGCCACCCTATCACTCCCATCCACAGCTGGATGGGGAAGAGAAAATATAACAAAGGATTCATGAGCTAAGATAAGGACCAGGAAAGATCACTCATCAAATACCATCACAGGCAAAACAGGCTCAAATTAGAGATAATAATTTAATTTATTACTAACAAAATCAGAGCAGGATAATGAGAAGTAAAATAAGACCTTAAAAACACCTTGCCCCCATCCCTCCCTCCTTCCCAGCTCTACCTCCTACCACAGTGGTGCAGGGACACAGGGAGTGGGGGTTATGGTCAGTTCATCACATGGTTTTTCTCCCACTGTTCAGGGAGAGGAGTCGTTCCCCTGCTCCAATGTGGGGTTCTTCCCACGGGAGACAGTTCTCCGTGAACTTCTTCAACGTGAGTCCATCTCACAAGCAACAGCTCTCTGTGAACTGCTGCAATATGAGTCCATCCCACGGGCAACAGTCCTCCCCAAACTGCTGCAGTGTGGATCACTTCCACGAGGTGCAGTCCTTCAAGGACAGGCTGTTCAGGCATGGGCTCCTCTCTCCACGGGCTTCCCACGGGGTCAGAGCCTCCTCTCAGGCATCTACCTGCTCTGGCGTGGGCTCCTCCACAGGCTGCAGGTGGATCTCTGCATCTCCGTGGACCTCCATGGGCTGCAGGGGGACAGCCTGCTTCACCATGGTCTTCACCACGAGCTGCAGAGGAATCTCAGCTCTGGTGCCTGGAGCACGTCCCCCCTCCTTCTCCACTGACCTTGGTGTTTGCAGAGTTGTTCCTCTCACATATTCTCACCCCACTCTTCTCTGGCTGCAATTACAACTGCACCACAATGTTTTGGGGTTTTTTTCTTCTTCTTAAATATGTTATCACAGAGGCATTACCACCATTTCTAATCGGCTCAGCCTTGACCAGCAGCATGTCCGTCTTTGGAGCTACCAGGGATTTGCTCCGCTGGAAATGGAGGAAGCTTCTAGCAGCTTCTCATAGAAACCATCCCTGTAGCCCCCCTGCTACCAAAGCTTGGCCATGCAAGCCCAATACATTCAGGCAGCTTTGTTGATTTGAAATGGGGATACAAATGAAAATATACATGTATTAATCATAATACCTTTGAAAAGCTAAGTTTCTCCTTTGGGAGGAATTAGAATTCTTGTAGCGTATCACATTTCAGCTGAGATTAGTTTGATTTCCTGAGTTTTGCTATCCTGAATGTTATGCTCTATTATATAGCAGTTACAGAATATGTAAAGGATTGTGTACAGTTAGCTAAGAAACATGCCTTTGAAAATTATTATTTAAGGAAAGAAGCCTTACTAGCTAATGTATCCCATGTGTAAGTCAATATGCAGCACATTGTTATATCATATGTGAATTAATGGTTCCCTTACAAAAAGTTTTTGGGTTTTTTTATAAAAAAGACAAACAAACAAAAGCAAATCCACCAAGCACATAAATTCCCTCTCCACTCCAAGTGATATTTTCTTACAAATGCTTTATTTTCTCATTTTGCTTTGTAAATACTATGCAGATGTGTGAAGTAGTTGTTATATCTATTCATATTAGGTGATTTTTGGTTCCACTCTTCCTAAAAAGCCACCACTAGAGAGCTATTATTCTGTAAAATGCCTGTCTCTGCAGAAGGTAGCTAATTTTTAAACCAGTAGCGTAGCACAGTAATGAAGTTCCTGCTTGCTCCACCAGGATTGTGTGCATCATCCATTAAATGTGTACATCTTCCACTGAAAGTTCATTGCCTTCATCGTTAATAAGTTTGCATGCTGCCTTGCCATGTCAGGTTATTTCCTTTTGCACTTTATAAATGAGATGAAATTGAGTGGAGGTTTTGAGAACAGTGTAGTTCATTACACTTGCATTGGTTTAAATGTAATTTCATTTGAATCAGCCTTTATTTGAAAATGTTGTGATTTCTAATTGCTCAGAAAACTGTTGATATGGTGCCGTTTTGCTAAGATAAATGTAAAGCACTTATGTAGAAGCTTCCATTAGTGACCACAGTTATTTCACAATGGTGTTTCTGGAAAGCAGGATTTTATTTTGGATTTTAAGAGGAAGGTAGCAGAAAACTGCTGGTGGATGAAGACGGATTCCAAGCTCAAAATAGACCTGGCTATGGCTTAGATAAATTCATTGGAGTAAATGGTAAACCCAGATGTGAAGGATGAAATTTTGTTTGCAAATACTGTTAGTAGTATGGTGTGTAAAAAATCTTGGTTTTCACATCTCAGAATTAGAACTGAGGGGAAAAAAGCACATAAGTTGGAAACTAGAAACATCTGAACAATGCCTGAGAAATTGGTGAGACATGGGTTATGTCTACTCACTAGTTGCCTGCTAATTTCTTTGACTGCAATTTCAGATAGTTCAGATGTATCTATCTTTAAATTATCTGGCTAGCAGTGGCAACCTACATACAGCTTGGACTCTGAAATGAGCCGACCATTTGAGTGCATTTACTCTGCTGCTAAGAAGGTAAACTGCAGTCTGAAGCATGCTTGTATTGCTTGATAATGTTCTCCAACTCAGGTACATCTAAGGCAATACCTGAAATTAATTTGAAACTGCAAATCTATTTGTTACATGGTGGCTTATCTGTGTTGCCCTTGTCTAGAACTGGTATTTCGTAATAGTTTTTAGATGTAGGGATTTCTGTGATTTTTCTTTTGGTCTGAGGAAGAGATAACAAGCAAAGGTTGCTTTGTATGATAAAAATTCTTGTATACTGCATACTTATTACTGTGACCAGTTATTTTTTTCATTCATGTGTATGACTTGCAAGTGATAATGACATAGTGATGTCTGTATCTTCTACTTTTAGGTCTGAAGAATCTCTGCTTCACTGTCATGTTAGTTTGTAATTAATTTTTTGTTGTTAGTTTGAAAATTGCATTTTAATTGTAAACCAAATAGTTTTAAAGATGTGAATTCTGAACAATGAAGTATTGCAAATTGTGGCATATTACGGGTCCCGTCTGCCACTTGATGATTCTTTCAGTTTTATAGCAATGTATTATGGCCTTTGGTGTTGTCATAATTTTAAAAGTGAGAATTGGACTTAGTGAAACAAATGCTGGGATTTGTAAGTAGCAAAAATAATGTAAATCAGTAGGGGCTCACTTCAGAGGGACATAGTTTTCTCACCAGAGAATGGAGTGTGGACAGTTGAAATTTGTAGATATTGTTGGTGTTATTATCTAAAGAGAATCTAAAACTTAATTTTGTTTGGTATTATGTAAACAGGAAAAAAGTTTTCAGTCTGTATCTTAGGTTTATTTTTATATGTTGAAAAGTGTAATTAAAATAATATTGAAAACTAAAAGCACTGTATAAAAGGGATTTTTTTTAATGTAAGAGAAATATAGTTTCAATCATGTTTAATTTTAAACTCCTAAAAATGTCTCTGCATGAGGTATTTATTTTTATTTCAAATTCAATAATGCTTCATTTGTAGGTAAGTCCTATTGCAGGATCCGAGCATGTTAGTAATGGGTTTTTTGCTGTACTCTTTTCAATTTAAAACAGCTTAATAAACTTGTCTGACATTATGTGGAGGCAGCTACTTTCCCCCTAGTTTGAGGAGGCACAGCTCTAACTCAAATTCTGTATTATTTAAGTAAATACTACAGTTGAGAAGCTATCTATGAATTTCAGTTTTCATAATGTTTTCTGAAACCATGAACTCTTACTACCACGGAGGGGAAAATAAATTGTCATAGCAGTTTTATGATTGTTGAGCTTAATACAGGAGGACACTGACAGGAAAAATGAGTTTTTAGCTGTTTATATATTTTCTTCTGGAAAGTTTCAGCTTACAGTTATTTTTTTATAAGTTGCATTTTTCCATTAATTTAGTGCTAAATAATTACTCACGAAAGCATTAGAGATGGTAATTGAAAATTGACTAAAAACATGACAGTCTTTTAAAATCTTTTTTTTGCATATATCTCTTGTTTGTCTACTTATTTTAAGAAAACAGGCAGACATGAGTGTTAGTATTAGTCTTTCCTTAATTGTTCTGCTTCACTTTCTTACATTGTTTTTTCTTAATTAAAGCCTAAAAAAAACCCCTTTAATTTTAAAGTAATATTTTAAAGGATTGATTCAAATTGCTGGATTTAGAAGTTCAAAGCAAATGTATAAGAATCTGCTTTCATCAGATTTCTCTATTATTGTGGAGACCTAGCATTTTCCATAACTGCTCCTCTAGTTTGTTCAACTTTAAGGAGTTAGTATTATTTTACTAAGACTCATTAAATAAGTCTTCTGAGCTGTTGTGGTTTAACACCAGCTAGCAATTAAGCACCATGCAACTGTTTGCTCTCTTCCCCATGCTTCCCCAGTGGGATGAGGAGGAGAATCAGAAAAACATAAAAACCCATGGTTGAGATAAGAAAAATTTAATAATTGAAATAAAGTAAAAAATAATTAAAATAATAATCATAAAAGGAAAAAGGGAGACAGGAATAAAATCCAAGAGAAACAAGTGATGCACAATAAAATTGCTCACCACCTGCTGACTGATGCCCAGCCTGTCCCCAAGCACTGATTGGTGGTTCATGGCCAACTCCCCCCAGTTTATATACTGAACATGATGTTCCATGGTACGGAATATCCCTTTGGCCATTTTGGGTCAGCTGTCCCAGCTATGCTCCCTCATGGTTTATTGTGTACCTCCTCACTGGCAGAGCATGAGACACCGAAGAAGTCCTTGACTTAGGGTAAGCACTACTTAGCAACAACCAAAACATCAGTGTGTTATCAACATTATTCTCATACTGAATCCAAAACACAGCACTGTACCAGCTACTGAGAAGAAAATTAACTCTGTCCCACCTGAAACCAGGACTGTATCCACCCCTTATTCCACACTATTTACGTCATGCCGGGTCCCACACTTTCCAACACACCATCACCTTTCCTGTCTTTTGATAGATATACACACAGATATTATTCCCTTAGTCTATGGACCATCTCTATAAAAGTCCATCAAGTTCATTTCCTCCATGACCTTGGGCTCCATCTGACATAACAGTCTTTCAGGGCAGGAAAGATGAAAGATGGTGTATGGTGTTGTCACATGTTAAAGCCAGTTCAGATTCCATCACTGCTGTGCTTGTCCAGTTTTGTCAAAGTTTATTCTTCATTAATGTGGTGATCGAAGGGGAGTCGGATTCACATCCCCAAATCTGGAGTAGCAGAGATGGGTATTGCGAGGCAGCGAATGTGGTGATGGGCATATGTGGTGAGGCAGTTCATACCCCTCCTTCCCCCTTCCTCCTCAGGTGCAGAAGGTTGTCTGCTGTTTTCATAAACCCGGGAATCTCCCCTTCCTAGCCCAGCCGTGTGAGACATTCAGACGCCTGAATGTCGACATAATTAGCTGACAATAAACAGCTTCTGTGAAAGGGATTATGCAGGAATTTTGTGACTCAGACACTAAGACTTTACAAACTATAAAAGATCCACTGTAGCTCTCACAAGTCGGAAAAAACCTTCTACGCACCCCAAAGTGTGCAAGAGGGAAAACCCCTCAAGCCGGGATGCCAGTTTGAGTACTTCTCTTCCAGAAGTTGAGTGAAAGGAGCCTCAGCACACCACACTATAGTAATTCGGTCTGGTAAGTCATATGGGCTTCTAAGTTGTACTATTCCTTGGCTAGCTATAGTATTGGTATCTATATCATGCACTGTATATTTATATTGTAACTCACTAGTGATATTTCTTGTTACCCTGTGTAGTTAGTAATTTGCATGGCCAGCATATTACTCAAGGTGGCACAGTGTCTTACTAATGTTATCTCTCTTGTCTAACTTGTGTAGTACGTAGTTTGTTTAGAATCTTATGTCTGTTGATTTTGTGTCTATTAAATCCATTTGCAATAGACCTGATCGGCCATCATTAAGAACCTGCAAACGGAGGTGATTTTACTTTGTGCTAAGGTGCAGGCCATCTTAGCAGGGCCGCTGTCTACTGCCACAAATCTGAGCAGAGACAAAACCCTGGTTTAAACATTTATCCCATTCGTAACAGCATATACCCACCATGGAAGTAATAATACAGAGTATTATATAGCGATTAGCATAATACAATTTTATTGATTGACTATTCTCACCAAAAATCAAATCCCCTTGAGGCACAACCCAGACTTCCTCATCCTCCTGCATTACCCACCATGTGCACCCAGGTCCTTGAGCAGAAGCAATCCCACGAATGGGTTTGCCTTTGCCTGAGGCAGGAATACTCCAGACTGTTCTCCCCAGCATATTTTTAATGTGCACTACATAAACTTTATCCTCTTCTACAGTATATAAAAATTTTAATTGGCCAGGGACAGCCTGAGTGGCAGATTCCCTGGTGTTAACTAACCAGGTGGCTTTTGCTAAATGTGTATCCCAATGTTTGAAGGTCCCACCACCCATTGCTCTCAGTGTAGACCTTAACAAGCCATTAAAAAATTCGATTTTTCTGGAGGCTGATGCATGATAGGGAATGTGATATACCCACTCAATGCCATGTTCTTTGGCCCAAGTGTCTATGATGTTTCAGAAATGAATCATATTGTCTGATTCAATTCTTTCTGGAATGCAAGTCTCCATAGGACTTGCTTTTCAAGGTGTCTTGGTGATTTATTAAAAATCGAATATTCATCGACAAAAAACCCTCTAACTAGTTAAAGTTAGAAAGTGGCATGTTTATTCGGCCAGAGCCTGCGTGGGATCACTCCCAAAGACGCAGCGCCAAATTGTAAAACAATACAGAGTCCTTTTATCTACAAAAGTTCTAAATATTAAAAATAAAAAATACATATTCATAGCATAAACACCTCCCATTCCCGCTTCATATGATAATTAGCTAAAATATCATTAAGCATGCGTAGTTTGCTCTTTGAAATGAGTTGGTGGGTGTATTTTGAGTGATGGTCGTGGAGGATGCGAAGTAAGCGTGGTCTTCCTCTCTTGAACTCTTCGCCTCTTGAGTTTTCACAATAGTTTTGACCCTGAGGTTCATTCTGTACCCTTTCCTGTCACCCGTGAATAGATATTTTAAATAGAGAAATTAATATCTGTCTACTTTTCTTTTAGCTCTTAGTACTCTAAGTCTTCTGGTTCTTGTTATGAACACAGCTGTACAAATATAGGATGACAAACAATTAGCCTCATTTTAGGCCTAGCTCCTCAAGCAATTATTAACTTCTTGATTAACTCCGGCTAAATTTATCTGCTACACTCGTTCTAACTAACTTTACTAATTCTAACAAAGCTAACTTTAAATAAAAATCTAAAAGTCCTAAAACTTTATGTTTCATTGGTTTCACACTGGCCAGATGCCAGGCACCCATGAAAAACCCACTCACTCTCCCCTGCTCCGCAACTGGACAGACGAGAGAAAATTTAACAAAGGGTTCATGAGTTGAGATAAGGACTGGGAGAAAACACTTCGAGGTGAAAAGAGGATAAACTTCATGATATAAAGTGAATTTATTACTAACAAGATCAGAGCAAGAGAATGAGAAGTAAAATAAGCTCTTAAAAAACACCCTTTTCTCCCCCCACCCCCTCCCTCCTTCCCACTGATGGCACAAGGAGACAGGGTGGGAGTTTTGGCCAGTTCGTTACCCAAGATTTTCTTTCCACTGCTCAGGGAGAGGAGTCGTTTCCCTGCTGCACCATGGGGTCCCCTCCCACAGGAGACAGTTCTCTGCAAACTTCCTCAGCATGGGTCCAATCTCACGAGCAACAGTCCTCCCAAAACTGCTGCGGTGTGGGTCACGCTGCCATGGGGTGCAGTCCTCCAAGGACAGGCTGCTCCAGCCTGGGAGCAAGGCCTCTCTCTCCATAGGACTCCCACTGGACCACAGCCTCCTCCAGGCATGCACCTGCTCCGGTGTCGTCTCCTCCCCGATGGGCTGCAGGTGGATCTCTGCATCCCCCGTGGACCTCCATGGGCTTCAGGGGGACAACCTGCTTCACCATGGTCCTCACTACAGGCTGCAGGGACATCTCGGCTCTGGCCCCTGAAGCACTTCTTCCTCTTCCTTCTGCACTGACCTTGGCGCCTCCATTGTTGTTTCTCTCGCATGTTCTCACTCCTACCCTTCTCTAGCTATAAAATTACAACTGCTCCACAAACTTTGTTGTGATTTCTTCTAAAATATGTTATCACAGAGGCGTTTCCACCATCTCTGATTGGTCCAGCCTTGGCCAGCAGCACGTCCATCCTCAGAGCCATCAGGGATTGGCTCTGCTGGACATGGTGGAAGCGTCTAGCAGCTTCTCACAGAAGCCACCTCTGTGGCCCCCCCCACTACCAAGAACCAGGCCATGCAAAACTAACACACAAGGCCAAATATAGTGTTCTGAGCTGTGGCTTAGAGAATGGAATATGTTTCTAGCCATTAGGTGGTTTCTTCAACCATTGTAAGCATGTGGTGCTTGCCTTGGTGGGTGTGTGAGTGTGATATAGTCAATCTGCCAGGCCTCCCCATATTTCAGCCATCGTGCTCCATACCAGAGAGGCTTTAACCCCTTGACTTGCTTAATTGCAGGTCATGTTTCATATTCATGGATAATCCATGTTTTAGTGCATATGGTTAAGTCCACCCCTCGACCACAAGCCTACCTATATGCTGCATCTCTTCCTTTATGGCCCAAGGTCTCATGGGCCCACCGAACTAGAAGTAATTCACCATTATGTTGCCAATCCAAATCCTCCTGAGTCACTTTAAGCCTAGCATTCTGATCCACCTGTTCTGATGTTCTTCAGTGGCCCATCTCTTGGGTACATGAACATCTGCGTGACGTACCTTCACAACCAGGTTCTCCACCCGGGCAGCAGTATCTTGCCACAATGCAGCAGCCCAGATGGGTTTACCTCTACGCTGCCTGTTATTCTGCTTCCATTGCTGCAACCATGCTCACAGGACATTTGCCACCATCCACTAGTCAGTATAGAAATAAAGTATTGGCCATTTCTCTTGTTCAGCAATGTCTAAGGTCAGCTGGAGAGCTTTCACCTCTGCGAACTGACTCGATTCTCCTCCTTCAGCAGTTTCTGCAATTTGTTGTAGGGGACTCCATACAGCTGCTTTCCATCTCCGATGCTTTCCCACAAGACAGCAGGATCCATCAGTAAACAAGGCATATTGCTTCTCTCTTTCTGGTAATTTATTATATGGTTGGTCTCCAGACCAGACCTTCTACAGGACCAGTGCCTAACTGGACTACACAGATACCACCCTGGTCAAAAGGGTGTCAGGTTGTACCATGACTCTGTCGGTTTGTTTAGGCCGGTGTTTCTGTATTCCTGCGTTTATTTTAACCTTTTTATTAAAATTGTAATTTTGACCTAAAATCTCTCGAGGTATTTTGTGTGGGTTTAATTTCCCCTGCTGGTTACAGTCGAACCAGCACAGATTGCACTCAGGATGATCTGCTCCATAAGCTTGCCAGACACCAAGGTCAGGCTGACAGACCTGTAGTTTCCCGAATCCTCCTTTCAGCTCTTCTTGTGGATGAGCATCACATTGGCCAACCTCCAGTCATCTGGGACCTCTCCAGTTAGCCAGGACTGATAATAAATGATGGAGAGCAGCTTAGTGAGCTCTTCTGCCAGCTCCCTCGGCACAATCAAATGAATCCCAATTTGTGAGCATCTAAGTGGCACAGCAGGTCACTAACTACCTCTTCCTGGATTACAGGGGGTCTATTCTGCTGCCCATCCCTGTCTACCATCTCAGGGGGCCAGTTGCCATGAGGATTCCTGGTCTTACTGTTGAAGACTGAGGCAAAGAAGGTGTTAAGTACCTCAGCCTTTTCCTTGTCTTTGGTGACTATATTGCCCCCCGTGTCCAATAAAGAACGGAGGTTTTCCTTTGTCCTCCTTTTGCTGTTAATGTATTTATAAAAACACTTTTTGTTATCCTTTACAGAAGTGGCCAGATTCACTTCTAATTGATCTTTCGCCTCTCTAATTTTCTTTTTGCATGACCTAATGACAACCTTAAACACTTCCTGAGTTACCTGCCCCTTTTTCCAAAGGTAATACATCCTTTTTTTTTTCTGATTTCTTGTGAAAGCTCCCTATTCAGCCAGGCTGGTCTTCTTCCCACCAGCTCATCTTTTGGCACATAGAGACGGCCTGCTCCTGTGCCTTCAAGATTTCTTTCTTAAAGTATGTCCAGCCTTCCTGGGCCCCTTTGTTTTTAAGGTTTGCTTCCCAAGGGACTTTCTGAATCAGTGTCCTGAATAGGCCAAAGACCGCCCTCTGGAAGTCCAAGGTAGAGGTTTTGTTGACGCCCCTCCTTACTTCACCAAGTATTGAAAACTCTATCATAACATGGTCACTGTTCCCAACATGGCTTCCGACCACCATATCTCCCACCAGCCCTTCTCTGTTCGTAAACAGCAGGTCTAACAGGGCCCCACCCCTTTTAGGCTCACTGTAGTGGGCTGACCCTGGCTGGATGCCAGACACCCACCACAGCCTCTCTATCACTCCCCTCTGCAACTGGACAGGGGACAGAAAATGTAATGAATAGTTCATGACTTGAGATAAGGACAGAGATCGATCACTCACCAAATACCATCACGGGCAAAACAGACTCGAATTAGAGATATTAATTGAATTTATTACTGACAAAATCAGAGTAGGATAATGAGAACTAAAATAAGACCTTAAAAACAGCTTCCCCCCATCCTTCCCTCCTTCCCAGCTCTACCTCCTCCCCCTCAAGGGGCACAGGGAGATGGGGAGTGGGAGTTATTCTCATCCTGCTCTTCTCTGGCCTCAATTACAACTGCACAATCACTTTTTTTTTCTTTCTTCTTAAATATGTTTTCACAGAGGCATTACCACCATTTCTAACTGGCCCAGCCTTGACCAGCAGTACATCTGTCTTTGGAGCCGCCAGGGATTGGCTCTGCTGGACATGGAGGAAGCTTCAAGCAGCTCCTTGCAGAAGCCACCCCTGTAGCCACCCCCGCTACCAAAGCTTGGCCATGCAAACCCAATACAACAGGTGAACCCCATTTGTCTCCAGCAGGTGAACCCCATTTGTCTTCAGCAGGCCTGGTGTTGTACAAACCACACCATGATCAAAAACCCCAAAATTCCAGTGATGACACCAATCTTTAAACTACTTTTTGATCACATGGGTTTTCCTGTTCTTTTTGGCATTCATCCCTGCTACCAAAGGAATGTCTTCTTCCAGGTCACTTGATAGAGAGGGCTTACAGTCAGGCTGTAAGTTTGAATATTGATTCTCCAAAAACCCTCAATGCCTAGGAAAGCTTGTGTTTCTTTCTTGTTAGTTGATGAAGACACTGCTGTTATTTTTTTGATCACATCCATTGGGATCTGATGATGTCCATCTTGTGATTTTATTCCTAAAAACTGAATCTCCTGTTGTCTTGGTTTAAGACAATTAAGGGGAACACTCTAAAATGAGTTCTCCCCTTTTGTTTTAACCAACCCCTTTCCACCAATAAGGAGAAATGAATACGAGTAGATATAAGTGAAAAAATAACAGTTTACTAAGAAACAAAACAGCAACAGGCAAAAAATAATAATAATAATAGTCACTAGTTACAAAGTTGATAAATCTCACTAACTCCCCATGAACAGAGAAACTCAAAATGGCAGAATGACCCCTTCCTCAAGATGGTGGCCTCCACAGCTGACCACATGGCTCGAAAGACAAAGGGAAAATGGCAGACAAACCCTCCCCCCAAGATGGTGGCCTCCACAGCCAACTGTGTGTAGGAAGACAAAGGGAAAAGATGGCAGACAAACCCTCCCAGGAAGGTAGGAACTTACAAAGCAGTTCTAGTGGCAGATGAGAATTGCTGATGTGTCCCAGGGAACTCCGTCCCCACAGTGTCAGCCTCTGGTTTCTCATGTGCCAGTGCTGTTGTCTCGCTGCCTCCTTCTGCCACCCGCTGAACTCCACTGGTGTCGGTGCTGCTGTCTCCAAGCCATTGGCGTGTTGGGGGGGAGAAAAACAGTCTCCCCAAGCACCGAAAACTGCACCCACTGGCCCCGACTGGCTCTGGCACCCATGCTGCCAACTGGCATTGCAAAATCCATGCTGAAGCAGTTTCTCAAGTTGCTACTGTCGCAAGCCCAGAAAACCTCCCAAAACAACGCCCTCTGGAGGCCAGAGAGAAACAAAAAAACAAAACAAAAACTGTGAAGGGGAGCCTCTGCCCCTCAGCAGATCCTGCAGTCGAACAGAGTTTCTCCTGCTGGCTCGCCAAAATGATGCGCAGGGAAAACTCTATAACCCGAAAGTTATAAAGTAGGTATGTTTTATTTCAGCATGCTGGGCACATGGAGGATAGCTCCTCTTAAGGCATGTGCGACGTCTGCAACAAAGCTCTCTATATTTATTTCCTAAAACATTACATATGTATTAAGGTTCCCTGATACGCCTATACATATGCATAACCTATCCTCGCTTCCCATGATAATGAGTTCTGAGATCATTTCCATACGCTTGTGCTTGCGCAGTGCCTCCTGGTGGTCATGGGGCGTGCCCCGGGCTTTCCCCTGGAGGAACTCCGACTCTTGGTTCGCTCACTGCAGGGACAGACAACAACCTGCTGCAACTGCAGATAAAACGGTATGTTTGGAATTTAGGGTGCCACGCAGCCAGGGCCGCTGATAAGTTGCTCAGAGACGTCTGATGCACAGCATAGTCCCTGTTCTGGGTAGGTGAGAGCTTGCAAGCGACCTGCTAAGGGAGCCGGCGGCGGGGAGGATTCGACCGGCTAAGGGAGCCAGCGAAGCAATTCGTTGGCTGGCGGGCGGCCGCCGGCGATCCTAGGAGAGGACCGGGCGAATCTAGGGGGGTTTCCACTACACTCCAGCTTTTGGAAGCAGGATGGACCTGCTAATGATTGTATAACAAACAGGAGAAGGGTAAGGCGGAACCTTTCAAGTTTGTGTGTGGGGCCCCGAGGCATGAGTGAGAGTGAGTATGAGTGGAAGTGCGTTTGGATGTGGTGACTGGTATTTATTTTGTGTTATTTAAACTAGAACTGTGGTTAAATGGGAGAGTATTCCTTGATGGTTATATAAGACAGTGCCCAAACGGGAGAGTATTCTCCGGTGGCTATATAAGAGAAGCATGGCAACAGACCTTTTTAACCTTTTGTATATTATTTTAACTTTGTGTCGAACAAGGGGAATTCCCTGTTTTGTGTGTGTGCATAACGACTTTAGACCCATGGCACCACGTGTGGATTTTGAAACAGTGTAAAGGTTGTAAGGCTTGGAGGTATAGTTTTTTAATTAGGCTGTAAGGAGATGAATGCATAATGTGTAGTAATAGCCAGGAATTTAGTATTGTGAAGTTTTTGTGTGGAAAAACACATTTTGTCCCCGACACTTGGGGGAAAAAGTAGAATGAAGTTGTAAAGCATTGGAAAGTGAAAGCTTAAAAGTGAATAAACGAATTGAAGGGACCCCTCTCCCTCAGTGGTTTAGTCTCGATTTTTGAGACTTTTTGCAAGACGACCGTCAGGAAAGAGGAGACCGGGAAAGGGAAAGGGTGGTCACGCATGTGAAAGAAGACTGAGGAGGACCCGGGGAATTTACCCTGGCAGATCTACTGGGTATAATAAAAGCTGGGGGGAAAAAAGAAAAAAAAGTGGAATTTTTGATTAATACAGAAGCAATATATTCGGTTTTAAATAAAGCTTAGATGCCTGTGGGAGACGAATATATTATGGTAAAAAAGGCAACCGGTCAATCTGAAAAAGCATATTTTTGTAAACCTTTGAAGTATAAACTTGGGAAACAATGGGGTATTCGTAAGTTTTTATATATGTCTAACTTTTCAAAGGTGCTGTTAAGTAGAGATTTATTGGAACAATTACAGGCAATCATCATGTTTAAAAATGAGGAAATTATTCTGGAGGTAAATAAATAGCCACTGAGATTGAAGAGGGAATTAGTAAAAAAAAACAACCAAACGTGTTTTTTGAAGTATAGGCCACCAATGTATCTGGAAAGGCCAAAAATCCACTCCCAATACAAATCAGGCTCAAGGAAGGGAAGCAACCAGGGAGGGTTAAACAATATCCCCTTAAGAAAGAGGATAGGGAAAGAATTAGTCCAGTGGTTGAAAACTTTTTGCAGCTAGGACCATTAAAAGAGTGCCAATCTGAATTTAACACCCCCATTTTACCCGTCCGCAAACCTGATGGGTCGTATCAGATAGTACAGGATTTATGAGCTGTTAACAAGATAACTGAGGATCTTTATCCTGTGGTGGCAAATTCCTACACTTTATTAACATGTTTAACCCCAGAGCTAACTTGGTTTACCATTTTAGATCTGAAGGATGTCTTCTTTTGCCTCCCTCTCCATGAAGCCAGCCGTAAAATTTTTGCATTTGAATGGGAAAGCCCTAAGAGTGGGTGTAAGACTCAGCTCACATGGACAGTGCTACCTCAGGGATTCAAGAATAGTCCTACCCTATTTGGAGAACAACTTACAAAAGACTTGGAATCTTGGGAGGCCCCACCAGAAGAAGGAAAGCTACTGCAGTATGTAGACGACCTTCTAATAGCTACCCAGACAGAAGAGGCTTGCATGGCTTGGACAGTAAGCCTCTTAAACTTTTTGAGACTCCAAGGGTACAGAGTATCTAAGAAGAAAGCTCAGGTAGTGAAACAAAAAGTGATTTACCTGGGCTATGAGGTCAGTGCTGGACAGAGAACCTTAGGGCAAGACCGCAAGGAAGCAATATGCCAAACCCCGAAACTCCAGACAGTAAGGGAATTACGGACTTTTCTGGGTATGAGAGGATGGTGCAGATTATGGATTTACAACTATGGATTGCTCGTGAAACCTTTATACGAGCTCATTGTAAAGGAAAATAGAGACCTCCAATGGACGAAGGAAGCCACACGGACCTTCAACCAACTGAAGAATGCCCTCACGTCTGCCCCAGCTCTAGGACTTTCGGATGTGAGTAAACCATTTTTTCTGTTTTCCCATGAGAAAGAGGGGATTGCCCTGGGAATACTAGCACAGGATCTGGGCCCATATCGATGGGCGGTTGCTTATTTTTCTAAGCAACTAGACGCAGCAGCTAAGGGATGGCCTGGATACCTCAGAGCTGTTGCAACAGTCTTGCTAAATATTCAGGAAGCACGCAAATTTACTTTGGGTCAGAAAATGACTGTGTTAGTGTTCCACACAGTGTCTGCGGTGCTGGAAGTGAAAGGCGGGCACTGGCTCTCCCCACAAAGGTTTCTGAAATACCAAGCCATCATGGTGGAACAAGATGATGTAGAAATAGTGGTAACTAACATTGTCAATCCAGCTTCTTTTCTCAGTGGAAATAAAGGGGACCCGGTACACCATGATTGCCTGGAGACCATTGAAGCCACATACTCCAGTCAGCCTGATCTGAAGGATACCCCTTTAGATGACGCAGAGACCTGGTTCACTGATGGAAGCAGCTACGTCATCAGCGGGAAAATGACATGCTGGGTATGCTGTTACCACCTGCCGAGAGGTAATAGAGTCAGAACCTCTACCAACAAATACCTCTGCACAGAAAGCCGAAATAATTGCCTTAACTCGTGCCTTAGAAATGGCAAAAGACAAAAAGATTATCTATACAGACTCAAGGTACACATTTGGAGTTGTACATATACATGGGGCCATATGGAAAGAACGAGGACTGTTGAATTCACAGGGGAAGAATATCAAACATGCACAAAAAATACTGCGACTAGTGGAAGCAGTCCAACTACCTGAGAAGGTGGCAATTATGCACATTAAAGCTCACCAAAAGGTGAGCTCAGAATTGGAAGAAGGGAATGAGCTGGCGGACAGAGAGGCAAAAGAGGCAGTGAAAGGTGAGGTGACAATTGAAGGGGCTTTAATTCCAGAATGGACAGATTTTTTTAGAAAGTAAGCCAGTTTATAATGAGGAAGGGTGGGCCATTACTGTATAAGGGAGGTTGATTGTTCCCTCTCACCTATTATGGTCACTGGTTAGGGAGGAACATCAGAAAACACACTGGGGAGTCGATGCTTTACATAATTATTTAATTGAAAGAATTATTGCCAGGAATCTATATGCTACCATCAAGCAGGTAACTCAGCAATGTGACCTTTTCCTCTAGACTAACCCCAAAAACACCCCTAAGCCAAAATTGGGTCAAATTGGGAAAGGAAATGGACCTGGGCAACAATGGCAAATTGATTTTTCGGAACTTCCAAGAAAAGGGGGGTATCAATATTTGTTGGTACTAACAGATATCTTTTCAGGCTGGCCAGAAGCCTTCCCCACTAGAACAACAAAAGCCCAAGAAGTAACTAGAATATTGCTGCAGGAAATAATACCACGCTTTGGAGTTCCAGCCACGATGTCCTCAGATAGGGGACCACACTTTACCTCAAAGGTGGTACAACAAATTAGCCATCGTTTGGGTATAGATTGGCAGCTCCACACTCCCTATCATCCTCAGTCAAGTGGTCAAGTGGAGAAAATGAATCACTTGATCAAACAACAAATTGTGAAACTAGGACAAGAAACCAACCTAGCTTGGCCCCAGTCTCTCCCACTTGCTTTTTTGCGCATCAGAACCAAACCAAGAGCCAAAGAGGGACTAAGCCCTTTTGAAATGCTCTATGGGAGACTGTATGGGGTGCAGAAGGGAATGTCCACTCAAATTGGGGAAGAAATGATGACCAATTACATGGTAGCATTAAGCAAACAACTTAGAAAAATTGAAAAACACATGGCTGGAACCCAAAGTCGGGGGCTAGATGGACCTGTACATAATATACAACCTGGAGATTACATATATGTAAAGTCTCTTGCAGAAACAACTCTGGAACCACAGTGAGAAGGCCCATTCCAAGTACTTCTCACCTCCTTTACTGCAATCAAAATCAAGGAGCAGAATGCCTGAATTCATCACACTCGAGTAAAGAAGGCTCCAGAGACCCCCTTGGAGAGTGACTCCTGGTGGTAACGAACTGAAATTAAAGTTTACCATGGCAAAATGAAAATTATTTTTCTCACTGTTATGGTTGTAACTCTGGGATGGGAGGTTGCTTTATGGACAAGGAGACATCTGGTCCCAAGGAGGAATAACATTTGGGACCCCAGACAAAGCGAAGACACTGTTCCCACATTGGAATATAATCCTCCAAGCTGTAGTTTTGCAAAATCAGCAACTATATAGAAAAGATAAATAGGGAAGTATTAACAGTATTAAGGAATTACACTTTTACACGACTGCAGAAGTACTGCCAAATAGCCCATATTATCTTAATAATATTAAAGGACTAACTAATGCAGGACGCCAAGCATTTGCAACTCGAATAAGACGAGAAGGGAACACGAACCAACAAGACGCAATTCAACGTAGTAGACCCACAGGAATAGTTATGGAAATTTATCAAGGAAAAGGATCATGGAAATACCAGCCCTGTGTAAACACCACTCCACCCAATCAGTATGGCCCAGTATACTGGTTGAATTTTACAGCAAATCATACAACGTTGGTGAGATGTGGTGTAAAGTTCAGGGCTGGCACAGACTGGGGATTTACTTTTGAACTTCGAATTCTATCAGTCTCCTGTAAACACTACCACCCAGGCCCGAATAACCCATGCCACACAAATGACACCACCTGAGCTGGAACCCAAAGTTTATGAAATCGGTCCCTAGGTAATAAGGAACACTGGTCAACAGCAATTATTGTTTAACCCAGAATGGTCTCTTAAAGGTATTAAATTGTTAATGCAAACCAATATTTCTGAAATTTAGCCAGCATTCTTTCCTCTTTTATAAATATCCTTTAAAGGATAGACAGCCTGGCTACGGAAACAGGTATCTTCCTTCTGGGGCAAAACACCAAGAGACTTAACCGGAGTGCTAGGGACAGGATTGGGAGTGCTAAATGAAATTGATTCGGAGATATTAATGAATAAATTTGCTATAGCCACTGTTGATTTGATGAAACTAAAACAACCCTTATAATCTTTTTATTAATATTAGGAACTGGCCAGTGGCAAATTTTAAAAGTATTACCAAAATGGAAAAAAGCAGAAGGACAGGACCATAAATTAATAATAGATGTACTTGGTAAAGTCCAGGATATTGTGTCCCTAGCTCTTAGTGGTATACAGGCACAACTGTGGATGCAGTCAATAGCCGCCTTAATAATAAAAGAAGGAAGTGAAGGTGCTTTTCCCATTGAAATTTAAATGTCTATCTGGGACAATGCCACTGACCTACAAAGGAAGCTCCAATCCTGGTGAACCCTAGCAAATTTTATATATGACCCTATTACTAACACAGCTATAGCCTTTGTGCTTACTATATGAAATGCCACAATCTGTGTCATCCATTCCATTATTGCATTAGGATTGAATCATGAGGAAACAGTGCTTTATCCCTCCAAACACAGATGGTAGATAAGAGATGGCAGACTGTAAATTTGGAATCCTGTGTTATTTGAGAGCAGCAAGGGTTCATTTGTGAAACTAATACAATTGATGCCAAGGACATATGTCTTGACGTCGAGCAAGGCATTTGTCACTTCGAAGTCCATCCAGACACTAGTCAAAAGACTGTACTTATATATATTGGCCAAGGTTGTGTATGTTTAAGGACCGCTTGTGCCTTTGTGAAGGTAAATGATAACAATGTACCCATGGCTGTTAAGAATCATTCGAAATTTTGTATTTGAAATTTTGTTAAGATTATTGGGTGTGACTTTTCGTATTTAGCACCAGTTGTATCCCACCAGCTGATAAAGTCCAATTATACAATGTATCACAAATTACCACCCACACCTATTGGAATGGACCTCACATTAGTGAGGCAATTAGTGAAACATCCAGACTTAGTCAAAATTTTGGAAAAAAAATCCAAGAAAGTGAAAAGAAAACTTTAATTACCATTTATCATGATACGAATAAAACTAAGCAGAGTCTTACAAAGGGTAAGACAAGATACAAGTCACCACTGGTGGGATGTGCTCTTTGGATGGTCACCTACTGCAACTGGTACTCTAAATGCGTTGTGTCACCCCATTATTGTTCTTCTAATACTGGTTAGTATTAGTCTTGTTTTGTCTATTTTGGTAGTGTGGAACTGGAGGATATTACAACAAGTAGCAATTTTGACCTCTTTGTCAAATGTACATGGCAAAGCACTAAGAGATACTTTTCGTAGAAGGTTGTTAGAAGAAAAATCTCTATATTAGAAATTAGCGTGTTAGTAAAAGAATTTACTTAATTTTTAGAAAAGGAGGGACTGATACAGGGAAATTAAGGGTTAAGGGCTGCTAGCAAAAGCTGCTTGTATCGCTTGCTTAACCTAATTATGCTTGCCAAAACAGAACAAGGGAGGACGCAAGACTATTGATAAAAGGAAGGAACCGTGACTTAGTTCCTGCTCTCTGGACCCCTGAACTGGTTAAAACTAGCCATAAAGTTTGGACTGAGACCAAGGGACCAGAAAGCATGCACAAGGAGGCAAGGTGAAAAGTTCAACTCCGAGGAAGACTCGGCTTACTTCATCTTGGGACCCCTGCCCACGACCACCAGGAGACACTGCACAAGCGCAAGCGTATGGAAATGATCTCAGAACTCATTATCATGGGAAGCGAGGATAGGTTATGCATATGTATAGGCATATCGGGGAACCTTAATACATATGTAATGTTTTAGGAAATAAATATAGAGAGCTTTGTTGCAGACGTCGCACATGCCTTAAGAGGAGCTATCCTCCATGTGCCCAGCATGCTGAAATAAAACATACCTACTTTATAACTTTCGGGTTATAGAGTTTTCCCCGTGCATCATGCATAGGCTCAGGAGTAAGATCAGTGTTGAGGAATACACCTACTGCAGGTAGCTTGGTGTGCAAGCAGCAAACTGTGCCCTGGGTGGTGGGAAATGGCTGGAGCCCCAGGCAATGAGTCATTAACAGGCACTGACTTTTGCCTAACAAAGGGCAAGCAGACCTGTGGCACTGGGCAGCCAGGGTTGGTCGGTGACCCAGAGACTGCGGGACCCAGAAGAAAACAAGAAGTCCTCAGACCAAAAATCACCATTGGACCAAGAGGTGTGTGCAAGGCACGGTGAAGAACAGGTGCATAGACTGTAAGGGTACAAAAGCCCAGGTATTCCTTTGTTCTGGATCCCTTCTCAGGGGCACCCAGCTTTAGCTGTCATTATGTCACTGCAACACAATTAAATTATTTAAAGGAACCAGGTATCTGAGACTGCTAAGGGAAACCCTAGGGTGAAGCTGGTAAGGGAAACTTTTCTGACAGTGTGAGTGTGGTGTGTGTAGGGAGTCAAACGGGGCACCCATCAGTTCACTGGAGCCACCCACTGTGCAGGGGCTTTGGTCCTAGCAGTTAAAGTCATGGGTGGTGCATATGTGACTGCCAGAGTGGCATCTGAATGGTCAGACAGGAAAGTTTCCTTAGCAATCAACCCTTCCACTCTGCCTGGGGAACTGCCAGCTGGAGACTGGAGCAGCAACTTTGCTGGAAGAACCCCCATTTGTGGTTGTTTTTCCTTGCAATTCATGTGCCTGTGCTCTAGGGTTGAGGTAGAATGTCCATCCCACTTCCTCATGTCCTCTCCATGGTCCTGCAGGTAAAACCACAAGGTACCCTGTGGTGCATACCTTCTATATCCTCCCTCTTGAGCGAAAGTACACACTGTTAATAGCTGTGATGTGGCTCCATACAGGTGGGGAGTAGGACAAATCCTCTGAATTGCTGGAACTACTGGGACAGTTTCTCCACAGCTGAGATGGGGAAGACAGATTGTATTCCCAGAGATGGTGAGCCACTTCATCCTCTGTTGGCGATGTATCGTCTTTCCAGATTATTGTTGCCAATGGGTTGGTGTGCAATGATGCTGCGCTCTGTGCAAATTTCCTCCACATGGGTCATTGTTACGAATGAGTGTCTGACATTGTTTAAAAAATCACCGGCAAGGGTATGAGCAAAAAACCAGATTTAATCTCAAGTGAGAGCACGACAAAGTTCATTGGCAAGATTCACTCTACTACTTACAGGACAGTTAAGGCACACCAAGGAAAAACAAGCAACAACAAAACTAAACAAAATCCAGGCAATCAAAACAGAAATGAACTGAGAAATATCTAGGGAGGTGGGTGGGGGTGTGTGTTTGTGTGTGTGTGTGTGACAAAAGAATAGTGAGAGCAAGGATTAAAAAGGAATGCAAAAGCTTAACAGCACTCAACAGTACTTTAACTTATACCTTAAGATGAACAATTCAATAGAGAAACAACACAACTTATACCTAAGATAACAACCATTTAACAAACAGCACTTAACCTAAGACTTCGAAGTTGAACCTAGCAACTTAACACAAGAACAACACTTAACAGTATTTAACTTAGCTTATAACTTAACCTTACTTACAGGCCTAATTTATGGAGATATCTAAGACACTTAAACATCTAAGAAAGCAGCATTTCCCCCAGATTTGCTATAGCATATGCGCACGTTTATGCACCCAGACACAAAGAGTCAGTGCAAGCAAGGTACCTGTGAAAAATTCCCCTCAGAGGTTGTCGCTGTTTTCCCGGGGACGGAGAGGAATCACGACATAATCACGATCCAAGAGTCGGTGAAAAGTGGATTTATTTATTAATATAAAGACCTATTTTATACCTTTAGTATGCTTGAAAGTCATAAGGTCATTGGTCCCTCGGCCATCCACCTCTCAGGATGATTGGCCAGGCTATTGCAATGCCTTACTCAAAATATTTGTGCATTGGGTATAATAACAAGTCCACAAGTGTATGATATGAAGAAGTGTCATTAGAAAAACATCTCGCTGTTTACATAGCTTCTATGAGAAAAGACAGCTTCTCACAGAGTGCAAGAAGCTGGAAAATTTCTCTGCTAATGGTTTTCAGCATCCACAAGAGGTCAGTGAAAGACTCACTTCTGATGCCTTTGCATCTCCCGACAGGTGAAGGATCGGGCCTCGAGGAGTGAGGGTATCGGCCCAGGACTCGTCGCTTTTCAGCGATCCTCCAAGTACAGCAAATGTGAGAGTTTGCTGGCTCTGTGAGGCATCCCCCTCAGAGGGACATTGCTTGTCACAGCCTGCTGTGGTCCAGGAGAGCTCAAAGGGTCTCACTTTAGGCCACTGCTTATAGGGTCACAAGAGAATGGGCTTTAGTCATAACAATGTTTCATCCTGGCCACAGTTTTGGGTCGGCACTTTCTTTGAAAGTCTGAGAACAGGGATGTTGTGTCAGTCAGGGAAGAAAAAACAGTTTTCAAGGCTGTTCATAAGGAAATCAGGAGCTCGTTAGACAGCAGCAGTTCCTGGGAGCAGACGGTGTCTGATAAGCTCAGGCAGAGCTGAGCCCAGGTGCTGTTTCTCAAGGCCGAGGCCTAACGAGCATTTCTGAGATCACAGTGCGGCCTGGAAAAGGGGGGACGGGGGGAATGCACCACCACAATCTACCCCGTGACTAAAGTCAACTTCTCTTGCTCCACAGAGTGGCGGTGTGACTGCCTCTTGACTCTGTGCCTATAAATGGAGATTTAATTATGTTCCAGTTATAAATTGAGGGAAATTTTTGATTAAGTTACCTTTTTATGACTCCTTTGAGTGCAATAGAACAATATTATGTGTTTGAGGATGTTTGTGTGATAGTGTTACCTGTCTAGCTAAAATGTACAGTGTAACATAAAGGACAATATTTAACAATAAGCATAATGAGACAAAAATCAGCAAGATTACAATAGGATGCAATATTAGATCTAGACTTCTCATTGTGGTTAGTGACCACCTGAACAAAATGTCCCACCAGTGATGTTCTCCATCTCATCACTCTTTCCAAGATACAGTGCATTTCTTCTGTATCATCTTGTAATAAATAGAATAGCCAATTTCGATAATAAAAGTAATATAAATTTATTCCGTGTCCGAAATATCACAAACACAATGCCACAATCGAAAAGAGACAGTACCAAGCCCGGGGTTGGAACTGGGTGAACGCAAGTCTGGCCTCTATCGCACCAGACCTCCCTTGTTCACACCCGCTGCTTTCTGCAGCGGGCTTATATACTAGTTTTCCGCACAGAGTCCGGATTTTGGGGATGATTTTTACTTAACATATTCATGAAGGAGTTCTATTCAAGGAACTAAGGTGGACAAAGCACATCCTGTCCCTGATCAATCTCTCATCACCGGGGAGCGTTATCAGATGTTTCTCGATGTTCCATATCTAGGTACCGATCCGCTCGTTAGCACTTGGCCTGGGAGGAGTTCTTCCGATATGGCCGCTCATTAGCACTCGGCCTGGGAGAGTTCTTCCTTGGAGATGCAGATTCCCAGGTGCTGCTGGATTCTATCTCAACGTGCTATCTGATGTTCATGCTTTCGTTTTTGGGATGCAGATGCCTTCCCGGCAGAAACGATGTTCTTCCTTTGGGCAGGAGCTGTTCCTTTTGGATGTAAAACATTCGTCCGGGCGGGTGCGGTATTTCATTCAGTCCGGACTCATTCTCTATTCGAATGTAAAAGTTGAATGGGCAGAGACCGCACCCTGCCCGGGGCGAGCCTTGCGCTGTTAAAATGTAAATATCCCCCCAACGGAAGAGTTGCATGGTTGCATTTGGCTATTTCAAGAAGAACCCCCCTCCAGAACCAAGTTTATAGTTTTATATCCCGATATTTCATATCTGAGCGTGAATTAACTGCTTTATTTATAACAATCTGATTAGAGCTCTCTGTCCATCACTTCAGATGCATTCTAGTAGTCAACACAGGTCATTGTGCTGCAGTAATTTTTTTCCACCAGTGCAAAGTTCATTCCAATAGGAGAGAGTAGTAAATCTTGATAGGATGTGTAGGTAGATTGCAGTAATTCATGGGTTGTGACAGGACTTGAACAGTTGAAGTTGCATCCCCTAATTTTGGAAAAATTACAAAACCAAATGTTTACATGATTGCTTATTTCTCCAGTGGTGTAGTCTATAAGTATGGAATCACAAATAGTTCTCATACAAACACAATCCTTTCCAGTGTATATAAGCAAAGTTTCAGGAATTTCATCAGGATGTATTTCAAAATGATAAACATTCTGCTCAGTGTCAAGGCAAATATTTTGGGCCTTGACAATGTTACTTTCACAAATAAATCCCTATTATTCTTACACAATGCATGCATGAACAGTTTGCCACTTATTCCAAATAATCGTTTGAATTTCAGTGGACAATGTACTTTCATAGCCCTCCCTTGTGATTGCTAGTACACTAAATTGTATTCACAGTTGAGCTTGGATGCGGCTGAGAGCATAAGAGGTGTTGGTTTGGCCTGCATCAAGAGCATTCACTATCAATTGTTTCAATGTAATGTTCAGAGAGCAGCTTCTTGTAACATCTGCTCTGTCCCTCAAAAGAGGTATGTTGGAAACTAAGTAAATTCAGTGGTTGGAGGTTGTGTTTCACATATTATAGTGAAATTTCTCTGCCAAATTCACATCATTAGGTGGAATTATCAGATTTGTATGATTATAGCTTATTTAATTAGCAATTGTCATTGAAATGCATTCAGGCTCAAGTGTGGGTACAACTGTTACTGTAGTGATCACTACAGATAGGAAAACAGGGTCTTTTTCCCCTAGGTCAGGCTTGGTGATGCATGTGTCCAGTCTGGTTCATTCTGGTACTTATCTCTTATGTGAGAACTTCATCTTCAGTGGAGATGTGCTGGCATCATTCCCAGTAGTATTTTCTGAAAAGTAAAAATAAAACAGGTCTCGGGGAGATGCAAGGGGCAGGGGGGGAAGGCCTGGACAGGTTACCCCATTAAAAAAGAAGGAAAAACCCAAAACCCACCGTGCACTAATTCTGTGTTTTGTACCACTGTTACCAGTAGCTTCCCAAGCAAGTGGACCATGAGGTTTAGTTAGCCATAGGCACAGTTCCAATTTGTGGTGATTTTACCATAACAGGTTGTCCTGGTTGTAATGCTGTCAGATGTTTCCCCGTGATGGGCGGCGGAGCACCCGATTCAGGTTTTGTAAAGAATGCTCTGCTCACAGGACTCCCGGTGAGTCCATACCGATTATTTAGTTGTTGCAATATTCTGAGGATTCGAGCATCCCATCCATCTGTGTGTGGTTTAAGGCTCTTTTTCAGTAAGCCATTAGCTCTTTCTGATTCCATTTGACTGGGGGTAGTATGGGGTGTGAAATACCCATTGAATTCCTTCCTGTTTGGCCCAGTCTTGTATCTCTTTACAGGAGAAATGTGAGCCATTATCACTTTGAATAGTATCAGGAATAGGCAGACTTGAGAACCACGATGACAGTCCTCCTACTGTGTTCTGACCATCAGCCTTTCGGCATTTAGCTGCCATGAGCAGGCCTGATACTACTTCCACACCTGTGAGGATGTATCGGTATCCTGCAGAGGGTCTGAGTGGCCCAATGAAATCAATTTGCCATGTGGACCATAAAGCTTTCCCTTTACTGATGTGTAGGGGTGGTGCTTTAGCAGGATGATTGTAATTTTAATCTACACTGAAGGCATTCTGTAAGAATAGTTTCACAGGTTTTCCTGTTTAGGGGCCAACCTTTGCTCTGTGCAGCAAAATAAAGTGCTTCTTTACCAGTGTGCCCTAATTTCTGATGTAACCATTCTCCCAATCGATACCATTCCTGATTTAAGGAGTCTTCTATCTTTATTTCCCCGATTTTAGTTATTTCATCCATCTTTCTATTCCAGTTCGTGGCTGGTTTGTTATCCTTGGCATGGGCCTTAACCCATCCTATTTTAAATGGTGTTTTTCTGGCTATATCTAATAATAATTGCCAGTCTTAAGATCTCCAGATGGAAGATTTATTTACTTCCCAGTTTAGTGATTCTCATTGGCAGAGCCACTGGGTAGCACCAGCCCAAACAGCATAGGAGTCCACATAAATTGTTTTTGCTCTGTTTTGAGCTGCTAGAACGACTGCTCTTCATTCTCCTACCTGCGCACTACCTTCCCCCTCTTCTACCACTTCTTTGTTTGTATTGATGTTTAATGCAACTGCCTTGTATTGCCATTTACCACTTACCCTCTTCACTGAGGCATCAGTGAACCAAATATCTTCTGTTGGCATACCCTCAGTAAGGGGAGGTGCACCTAAAATTGGTGAGGATTTGAAAGGTTATTGTAATGCTAATGGATCTGCATTGATATTCATTTGTAATTTAGAAAGTTTAGTAGATCCTTCTGTTAATTTCATTCCTTCTGCAACTGCCATTAAGTAGGCATACCATTTCCTGACTGTGGATTTTTGTGCAACTCCTTCTGGGGGAGCAGACCCCTTTAAAACAGACTCCAGCAAATTTAAGGGTCCTCTGGTTTGTACGGGCTGTTCCTGGTGTATCTTCTCAGCTTGTTTCACTGCTTGAACTAAGGATAAGAGTCCCTTTTACCATTCAGCATATCTCTGTTCTGTCTCTTTAAATGCAGTAGAACTAAACAGTAAAGGTCTCTTTGGTCCATCAGGGCCAGTTTGAAACAGGTTACAGTAAGTACCATGCTCCGCAAAACCCCATTCTGCTATAATGGGATCGTAGGGGTGTATTGATCCCAGTGATTGATATGTTTTTAATTCCAGTATTAAGGTTTCGACTGCCTCTTCATGTTCTGAATTCCGTTCCCACTGTTTTCTCTTTCATAAAAGTGAATACAGTGGATGAGCAATAATAGAAAATCCAGGTACGTTTCCTCCAGTATCCTAAAGTTCCTGTAATAAATAAGACAGCCAATTTTGGGGATAAAAGTAATATAAAATTTATTCGTGTTCGAAATATCGCAAATGCAATGCCACGATCGAAAAGAGAGACAGTACCAAGCCCGGGGTTGGAAGTGGGTGAACGCAAGTCTGGCCTCTATCGCACCAGACCTCCCTTGTTCACATCTGCTGCTTTCTGCCGCGGGCTTATATACTAGTTTTCCGCACAGAGTCCGGATTTTGGGGATTAGTTTTTACTTAACATATCCATGAAGGACTTCTATTCAAGGAACTAAGGTGGACAAAGCACATCCTGTCCCTGATCAGTCTCTCATCACCGAGGAACGTTATCAGATGTTTCCCGATGTTCCATATCTAGGTACCGATCAGCTCGTTAGCACTCGATTTGGG
>JACAXG010000494.1:77845-88866 GCA_018881555.1 Amblyornis subalaris
ACCCAGCGCTGTCAATTTTGCCTTATCTTTGTCCCTTATTGTCCTTTTATTAAACTTTTAAATCCTAACAGGAGAAGTGAACTTCGTTTTTCACAATTTGGGGGCTCGTCCGAGATCTACACCTCACCTCCGAGACCCTGGGGGATCCCGAGCGGGGGAGGCGCGCCCCGCCGAGTTCGGCGGCCCACTCCGTTTCTTCCGGTGTGAATCGGCGGTTGCAGGTAAACAGCCCGTGGACAAGAAAGGGACAAATAAAGCAAAAAAAAAAAAAAAAAGGGGAAAAAAGGCTCCCTAAGAAACCGCGGCAGCAAGCCCCACAATCCTCGTGCACGAAGACCCGGACAAGAAAAGGGATTTGTAAGTATTTTCCGGGGGGGCGGATACGGGGGTTGATTGGTGTGTGAATGAGACGCGGGCTGGTTACCCCAGACCTGCGAAGCGATTGCGGGGTCTCTGAGAGCTGCGTTTCCGACCTTCTCGCGAGAGAGGCGGCCAGCAAGGAGACGAAGTGAAAGATAAAAGGAGTGAAAGATTCCCCCAGGGTAACTGGGACTGGGTCTCAGGGAGGGGTGAGACCCCTAGGAAAAGGGAGCAAAAGGGTTTTCCTGRCACAATCCACTAGGAAACAGGGGACGAAGGTAAGGGACCCCGATCCCAGAAAAAAATTGCCGGATTGAGGGTTGGAACACACGGAGGCCAGAAAAATTATTCTAGGCAGGAAGTGTGGGATACTGTACCCAAGAGAATCTGGGGTTGGCCAATGATATTAGAGATTTTTACTTTTTTGAAAATAGTACCCGTGAGTAAATACCAACAGGTGATCTTTAAAACCAAAATACTTTATAGTTGCGTTGTTTTGCTGAGAGTGAGAATGAATGAGACATATTAAAATTAATAAAAGTGTATGAGTGAGTAAGAGTGAAGAGAAGTATATGAAATATAGATTGTTGATTTAAGGTTTGACTTTTAATACCTGGAGGGAGGTGGAGATATATATATATATATTAGGAAAAGTTCTCTGTGCTGTAAAAGGGGGGGGGGGGGGGTGATTAAGCTGCCAAAAGAAAGAGTTAGAGCGAAAACGGGGAGGGGGGCCAGAGACCATTTCAAGATAAAATCTTGAGAATATGAGACAAAGAACCAGTAAGTTGGGTTCAAGGGGAAAAGGGAGTAAAGGGGTGCCAGAAGATATACCCCAAGAAAGTCCTCTGGGGATTAAGTTAGCTAATTGGAATAGTGATTCTTGTACAAAAGAAAAAGATAAAGTAAAAATGATCCAATATTGTATGATAGAATGGACAAAAAGGGAAATAAGACCCGATCACGTTTATTGGCCTAGGTATGGGTCTTCTGAAATTTGGATTTGTCAGGCCCTAAATGAATTTGTAAATTCAAAGGAACCGTGCGATTTAGAAGAGAAAGAATATGCCTCTTGTTGGATAGGGGACATAGAACCTCTAAGATTAAAAGTTTTTAAGATATCAGAGACCCCAGAGATAAAGCAAGCAAAGGAAGAAGAAAAGGGCTGGGATCCCCTAAAAGTATTGCCACCCCCGTATAACGTCGCACTAGCTGTAGCCTCCGCCCCTGTCCCGCGCGCGCCGACCGTGCCCGTGCCCGCGCCGGCTCTGGCTCTGGCCGGCCCAGTTTCCTCCGCCCCCGCCCCTGTTCCGTGCGCGCCGACCATGCCCACGCCGGCTCTGACTCCGGCTGGCCCGGTTTCCTCCGTCCCCGTCCTTGCTCAGCGCGCGCCGACTGCGACCGCGCCGGTTGCAGCCTTGGCAGACCCCGGTGCTTCTGCCTCCGCCCCTGCTTCAACAGCCCCTCCCTCGTCGGCAGTTTCGGCCCCGCTGCCGACCTCTGCCGTTTCTCCGTTCATAGTTCCAATGTGTCCCCCTCTTAGCGAAAGAGCACCATATCAGAATACCAAGAGAAACTCAGTTAAAACTCAAGGACAGTTCGATAATTCCTCTCCTGCCACTACTCCAAAGCAAAGAAAAAGAGTCTCTCCTAAAGTCCTGATGGTTGAGGAACAGAATGATCAAAAGATCAGTTTATTTCCCTTACGAGAAGTGCCGATGGGAGGGGCTCAAGGGGGGACGGGATTTGTGAATGCTCCTTTGACTTCCTCAGAAGTCAGGAGTTTTAAAAAGGAAATTAAAGGATTGTAAGAAGATCCCATAGGTACAGCCGAACAATTAAATCAGTTCTTAGGTCCCAATATCTATACTTGGGAATAAATGCAGTCCATAATGAATATTATATTTTCCCAAGAAGAGTAGCAGATGATTAGAACTGCTGAGATGAGGGTTTGGGAGAGAGAGAATCAACAAAGTCCACCTGGGGACCAGAAGATGCCAATAGCACCACCTAACTAAAACCATAATGAAGAGGCGGGGCGGGCACATATGAATGATTATCGTAAATTGATAATCAAAGAAATAAAAAAGGCAGCACCCCAAGAGCAGAATGTCAGCAAGGCTTTTGACGGGCAACAAGGGAAGGAAGAAACCCCAACTGATTGGTTAGAAAAGCTCCGAAAAAATATGAAACAATACTCTAGCATTGACCCTAAGAGCGTCGCTGGGCAAGCTCTGTTGAGAGTTAACTTTGTCACCCATGCCTAGCCAAATATTAGAAAGAAACTGGAAAAGAGAGATGATTGGCACGAGCGAGCATTAAATGAATTATTAAGAGAAGCTCAAAAGGTTTATGTACGGAGGGATGAAGAAAAAACCAAAGTAAAAGCAAAAATTATGATGGCCACTATGCGAGAAAATAACTCTCAGAGGAACCTGAAGCCCCCAAATACCCCTGCCAAAAATCGGGGTTTCAGAAATAAAGAAAAGGGAAAACACGGAATTTCAGTACAATCCAAATCCCAGGAGCAAATGACAAATGCCTGTTTTTACTGTGGGAAAGGAGGACACTATAAGAAGGCATGTCCTCATCTAAGAAAAAATCAGAAAATATTTCGAGACACACTCAGAAGAAGAATAGGGAGGTCATAGGCTCTTTTCTGGGAGATAAATACCATCTAGAGCCCTTGATAACTTTAAAAGTAGGCCCCCAGGAGGAGGTATTCGAATTTATAGTTGACACAGGGACAGAAAGAACATGTGTAGTGAACATTCCAAGAGGGTGTGATGTGAGTAATGACACTGTGAAAGTAACAGGAGCGAAAAGAGAAGGGTTTCAAGTTCCTGTTATTAAAAATGTGGTGATTGAAGGGGAAACCAGAATAGGAATGGGTGATGTCTTCTTAGTTCCTAGGGCAGGTTGCAACTTATTGGGGAGGGACTTGCAGGTGCAATTAGGAATAGGGGTCATACCAGAAGAAGGGAAGATGACGGCCAAAGTGTTAAAACTTGGCCAAGAAGATGAGGAGAAAATCAACAAAGAGGTTTGGGCCGGGGAAGGAAATAGGGGAGGATTGAATATAGACCCCATAAGGGTCACAATTGAGAGAGAAGAATGTCCCATACGTGTGTGTCAGTACCCTATATCCTTAGAAAGAAGAGAAGGCTTAAAGCCAGTAATAAAAGAACTGATAAAAGATAGGACATTAGAACCTTGCATGTCTCCTCATAATACCCCTATTCTCCCAGTAAAAAAGTCTGATAGGACGTATAGATTCGTACAAGACTTAAGGGAAGTTAACAAGAGAACCCGGACCCGCTATCCAGTGGTACCCAACCCCTATACCCTGTTAAGTAAAGTCCCACCTCAGCATCAATAGTTTAGTGTTGTAGATCTTAAAGATGCTTTTTGGGCTTGCCCATTGGCAGAGGATTGTCGAAATATTTTCACTTTTGAATGGGAGGACCCAAGTACTGGGAGAAAACAGCAATTAAGATGGACAAAATTACCACAAAGATTTACTGAGTCTCCAAATCTATTTAAGCAAGCTTTAGAAGGAATATTGCAAACTTTCCCCACCCCTCCTGAGATACAAATTATTCAGTTTGTGGATGACATTTTATTATCAGGAGAAGCTGAAATAGAAGTTAAAGAAGCTACTATAAAACTATTGAATTTTCTTGGGGAAAAAGGATTAAGAGTATCAAAAGGGAAACTACAGTTTGTAGAATCAGAAGTAAAGTACCTTAGTCACTTAATAAGTAAAGGCAGCCAAAAACTGAATCCTGAGAGGATTGCAGGGATTTTATCCCTTCCCCCTTCTTCTTCAAAAAAGGAAGTTAGAAAACTACTTGGATTGTTGGGATATTGTAGATTATAGATTGAAGGGTATTCACAGGCAGTAAAATTTCTATATGAAAAATTAACAGAGGAGGACAATATAAAGTGGACCAAAGATGATGATAATAAATTAGAAAAATTGAAGTTAAAATTAGCCTCAGTACCTGCTTTGAGCTTACCCTCACTAGAAAAACCTTTTCACCTGTATGTGAATGTAGAAACTGGAGTAGCTCATGGAGTTTTAGTCCAGGAATGGGGAGGGGTGAAAAGTCCAGTGGCTTATTTATCTAAATTACTGGATCCAGTGAGCCATGGCTGGCCAATATGCATTCAAGCTATAGCAGCTACGGCTCTTCTGGTAGAAGAGAGCCTTGAATCAGAAAGCTGAAAAATGGCTAACAAATTCTAGGATGTTAAAATATGAAGCAATTTTGATAGATAGTGATGACTTGATACTAGAAGTAAATAAAAGTTTGAATCCCGCTCAATTTCTATATGGAGAACCGAAGAGTGACTTAACACATAATTGTTTTGAAATTATACAATACCAAACTAAAATTCGGGAAGATCTAGCAGAACAGGCCCTCCCAGAAGGGAAAAAAATATATGTTGATGGTTCATCTAAATGTTTACAAGAAAAAAAGATGTCAGAATGTGCTTTAATTGATGGAGAAAATATGCAAACCATCGAGAAAGGTAAATTACCATCAAATTGGTCAGCTCAATCTTGTGAATTATATGCTCTAAAAAGGGCACTGGAATATTTAGCACACGAAAAAGGAACCATATACACTAATTCAAAGTATGCCTTTGGAGTAATACATACTTTTAGAAAAATCTGGGAAGAAAGGGGGTTACTTAATTCAAAGGGAAAGGGACTGGTACATGAGGAACTAATTTCAGAGGTTTTAGAGGCATTAAAATTGCCTGAAGAAATAGCTGTAGTACATGTTAAAGGACACCAGAAGAGAATGACCGCAGAAATAAGAGGGAATAACCTAGCAGATCAAGAAGCTAAAAATGCAGCAGAAAATGGGGTCAAAAAGGTTATGTTAATTTTAACCCCAGATAAAGAAGAATTATAAGTTCCAAAATTTAGTAAAGAAGAAGAAAAAGAATTAAGCAAGATAGGGAGAGAACAAAATCAATATAGAAAATGGAAACTCCCTGATGGGAGGCAGTTAATAAACCATTGACTAGAAAAATATTAGAAAACATGCATCAAAAAACTCACTGGGGTACTCAAGCTCTGTGTGATCACTTTTTAAAGAATTATGGATGCATTGAGATCTTTAGATTAGCAAAGCAAGTAACTGAGAAATGTATAACTTGCCAAAAAGTAAATAAGAAAGTAATGAGAAAAACAACACTAAGCCGCCGCGAGTTAGCTCTGCAACCGTTTCAAAGTATTCAAGTGGACTTCACTGAACTTCCCCAAGTACAGAGGTGGAAATTTTTATTAGTAATAATAGACCATTTAACTCATTGAGTAGAAGCTATTCCCACTGTCAAAGCTACAACTAATGTGGTATGTAAAACCCTTTTAGAACAGATTATTCCCAAATATGGAATAGTTAATAAAATAGACTCAGATAGGGGAACACATTTTACATCAAAAGTTTTACATCAAATAACTGAAGCCTTGAGAATAAAGTGGAAACTACATACCCCATAGCATCCACAAAGTTCGGGCCGAGTAGAGAGAATGAACCAAACTTTAAACAGAACTTTAACGAAACTAATAATTGAAACACAAATGTCATGAGTAAAATGTTTACCTTTGGCCCTGTTGAGAATCCGAACATAACCCAGGTCAGACCTGGAAGTGTCACCCTATGAAATGATGTTTGGATTACCCTTCCTGACTACCCAACACGAAACTGCTACTTATGAAGTAGGAGAAATGAGTGTTAGAAAATATGTTACCACAATTACAAAAACACTTGAAAATCTGAAGTTGAGAAAAATAATCCCTCAAACCACACTGTGGCCTTGCATTTTGCAGTTCTTCAGATGTGTAGTGTTTTTGGTTCAGCGAAATAGTTTCTCACGCACTTTTGTGTAAACACGAATTGTTGACCTAACGACAAAGATTGTTATGAATTCCTAACCTATGTGATAGACAATATTACTGACCAGTGGACAGCAGGAGGTGGTATTCCCATCCTCCAATCCACGGTGGGTTTTAAAAACATATAAATAAAATGAGGGCAGAGGCCGGCTCTCTCTTCTTCCTCCCTTTTGGCCTCTGCCTGTGGGTGAACCCTGACAGCTGTCTCCGTGTGTTTATTCGAACCTGAGAACACCACCACACCTCTAGAATTTAAGATCCATAATATCCATCCAGGAGAATGGGTACTAGTAAAAACATAGAAAGAGCAATCTTTAACTCCACAATAAGAAGGTCCTTTTCAGGTACTACTGACAACTGAGGCAGCGATCCGAACCAAAGAAAGAGAGTAAATCCACGCCAGCAGAATAAAAAAAACAGTAAAAGAGCCGAAAGAATGGACTATAACATCTGAACCGAGTGATATCAAATTGACTCTTAAACGAGGACTGGGTGGCAGTGAATGATCCAGAGAATATACCAAAAATTATACCTAACTGAGAAATAAGAGCAAATTTATATCACGTGTTGTCTAGACAAAATTTTAAGAAACCTCCGACGCCTCCGTAGAAAACAATACTTCCACTCCAAGCTAAAGGATCAAAACTGTTTCTGTAAAAATCCTCATGTTTTAACTTGTATCCTAATCTCGAGATATCACAGCCCCTATCATGCTAGCTAGGTTAAATGTAAATACATAAAAATTATAAAAATTGATATTGCAGTTCACTAAAGCGGCACCCTTGGTGTATAGTGTGTTAAATAACAAATTTATTCCCTACCTAAATAGAACTAGTAATAGCCAAGATAATAACTTTACCCTGTAGATGGAAAATTACTAGTGCCTGTTGAGTAGCAGGTACCTGAAGAAAGGTGGGAAAATTACAATAAAAGAGCAAAGGAGGTAACAAGGAAATAGAGGGCAAGACCGGATAGGCCACTATAACTCGCCACCGAGAAGATCATACACCCCTGCTGTGAGTAGCAACCCCATAGGCATAGGAGGTGAGAGTATAAGCCTTACCAAACCTCTGTTATTCCTCCTTCTCGTTTTTTGTCTCTCCCCTTACGAGATATCAGCAAAATCATGTCGCAAATGCTACCGAAAGCTTTACATGAAAAGAAATCGAAGTTCCTTTTTTATTACACACACCCACCTCAACAGTTGCTGTTATAACCCATCCAAACTAAGCACCTGTACGCAAAATGAAAAAAAATACTAGATCTCAGAAAACATAAGAAGAAATGATAAGGGAAATGAATGTCCAAAAAGGGAAAGATGGGTTTGTTTCACATTTGCCTTTAGGAGTAGAGTCCAAGATTTAGTAAAAGAACAAGTAGTAAATGAAAAGACAAAACCAACACAGAGGTCTAATCCTATGTTAACCCCACGCCAAAATTTATATACAAAACTTAAACAGCAAATAGAAAATGAAATAAATATCTCGAGATTTGGAAAAAACCTGTTTGTAGAATTGGGGGAAAGAATAAGTAAGGAACTAAACGTAACCAACTTGAGTCTGTGGAAGTGCCTTAATGACAGAGGAATGACCATGGAAAGGTAGTAGCTTAAGCCCGGTAGAACTCCTTAAATGGAACCAGACAAATATAAGAGGGGAAAGCCGACCAGAAAAGTAGATTTTAAGTTCAACAGTAATAGGAGAAGAATGTCTTTGGCGCACTGGAAAGAATTTTCTTAGCGAAGTAGGAAATACTCCCTGTAAGAGATATAAAGCAAGTAATGAAACTTTTACATGGTGGATCCCAGAAAAACCAACTCTATATTGGACCCAGAAAAAAACAGAAGGGAAAAATTGCAGGTATAATAATGAAACCAGACTTTTTCAATACAATGATACAAGCAAGAATCCTTATTTTGGGATCCCAGAAATATCAAAATTTTGGGAGAATATAAATGAACAGAGAGATGATTATTGAAAAGCACCAGATGACTTAGATATGTGAGAAAAGAGCGTACCCAAAACTTCCCCCCCGATGGAAAGGGAGTTGTAGTCTAGAGACCATACAGCCAAGATTTTTTCTTTTACCAGGATCAGATAGAGATCAATTAGGAGTACCAGTTTATGAGGACCTAAAAAGAAAAAAAAGAGAATTGATCGGGGGATATCAAAAATGGGGAGATGAAGAATGGCCCCCTAAACACATACTAGAAACATATGGACCAGCCACCTGGGCACAAGATGGGAGTTGGAGATATCGAACCCCAATTTATATGCTAAATCGTATTATAAGGCTCCAAGCAGTTGTGAAAATAACAAACAAAACTGCCCGAGCACTAGAATTAATATCAAGTCAACAAAGCCAAACCCGAGCTGCAGTATTTCAAAACAAGTTAGCTTTAGACTAATTATTAGCTGAAGAAGGGAGTGTTTGTGGAAAATTTAATACATCAGATTGTTGTTTAAAAATAGATGACAACAGGGATGCTGCCCTAGATATAGCCAAAAATATCAGAAAAATAGCCCATGTGCCAGTCCAAAAATGGGAATCAATGTTAAAAGCTAGCTGGTGAGCTAACATACTGAGAATAGAATGGTGGAAAAAGCTAGGCTTCTTCCTTTTATGCGCTACAGCTGATTTGATATTTCTCCCTTGCTTAATCCCCTGTTTTATTCGGCCAATCACTAGCGTAGTCCAAAGTATGCAAGTAGTCACAATACCTGTAGACCCCAAATTGGCTACATCTAGAACGGCACAAAAGATAATGGCGTTAAAGAAACAAAATAATATGGAAGACCCCTTTGAAGAAGCAAAGTTAATTTGTGAAAAAAATGAGCAAATAATGGAGGTCAGAAAACAAGAAATATTGCTCAAGCCAAATGATTTCTAAAAGTAAAAGAGGGGGGATTGTGATAGATAGATGATATAATATTGGCTTTCTGCAAATGTTAAAATGAGTGATGTTAAAGTAGCTTTTGTAATAGAAATTATAATAGCAGCTTTCTACAAATAGATGCTTTGTGACAAATAGATACTATATGTATAATATAGAAGATGTAGTTTTGTAACAATAACTAAAACCTCTATTTCTGTCATTTAACCTAAGAAACTTAGACATAATAGTGAAATAGCTATGTTCTTGAAGCTGTCTGCCTGGCTGGATAACCTCCAACCAACATGTGCTGGGGACCCCTGCTACTGACATGCCAAATATCAGCAACTACCGTCTGCAGAAACCATRGAYCAAAGCCCACTCYGRGATTGATAATAAAAAYGGACTAAAACCACAGCCAAAATGCGCATGCTCTAAAAAGGTGGACCCAAGGARGAGCCATGCTAAGCAGTTCCTRGAACAAGCAARCTAGTTCSTGAAKATGTATRCRAGTGTTGAATATGCCTAATTGCTTATGAATATGTGATAAGCTGCTGTGTATGTAAAAGGTATCCCYGAAGCAGCAGGTGTGCTCTTGGCTGAGCGCCAAAGCACCCAGCGCTGTCAATTTTGCCTTATCTTTGTCCCTTATTGTCCTTTTATTAAACTTTTAAATCCTAACAGGAGAAGTGAACTTCGTTTTTCACACGCTGCCATCCGGCAGATGCCAGGTTTGACCGTTCAAAACATCAAAGCCCAGAATATTTTCACTGTGATCTTTAATTGCAAAGTGAGTAGAAGACGTGCTTCTCCCCCGGTAGCCATAAATTAACCTTAGCAGTTTTACACACAACACTCGCTCTGTTTACTCCAGTGATTTTAACTCTTTGCCATCCGAGTTGCACACCCAGCATTTTGGCATCATGCTGTGTTAATATCAAAATTCGTGCTCCTTTATCTATTCGAAATTTAGTCAATTGATGACAGGGACCAACTGGAATCAAAATATATGGGCCATTGTTATCTATCCATTGATAAACTTCTACTTGCCGGACGGGCAGGCCCAGATGCTGCCTGGATTTTATTCGTTTTTTGAGTTCTGATTTCAGGAAGAAAAAGGGTTACTATTCCTTCTGGGAGCTGAGGCTGGTACCGGTGTTAGTGTCTGTGTGCTTGGAGTATTTTCTCCTTGTTTATTGTCATCTCGTTTCAGAAATGCATCAATTAGGCTCTGAATATTACTAGCAGACTGTCTCTGAAGTACAGCTTTTGGAATTCCTAGTGACAATGCATAATTATATTGATGCCAAATTAAGTTTTTACCTTTTTTTGCTCTTATATATTCTCTTTAATTTTCACATATAGCTGTAGTTTGCACCTTATCAACCTAGTACTTTTCCCTGCCCTGATACGCAGGAAGACAAAACACATTTCAAGGCCCTATCCTATCTTGGTTCTCTGGTCTCAAGACCAGCTCTTCGAGACATATTTTTATTAGCAAAGTTAGGGAAAAATCCCCTGGCAAACATTTCCAGCTCTTGTTTCTTTAACTGGGGAAATTGTCCTGGCATCTGCGTTGGGCAAGCAATCCCTTTTGTCCTTAAGTATTACCCATTCTGGGTGATCAGTGTGGAATGCGAGTGGATAGGCATCTTTCTTTGTTCTTAAGTATTGCTCATTAGTTCCCGGCCAGCCCCTCCCCACCTACACAGTCTCCCTGCTATATGGGGAAAGAAAAAAAATTTAATTTGTCGAACCCATAACAACAACTTCTGTCATTAACTGTTGCGGTGGTTTTGACCACCTATTCTCTCCCCTATAATGAGGAAGGTCTCTCCCCCCAGACTCTGCTTTTGGTACATCCCTTGTTCAGTTGAC
>JACAXG010000495.1:15352-95160 GCA_018881555.1 Amblyornis subalaris
CCACTAGGTTTTGAAGGGAATCTATTATTACTTTCTCTTCATTACACCGCTTGAAGCGGTTATCTATAGCTGCTGTAAGGCATGCTCCTAAAACAGAGCAGATTATGGACTTGTTTCAGCCAAATTTGAATTTTGTCTCATGTTGTAAAGAACATACTCTATCAGTTACACTCTCCAAATTAAACCAGTTTTGTGCCCACTCTTCCCCTCCCGGAGAGGGTCTGGCATTGTGTTTTGCTAGCAGAGCATAAAATGCAGTTTTCTCTTTTACACTGAGGTTTTCAGTCATTTTATGAAGGGATAAAAACCACTACAGGGAGGTAAAACTTAATCACACACTACAACACACAAAACTCGGCTGTCTCCCTTCGCTTCCCTGAGTGGGTGAAGAGACCAAAATCTGCCTGGGAGGTACTCCTTAAGTTACTTATGGTTGTCTCTTCGCTACACCAAGCAGACCAAATGCACACACACAAACACTAAAAACAGCAGTTCCCCCTTTTGCACTAAGAGATCCTTTTGTGAATTTCTGAAGACAGAGGGGTGCTTTTCACTTAGGCACATGCAGTTTGTGGGAAATTCGAGTCGCCCCCCTTGCTTTCTAGACACCGCTCACCCTTTTGGGGTGTCGGGCTAGGTGCAGCTGGAGCGAAACGTCCTTCCCCTATTACAGATGACACACAACCTTGCAACCCCTTCTGTCTGTCAGAATCCTGACGACTATGCCAATTTAATGTCACAATCCGCTAATACAGACGGGAGTCGTGATGGTTTGATCACCGATCTCAGAATGCAAAAGACACAAAGGGGATTTCAATTTTAATCAAACAGTGCACTTTTATTGAGTGCCAACAACACAATTATGCAATAGAGAAGAGAGAGAGAGATATAAAGAAACAAAGTAAAGAGAGGGAGAGAGAGAAAGAGGGGGGGGAATAGCTACCAATGGATGAGACGAAGTCCTCATGGTCCTGCCAATAGACTCGCCGGCGTCCGTGGGGAGATCTCATCGTGGTTAATTCAGAAAGTCCCTTTATAGTCTTTTTCGAAAGCAGGGAGGCAACTGGCCAGGAGGTGAGGAAATCTACAACTATTGTGGTGAGGCCTGTTGTACGGGAGCGGGTGTACAGGACAGGTCATTCCTTCTCACTTCAGTGCAGTCCTTCCCACCTAGGCAGCAAGAATTTCGCCATCGCGACCTGTACTAATTTCCTCAGGAATGCACACCAGTTCTCAGTGGGCATTGATAAGGGGATTGGGAAGACAAAGGAAGCTCTCAGTCTCTGGAGGTGACTCCAGTCAAGCGTAAGGAAAAGGTGTCTTTTAAAGGATGATCTATCACTGCACTGAGGCAAGTGGAACACTATCGCTTTGGTCCCCCCTTTTTGCTGTATTCAGCTGGGGCCGGAGCTATCTGTAGGGTTTCTTCACAGTCCACAAAAGCTGACAGCTTTTTACCACAGGCAGTTTCACAGAGGCAGCAGCGAAGGTAAAAGGAATGAGAGAGGCCGGACTCTCTGTAACCATATTCTGAGTTTATTTCTTCTCTGCCCAGGAGGACAGGGTGCATATCTTGAAGGGGAGGTTAGCAGAGAGGCGATTTCCCGCTCTGTCTCTGCTGCTTTAAGGGGTAAGGATAACAGTATGCAACCAATGAGCTTAGAGATACATGAGAGAAAACCAATGATACATCTTCAGAGGAAGAACACATTCAAACTGACTAATGACAATACAGTTAGAGAGAATTTCAAACCAAGCTGACCTATTACAAAGCTTAAGACTCTGTGAGGAGGAGAAACCTAAAGTGACAGCATCTAAGAAATATTGCTCTGTGGCAAACTGAACTAAAGCTGGATCACCGCAGCAGAACATCATGGAGAAAGGTATCTGGTACCCAAGAGAACTAGCTATGCTGGAGGTACTCTATAGGGATTCAAATAATTAGCAATCCCCTTGTTAAAATCTGGTCTAATCACAGAGGAACAAAGAGAACTCTCTGGGAATAAAGCCAAATGTACTTAGGTTCAAATATTCCCAGAAACGAGATTAAAACACAAATGAGGTTAAATGTTGATACCAAAAAAATTGATTTATTTTATTTAACAGTAAAAGAGAGAAAGAGAGAAATAGAAAAAGAGCTGGGGGGGGACAGGAAGAGTGACAGAGATTAAGTAGAAACATATCACTCCTCCATGGGTCCCAATGACATCTCGTTACTCCCCTCCATCTGGTCTTCTTGGTGGTGAGGGCCCCCTGCCAAAAAGCAGAGGATTCAATGGATTAATATATGCTTGGGCCAGGTGGGATTGCCCAGGTACCTCCCCTGAGGGGGGCCAGTTTGACACTGTCCCTTGCAAGACTGTGGATCTGTTGCATCATTTTGCATCATGTGGAGTGCTCTGGTGCAAGGCCTCAGGAATAGGTCTGCTGGCACTTCGGGGGTCTTTGATGGATTGTGACACCTCCTCTGCTGCCCCTTCACATGCATGTCCTGTGGATGCGTCTTTCCTGGCTTAACTAGTTTGTGTAACAGAGGATGGGTGTTCATTGCCTCTGGTCAGGGGTTTTTTGCCATGCACTTGAAACCCTCCTCCTCCCCACTTTGATGTGGGGGGGGGGGTCTGTGCAAGCCTGGCAGCAGATAAGCCTGGGGCTATGGTCTCCACCCCGAAGCTGCTGGGCTTGATCCTCCTATGGAAGTATTCTTCTCCCCCAGCCCAGACCTGAGAATAGTGTCATTTTTATCTTATCTCGAGTCCCCTTAGGCAGTTTAATTCACAGTTCAGGGCCTCATCCCAGGGGGCCCATTCAGGGTGCAGTGGTCTTTGGTGCAGTTTTTTTGGTGCAGCTTTGTTACACAGTTTTGCTATAATAGGCAAAAGTCCTTCATAAAAATGTTTAAGCCATAAACCATAACATTTCAGTCTCTGGCACCCCTATAAATCCAGATGAAGTCCAGTGTACACAAACCATGTGGCAAAAGTTCCTATGGAGTGCATGATTGCCAGATGCAGTCATTGGCAGTGATGTTGCGGAAAGAAGAACAGAGTGGATAATGTTGTTACCAAACTCCAGCTATATGAAGAAACTATCTCCTCCCCCCTATGGGCCTGCATCTCATCAGTGGAAAGACTCCAAGGATATCCAGCAATTTAAAGAAGAAATGTCTCATGCCCTGCTAGTACAGGCCAGAGTCTGTGCTATCAGGAGCAAGTGCTGCCCTGCTCAAGAGAGAGGGGGCACACCACGAGGTAACTTGTGGGTTTACCTGCATGACCACGGAGAGGATACAAGGAGGTGGGATGGAAAACCCACCTCTGTCCGAGCAGCACAGGTTCGTGAGTTGAGAGGAAGAAGAACCACGGCAGGAAATTCTTCAAGGATAAATGTAGCTCCAGTTTCCAGTGGGCAAGTGTATGTCAAGGGTTAACCTGGAGGCAGGCTCCAAGTCCCCATGCTATATTCTTCAGAGGAGAGGAGACAGCAAAAACAGGCTGCAAGCTTGAAAAAATGATTAAATAATTTATTTACTAACTCTACTAATAATAGAAAGAATAAAAAATAATAAAAATATTAAGGCATAATGTACAAATATCATTCTCCTCCCAATACATTCCAATCCTTCTCACTGATCACGCAAAGGACATAAACATGAGATTCTGATCTTATGATTAAGAGTTCTTATTGCCACTTTATGGGATAAAGAGTTCTTTCTGTAGTGTAGTGGGATCCATCCCACAGAAGATAGCTCCTGGTGTTTCTCCCTACAGTGTGTCTTCGGCGTGGTTCCAAACCTTCAGGGAAACACCACAGCTCACCCTGGTTTTTGCAGTGGTGTATCCTCTCTCCCACAATACTCTCGGCAGTTTGTGAGTCACAAGAACAGTCTAATGGGGTTAAAGATTTAAGAATAGAGTCATTCCAGCCTAAAGGCACTCAGTAGTACAGTCCCCTGCTTTACTCATAATCTCCAAAGGCTGCAAATTTCATCTGCTCAGACATAAAATGTTCTTATTTTAGGCTGTTGAATTCCAAAATTCCCCCAGGTCTTGTATTGTGATTACAGAGAAACTTAGTTTGGCATTATTCCAGATCACACAGCACAGCTCACAGAAAAAGGTGTGGTAAAGATGGCTTCTCCTCTGGCACTTCCTGCCACTTCTTTCTCTTCTGTTAGGCTGCTGGTCTCCATATTTAGCTCCTTCACGTGACTGCTTCCCTTTCTCTCTGGCTTAGAGAAGAGGTTAATATTTGCAGAAAATGCCTACAGAAGTATTTATAACAGTCTTACATGCTCCCATAAGATAATGCAGCTGTATGAGACTTGCTTCCTGGGCCCAAGGCTCCTTCCCCCCCCGTACTGCTTCTCTGCACTGGCAGCCATCCAAATTTAAATAAGTCTCTTGGCTGCTAATTAAATTTCTTATCTACAACAGCAAGGTCACTCTTCGATCTCACCCATCCACCTCCGAAAGGCAAAGGAGGATTTTTTTTTCTCTCGGCCTTTTCTCAGCTTTCTCAGCTCGGCTTCTCTTGGCTTGGCTGCTTTCCTGCTTGGCCTTGGTCCAGATGGCATCAGACCAGCTCCTCTCGGGTCCAAAATGGCGCAGGACCGGTGGGGGGTGAGGCCAGGGCCCCCACCGGGCCCCCCGGACCCTGGGCCCCTGGCCCAGGCGTGGGGGGGCCACTGCTGCTAGTGGTACAGCAGGGAGCAAGGGAGCAAGAGAGCAAGTGCTGCGTCACTTCCTAGGTGGTTTTTTATAACATTCCTTTCACAGAGATGTCACAGGAACACTAAGTGGTCTATACAACTGTCCTTCATCTGTTCTAACCAATCAGATTTGTCTTACACCGGGTCAAACCATGACAGTGTAACACCCCAAAACATTTAAATGCAAGGGGTTTACAGAGGTTCCTGTACTCTAGGTTAGACGCACAGGAGAAATAACAACCAGATATTCTCAAGAAGTAAAAATTACACAAAAGTTTACTGGCAAAATATAGAAAATCAAGGAACTTTGGCAAAGGATTTAATACAACATCCAATTCAACATAAAACACTTATCATAGCATTAACTTGGCCCATTTAACTTAACAAACTTTAAACCTGTTCAGTGCTACGTTACCCAAAATGTTCCCCCTGCACACACACACAGACATCCCAAAATGTCTCAAGACATCAGTCTTTTTCAGTCTCTGACAGCAAGTCCTCAGAAAGAATAGAAAAGCTGATCGATCTTCCGATCCTCTTGAAGGGACATACAGTTGATCATGTTTACAAGAAGTGAGAAATGAGTATTATGACCAGGACTAGAGGGGCCTTGCCTCCAGCCAGGTGGAGGAAAGGGGCAATTGGATCTATCGGACTGTGTGGATCCAATGGCCTGGCAAATCAGACCCACAAGAGTATAAGGCTTTAGTTGACACTGGCACACAATGTACCCTGATGCCATTGAGATATGTAGGGACAGAATCCATCTCTATTTCTGAGGTGACAGAGAGATCCCAACAGCTGACTGTACTGGAAGCTGAAGTGAGCCTGACTGGGAATAAATGGCAAAAACACCCCATTGTGACTGGTCCAGAGGCCCTGTGAATCCTTGGCATAGGTTACCTTAGGAGAGGGTATTTCAAGGACCCAAAAGGGCATCACTGGGTTTTTGGGATAGCTGCTGTGGAGAGAGAGGAAATTAGACAGCTGAATAAATTGTCTGGTCTCTCAGAGGACCCTTCCGCTGTGAGACTGCTGAGGGTCAAAGAACAGGTAGCGATAACTACCACAACAGTGCACCATCAACAGTAGTGCACCAACCGGGACTCCATGACCCCCACCCATGAGCTGATTCGTGAGCTGGAGAGCCAGGGAGTGGTCAGGAAGACTCGCTCACCCTTTAACAGTCCTTTATGGCCAGTGTGTAAGTCCAATGGATAGTGGAGACAAACAGTAGACTATCGTGGCCTAAACGAAATCACACCACCACTGAGTGCTGCTGTGCCGGACCTGCTGGAACTTCAGTATGAACTGGAGTCCAAGGCAGCAAAGCGATGCCACCACTGACATTGCTAATGCGTTTTTCTCCATTCCTTTAACAGCACAGTTCAGGCCACAGTTTGCTTTCCCCTGGAGGGGCATCCAGTACACCTGGAACCAACTGCCCCGGGGCTGGAAACAGCCCCACTATTTGCCATGGACTGATCCAGACTGCACTGGAAAAGGGTGAGGCTCCAGAACACTTGCAGTACACTGATGACATCATCATATGGGGCAACACAGTTGTCTCGGTTTTGAGACAAATTTAGGAGAGAGACCCCTTGGACTGAGTCTTTCTCTCAAAAGGGTTCCAAAAAACCCCTTTTGCACCAATAGGAAATGAATATCAATAGACAAAAGTGAAAGAAAAAATTAAAGTTTATTAACAAACAGAATACCTGCCCACCAGGCAAGGGAAAACAAAATTAAAATACCTGTTAAGCACTAAACCATTGGAACCCACTTCCACACACACACACAGAAACAAAATCCCAAACAAACAAAAATAAAAAGGTGTCCAAAGTGTGGAGGCAGTATAGGAGGAATGCTCCTCTTCCAACACGTGCTCCAAAGATGGTGGCCCTCCACGTGGAGAGGGCAGAAGACCTCCTGCCCCCACAGAGAAGTCCTGCAGCAGGGAGAAAAAGATTCCAGCGGCTACCTGATGTAGACTTTTTTCCCTCCGAAGCAATTACAGCAGGTGAAGGGAAAAAAAACTGGGTTGGAGCTCTCCGGTATGCCTCCTCTTCCCGGCTCTGCTTCCTGGGACTTGGGACTCGGCGCAGCCGCTCCGCTCTCGGCAATCCCTCTTCCACTGGTTCTGGAGAAGCAATGTGTTTAATTCAGTTCGTTGTAGCACAAGGCTTCAGCGGGAGTGGCCCCGGTCCTCTCTCTCTGGCCGCAGCTGCCACGGCAGCACACAGCAGGGCACAGCAGGGCAGCAGGGAACCACAGAGTCCAGCAGAACACCAAAACACCTCTGCTCCTCTCTCCAACGCAGGTCTGACTAAAAAAAGCCCCGATTCCTGGAACCAGAAGAAAAGGGATGGGGCTTCCTTCCTCCCGAACCGGAAGAAGTGCAGCTGACATTCCAGCCCCCCATACCAGAAAGGGAGCAAGCAACATTTCGGTCCCCCCAAACCTGGAAGTATCTTGGCTGGGGTCATGTGATACTCCCAAGCCAGGAGAGGGGGAAAAAAGGGTTTGCAGAACAAGAAAACAATAACAATTCTTTGGGCATAAGCAGAGGATCATGGAATAAATTATCATAATAGATCACTCCAAGACAACAGTAAAGGAAGTTTTTGAGAGAGGGGAGAAGATAATCCAGATCCTCCTGAAGGCCGCTTTTGCCATAAAACAAAGTAAGGTCAAGGGACCTGCCCAGAAAATTCAGTTCCTAGGAGTAAAATGGCAAAATGGGCATAGTCAGATTCCAATGGACATGGTCAATGTGGAGCTATGTCCCCACCAACCAGCAAGAAGGAAACATGAGCTTTCCTAGGCGCTGAGGCTTTTTGGAGGATGCATATTCCAAAGTAGTCAGATAGTAAGCCCTCTCTATCATGTGACCTGGAAGAAAGTGTGGTCTTGAACAGCAACAAGCTTTTGAACAAATTAAACAGGAAATTGCTAATGCAGTAGCCCTTGGGCCAGTCAGAACAGGACAAGATGGAAAAATGTGCTCTACACTGCAGCTGGGGAGAATGGTCCTTCCTGGAGCCTCTGGCAAAAAGTACCTGGAGAGACTTGAGGACAACCCCTAGGCTTCTGGAGTTGGGGATACAAAGGATCCAAGTCCTGTTACACTCCAACTGAAAAAGATCTTGGAAGCTTATGAAGGGGTTCAAGCTGCTTCAAAAATGATTGGCAGCAAAGCACAGCTCTTCCTGGCACCCCGACTGCCAGTGTTGGGCTGGATGTTCAAAGGCAAAGTCCCTTCAACACATCATGCCACATGGAGTAAGTGGATCATGCTGATCACACAGTGAGCTCAAATAGGAAACCCCAATCACCCAGGGATCTTGATGTCGTCACAAACTGGTCCAAAGGTGAAAATTTCGAACTATCATCATCATCATCAGAGGAAAAGGTGACGTGCTGAGGAGGCTCCACCATATAATCAGCTACCAGAAAATGAAGAGAGATATGCCCTCCTTACTGACAGTTCCTGCCGTATTGTACGAATACGTTGAAAATGGAAAGCTTCTGTATGTAGTCCTACGCAGCAAGTCGCAGAAGCTATTGAGGGACAAGGTGGATCAAGTCAGGTTGCAGAGCTGAAAGCCATCCAGCTGAATTAAGATATCACTGAATGAGAGAAATGGCCAGTGCTCTACCTCTACACTGACTCATGGATCTTAGCAAATGCTTGGTGGGGGTGGCTGGACTGATGGAAATAGACCAGTTGGCAGTGCAGAGGTAAACCCATCTGGTCTGCTGAAGTGTTGCAAGACATCACTGCCTGGGTAGAGAAGTTGACTGTGAAAGTACATCATGTAGATGCACACATACCCAAGAGTTGGGCTACTGAAAAACATTGCAACAACGGATAGGTAGATCAAGTTGCCAAGATTAAAATGTCTCAGGTGGATCTGGACTGGCAACACAAGGATGAATTATTTTTGGTCAGTGGGCCCATGATGCCTCAGGTAATCAGGGAAGAGATGCAGCATAGAGATGTGATGAAGGGGTGGACTTTACCATGGACACTGTCTCCCAGGTTATCCATAACTGTGAAACGTGCTGCAATCCAACAGGTCAAGCAGATAAAGCCCCTGTGGTATGGTGGACAATGGTCAAAATATAAATATGGGGGGGCCTGACAGATCAATTAAATCACACTCCTGCTGATGCCAGGCCTGACAGATCAATTAAATCACACTCCTGCTGATGCCAGAGATTTTTGCTTTTATGCCTTTTATATTAGTAGGATTTTTGCTTTCATACTTTTTATATATTAGTAGTCCTGTAGCCCTGTAGTCCTGTAGCCCTGTAGCCTTTATCCTTGTGAAGGGTTGAGTTGGAGGCAAATTCTAGATCCCTACACTTAGTTCTTCAGAGGAGAAGAGACAGCAAAAACAGGCTGCAAACTTGAAAAATGATTAAATTATTTATTTCCTAACTCTACTAAGAATAGAAAGAATGAAAAATAATGAAAAATATTGAGGCATAATATACAAATATCATTTTTCCTCTATATGTCGCGGCGTGGCCTCGTCCAGCTAGATGGTCAGTGGCCGCAACCTTCCTAGAAGCCTCACACTTGTCCGGCAGTGCCTCGGTGTGGTGTACGACAGCCGGTGGGAAAGGCACAGTGCCGTGCCTTCCACCCGCTAATCCCACCAGTGTAGGTGGTTAAGCAGGCAGTCGCACAGTCGACACCTTAAGACGGGAATAGAGTCGGAGGTGGACTCTCCTTATGACATTTCACAGAAGGTGTTTATTCTTGAAGGGTCAGGGAAGGAGAGCACCAACTACGGGGTGACAAGATTATATACCAAACTGAATAGGGGTGGAGAGAACACTGAGGGCCAACCACATCAGGGTCACGGGGAGGAGAAAAGGCAGGGCAGCAGCACACAAACCAATAAGGGTAGGCGAGGGGAGGAGCAGGGGAACAAAGCCAATGGGGAATCAAGTGAGGGAGAACATTCTGGAACATAACCATATATAGAACATAGATTGACAAGAATAAACCAATTGAATGGGGGAGCATACCACTCCAAGGTCTGGGTGGGAGAGACTTTCCTTCTTACCACAATCCAGGGGGAGATCCTGGACCTCGGAGTCTTTACTTAATACAACACCTGGGCTCCCTGGCCCCACTGGCTCCTCGGTTACTTGTGTGGCTGGCCTATCCTCTGCAGCATCTCCAGCTGCAGGCCAAGCCACCACCATATCTATACATTCCAATCTTTCTCACTGATCACGTAAAGGACATAAACATGACATTCTGATCTTATGATTAAGAGTTCTTATTGCCACCTCATGGGATAAAGAGAGTTCTTTCTGTAGTGTAGTGGGATYCATCCCACGGAAGACAGTTCCCTAAAGAAGTATCTTCAGCATGGTTCCAAACCTTTCAGAAACACCACAGCCCACCCAGGTTTTTGCAGTGGTGTATCCTCTCTCCCACAAACACTCTGCAGTTTGTGGGTTACAAGAAAAGTCTGTTGGGGTTAAACATTTTAAGAGTAAGTCATTTCAGCCTAAAGGCACCAAAGGTAACAGGCTCCTGCTTTACAATCTCCAAAGGCTGCAAGTTTCATCTGCACACAACATGAAAATGTTCTCAATTTAGGCTGTAAATTTCTCGCTCCTCCATGGCTCAATATTGTGATTTAAAGAGAAACTTAGATTGGTATTACTCCAGATCACACAGCACAGCTCACAGAAAAATATATGAATCTCCTTGTTGGTAAACATGGCTTCCTTGGCATTTCCTGCCACTCCTTGCCTTCTCTTCCGTTTGGCTGCTGGCTCCATGTTTAGTCTTTCACGTGACTGCTTTCCTTTCTCTCTAGCTTAGAGAAGAGGTTAATATTTGCAGAAAATGCCTACAAAAGTATTTATAACAGTTACATGCTCCCACTGTAATGAGGCTTGTTTTTCTCGGGGCACAAGGCTCCTCTCCCCCGTATGCTCTGCACTGGCAGCCATCCAAAATTTTGAGTAAGTCTCTTGGCTGCTACTAATTCTTATCAAGAACAGCAAGGTCACTCTTCGATCTTACCAATACACCTCCGAAGTCGAAGGGAGTACTTTTTTTCTCTTCTTGGCCTCGGCTTTTCTCGGCTTAGTGGCTTTGCTACTTGGCCTTGGTCCAGATGGCATCAGACCAGCTCCTCTCAGGTCCAGAACAGCACAGGACTGGTGAGGGGTGAGGCCGGCTGCCCCCCCTGGCCCCCCGGGCTGTGAGCCCCTGGCCCGGGGGTCAGGGGAGAGCCACTCCCTTGCTAGTAGTCAGCCAGGAGCCAGGGAGCAAGAGAGGAAGTGAGAGAGTCCTGCATCACTTCCTAGGGGTTTTTTTTATAATATTCCTTTCACAGAGACGTCACAAGAACACTAAATGGTTCATAGAACTGTCCTTTACTTGTTTTTAACCAATCAAATTGTCTCGCACCGGGTCAAACGATGACAATCCTATAACCTTGTAAATTCCTAAGTTAATAGCTTCCCTATCCCATAGTCAAAATAAGATTCCTAAATCACCTTATCACCGCTAGTGTTCTGGGGACCAGGAACGTTTCTCTGTCCCATGTCTCCTAAGAGCCAAAACAACAGTAGAGCTAGCAGTGTTAGGGGGGTTTAGTGGGAGACTGAACCAAGGGGGGAATTATCTCATTACCCGTATTTCTAATTGGGAGATTTTTGTCAACTATGTTAATTTGCTATAAACCTATAAAAGTGCTAGAGTCCGTTGGGGGTAGAGTACACGACAAGGGTACTGTGTGGGTGGCTGCTGCTGCTGCTGCTGGGATTGATCGATCATTGTGCTTTGTACCCTTGGAGGACCTCCAAATAAAGGTACCACTTTCCCTACCCTCTCAACATCGTCCAGCTTCTAATTTTAGGTAGAAAAAGGCAACACCGCAAACTCGCCAATATAGGCGCTATGTGCTGACAAAGGTGTAAACTACCACTGGATGGTTGGAGATGTACCCTGTGCTTCACGCCACTGCCCAGAGCACCACTTGGGCCTTGAAAAGCAAGTCCCGTGGTGACATGGCACCCCAGAAAGAATTGAGTCGGACAACGGGACTCATTTCAGAAATAGCCTCATAGACACCTGGGCCAGAGAGCACGGGATTGAGTGGGTGTATCATATTCCCTATCATGCACCAGCCTCTGGCAAAGTTGAATGGTACAATGGACTGTTAAAAACCACATTGAACGCAATGGGTGGTGGGACCTTCAAACATTGGAATCTATATTTAGCGAAGGCCACCTGGTTAGTTAACACCAGAGGCTCTACTAATCGAACTGGCCCTGCCCAATCAAAACCTCCACCTATGGTGCATATGAGGAATGTGTTAGGGAAGACAGTTTAAATTAGTCCTGCCTCAAGCAAAGGCAAACCCATCCGTGGGATTGTTTTTGCTCAAGGACCTGGGTGCACTTGGTGGGCAATGCAGAGGGATGGGGAAACACATTGAGTACCTCAAGGAGATTTGATTTTTGGGTGAGAACAGTCTGTAATGTTTAATTGTATAGTATTGGTTGCTGAATGACACTGTCACTGTGTGCCATAACTACCCTGGACAATGAGGATGGACTGCTCCAGACACACCAGTCGTGAGTTCCTGGTGCAGCTTGCAACGAGCCAACAGCACACCAGCCCTCCTGCCCTGGAAGATATCTAGGACAGATAGAACCCACAGTCATTGATTAAATGAACTCAACAGACATCTTGGAGAGATGACCATTGACTACAGAAATGTTATACTTGTGTGTATATAGATAGATAGCCAGATAGATAGATATATGTATATAGTTGGAAGGTGTAGGATCTTGGCATGACATAGACAGTATAGAATAAGGGGTGGATAATGTCCTGCTTCTGGCTAGGACAGGGTTAATTTTTGCAGTGGCCAAGAGGGGGCATGGCCAGGACACAGAGGTTGTTCTATACCACCTCACGTCATTTTCCAGGGATGGGGAAGGACTATCTTCCAGGTCGTGTAGCATGGCGGAGGGAGAGGTGGGGTATTGTCAGGGGTTTCTGTGTTAATCATTTGCCTCTTTCTTGTACCCTCTGTCATTAGTATTGTTGCTGATACTGTTCATTGTCTCATTTCATTGCTGTTTCCAGTAAATTGTTCTTATCTCAACCTGTGATCTTTATCTTTTTTGCCTCCAATTCTCCTCTCCAGTCTGCCGGGGGGGGGGGGGGAGGTGAGTGAGTGGTGCATGGTTTGGAGTGTTTCAGTGGGAATACTAAATTGGGGAATACCTTTCCTAAACCACAACAGGTGTATATAAATATTTTCCTAGCAAAACATGTAAGGTTTTATTTTAGGTCACAGGCAAGAAGTATTGACAGTTTATTTGTCCCCATGTCATGAATAGTTTTGGCAACAGCAAGGTAGAGGTTTTGCTCTACTCCTATATACACTTAAAATGTCAGATGGTAAAATTTTATATATTCTTTATGCACAACTTTTTGCAATTCAAATGCACTTCTAAAGTTAATCTTCATAATTTACTCTAACCTATTTACAGATTTGTAGATCTTGCCTAGAAAAACCACACCTGAAGAGCTATCAAAGTGATGCTTATTTGATAGGAAGATTGTACAGAATTTTGAAATAGTAATTGCATTTAAAGGTATAGGAAAATGATAGAGCATTATAGAGATACTGATTATTAGTGTGCACATTGCTATTTGTAGAATCGCATGCTGCCCCTCAATGAAGGCCCAGAGGATAGCTGCTGTGTCCCACACCGGAGCTGCGGCGTCTACCACGGGCGGCTCGCACACTCCCACACACTGTAGGGACAGGCTCCTCATCCGAGGGAGCTTTCCAGGGCTGTTGTTCTAAAACGCGGGTGGAGATAAAGAAGCCGAGAGGAGACTCTCCGTATGAGTTCCACGCAAAGGATTTATTAGGTGAAGTGTTCAGGGACAAAGAGACCCGGGAGCAGGGTTACACAGGGTTTTATACCCCAGTGAGTGGGGGCGGAGAGAGCAACGGTAGCCAATAATCTGAGGGTTAAGGGGAGGAGACAGGGCGGGGACATAGAACATCAACCAATGGGAGTAATACAAAGGAGGGACTTCAGGAGGGAACCAATGGGGCATCGAACAGAGTAGAACTTTCCAGAAACAATACATATTAATGAGGGGAAATGAAGGCTAATACATGGAACAGGGAGGGGAGGACAAGTTACCATAGTAACAGGGCCTGCTGGCTGTTGAGCCTGGGGAGAGATCGGTTTTCACTGAGTGAGCAGTCAAATCTCTGCTCCTGCTCCAGACCACCAGGTTGTAGGACCAGCCTCTCTTTCTGTGGTCTGGACAGCCTCAACTGCCTGCACCACTACACTATTCTGTTTTATAGCAAAGTAAAACATGTTTAACTCTGTATGTATTCTATCACCATCCACATAATTCCTTGATAAGATGGGTCATTCACAGTAGCTGGTTACACACCTGGTCCCTGAGGCTATGACTGAGGAGAGGCAGATCATGTGAGGTGGGGGAGTGTTTCTTATCTCAACTTACCCGGGCAGCAGCAAGCACCACCCATCCTGAGTGGATTATCTCTGCTAATGGCCCATTATCGAACTGGATAAGCACAGATGAATAGAATGTCAGAAACATCTCATTCCATTGTGGAAATCCCCACCCCTGTGGGAGGTACCAGCTAAGAACCACCACATAAAAGAAGACTCGAGGACTGAGAGAGACCACCACTGGACAACCAGAGGACCAGACCTTTCTGAACCACTGGACACCCAGACGACCACACCTTCACCACTGGACGTCCAGACGACCAGACATTTCTACACCACTGGACACCCAGAGGACTACAGGGTACCCAGCAGAGGAGGCAAACTTCCCACAGTTCCAGACCTTCAACAGGACTGCAACCACTGCCAGGCTGTACCGCGACTGTCGGTTTAAGCCAGTGTTTCTGTATTACTGCATTTATTTTAACCTTTCTATCAAAATTGTAATTCTGACCTAAAATCTCTCTCGAGGTATTTGTGTGGGGTTAATTTCCCCTGCTGGTTCACAGTCAAACCAGAACAAACTCAAAGTTCTATCCTGGTTGATCATGCTCAATTATGTCAAAGAGCATAATGTAGGTAGTTTAGCTGATGGGTAATAACTTTCCAATCTGCACGAATTCAGTGAGTATGGGACCATTTCTGTTTTGTTTTTTTTTTCCTATTCAAGTCTGTTTCAGTCTAAAAGATCCTTTTGTCTTTCCTATAGATCTTGCAAACGTTAGCTTTTGACTATAATGTGATTTTTTTCCTCAGTTTCTTGGTTGGCATGTTTTTTCTTTTGAATTACAGAGAGTAATGGCCATTTTATGAGTTGACAGTGAAATTTGAATAAATTCATTACAGAATTGTATACCCTTGGCTTGGCTTGTGATACTAAGCTTCTGAAAGACTTAACATAGTTGGGAAGATTTCTAACTGTGATTTATTTGTTTGCTTTAGCAAATTGAAAATTGTTTCCTTGCTTTTCCATCACAAAAATAGTAGCAAATTTTTAGTATTGATTTGCTGATATCTCACAAATAATTTGCTTCAAAGTTATATAAGTGTAAACTACATCTCCCTATGTTGTCATGTTGCCTTATAATTGTGTGTTAAACATTTCTTATGGCTCCATTTCTTAATTCAATACTGTAGTCGGACTACTATTTCCTACTAACTCAGTTTTGCCATCTGCTAAGACAAATATGGGCAAGAACTGACAACACTGAGGTAATGAAGTGAGGAGAAAATGACTGATACTGCTGAAAAGAGAATCATAGAATGGTTTGGACTGAAAGGGATCTTTAAAGGTCATCTAACCCAACCCCTCTGCAATGAGCAGGGGCATCTTCAACTAGATCAGGTTGCTCAGAATAGCTCAGACCCTGGGTTCTGAGGCGGAGTTGGTGTATTTCAGCTCGAGCTGGGTGCCTTCAGAGTGAGACCCTGAACAAAGAAATCCCTGGGCCTTTATACCCTCACACTGTGTGCACCTGATCTTCACATGCTCTTCATGCATGCTGCACATGCTTCTTGGTCCAATGGTGATTTATGGTCCAGGGTCTTCTAACATCTCATTGGATTCTTTCTTCATATCTATGTGGGCAAGCCATTAACTCTTCTTATCTTCCAGCTTGGGCTAGCCTTGGGGCCCTCCAGTCTCTCAACCCTCATCTGAAGATATCCAGTCTTTCTGTTTCCTCCCCTGCTTAGCCATGCATGCTGACAGAATTCATTTATAGTTCACTTATGCTAAATTTTGAGCAGGGCCTACTCATGCTAAACTGTAAGCAATTTACAATTAAACTTAAATCTACACAATTAATTTCTAATATTTTATAAGTAAACTTATTTTATTCCCTAACAGTCCCCCCTTTGGTTTCATTCAACATACCTGCTAATATTTTAGAGAGTTCCCAGAATTTCTCAAAGTACCTGTTGATTTTCAGTATTTTCATATATAATATCAATGTAAGTGATAGACATAAAATCAAACCCAGCAAGACTATCATGGGATGGAACATGAAGTTAGATATTTCTGTGGCTGAGTGACCACTCACTGAAAGTATCCCACCAATGATGTTCTTCATCTTTCTTTGCTATCTGTAAAACCTGCTGTATTTCTTTCACATCATAATGCACAGTGATTAGGGGTTTTTGTTCACTCTCTTGGATTTTCTTCAGTAGTTGATTTAAGTCATCATATTGTAATAGCTTCTTTACCAGTGTAAGATTCATTCTGATGGGTGAAATTAAATACCACCAGGACTGAAATTCTCTTTCAAATTTGGTTGTGTTGTCCCAAATTACTTTTTGAATCTCGGTGGGTAAAATGCCTTCTTCACCTTCTCTTATTATTGCTGCTACTGAAAATTGCATTCGCAACTGTGCCTGTATACAGCTAAGAGCTAAGGAGATGATGTCTTGGATTATTCTGAGTGCACCTGTAATCAACCGTGTCTCCATTTTGAGACAAATTTAAGAGACAACTCTCTGGACTGAGTCCTTCTCTCCAAAAGGGTTCCAAAAATCCCTTTTCCACCAATAGGGAATGAATACCAATAGACGAAAGTGGAAAAAAAATAAAACAGTTTATTAACAAACAGAATGTCCGCCCACAAGGCAAGGGAAAAAAAGTAAATAACTGTTAAGCACTAAACCGTCAGAACCCACTTCCTCATACACACACAGAGAAACAAAAAACCCCCCCAAAAAATGTCCAGAGAGTGGGGGCAGTGCAAGAGGAATACCCCTTTCCCAACACGTGGTTCAAAATGGCACCGACTTCTCATGCCGAGAGCAGCGGACCCCCCCCCACGGAGCAGTCCTGCAGCAGAGAAAAATTCCAGTGGCTACCTGGTGTCGACTTTTTTTCTCCGACAGCAGTCATGGCACTCAAAAACAGCTGAGCTGGAGCCTTTTGGTGTGCTTTCTCTCCCCAGCTTGGCTCCCTAGGGCTTGGGGGGTGGGGCAAAGTGGCTCCATTCCAGGCGATCCCACTCCTGCCGGTTTCGGAGCAGCAGCCCATTCAGTTCAGTTCAGTTCCCGGAAGCCAAAAAAATGCTGCTCCAGTTTCTCCAATCCAGGGAAAAGGAAAAGTGTTTTGCCTGGGCCAAAAACCAAGTCAGCCAAACAGAGAAGCCATGCTGCCCAGCGCCATGGGAAAACCACGCTGCAGGGCAGGGGTCTGGCGGGGGTGGCTCCAGTCTCGGCTCTCAGGCAGGACCCACCGCAGCAGGACACAGCAGGGCAGGGGTCTGGCAGGAAACCACTCTGTTCTCGTCTCTCTGCGCACACAGCTGCCATGCTCCGATCCCAGAATCGGAAGAGGAGAGAAACGTCCCGGCCCCCTGAACTGGAAGAGTGAGCATAACTTCCAGCCCTGCCCCCTGCCAGTATCTCAGCTGGGTTCACATAATGGCTTGGGGGGGGGGGACGTAGAAAGAGAAAACAATAACAATTTTTTGGCATAAGCAGAGGATCATAGAATAGACTAGATCACTCCAAGACAAACTGATTGTCATTTTTGTTACTTTTCCCCCATTGAGGCATCATGTCAGACATGATTGGTCCCGAATGCTGATAGAGATCTTAAGGGTTGGTTCAGTTTTTCCAGCTCACTAAATGTTATACTGAGTTTGAAACAAAGTGCTGAAACAAAGGATTTAAGACCCCACAGCTGTGAGCTGGGGGGGTGAACATTCCTAATAACAACTCTGGCCAGCAGCTGGGGACATATGGTTATTTATTCACCAAGAATGTCAGAAGAAACAAAAACTTTCCAGGGTTTATATACATTGTAACACAAAGGCTTTCCCATAGCTCCCCCCCCCATGTCCACCTAACATGTTACATCACAAAGTAAGTGTCCAGTTTCTTCTTGCCTCTCTTTTGTGGGGCAAGACTACCATCTGGCATCCCTTTCTGGTAATTTTGAGGAGGCGTCTCCTCTTCCCTCATCATCTTCCTCTTCTTCACTCTGTCCTCTAGGTGACCTATTCAGGCTTGAATGCTCTTGGCATATGTTTAATCCAATTCTGCTGAGTCCCAATTTTTTATGTTATTGTTCTAACTATGGTAATGACAGTTCATCCATTTCTAGTTAAAGGTTAACTTAGAGCTTCCCTTCTTTAACAATACTTTATTAATTTTAATTTCTTAGCTAAACCATTTCCTATTGATTAAGTTCTGCAGGTGGATCACATTTCTTAAAACTTCTGGAGTGTATAAGCTCCAAGTTACTCCCTAGTTTTCTCAGGGTATCCATTGAGGCAAAATCAGACACTGGCTTAAACTGAAAACAACTAGAATAACAAAATCACAAAAACATAGATTTCTTAGCTAACTGCAACACAGCTCCTTATAAAATTCAGGGGATCACTGAATTTCTGGCTAAACACAATATATCCCCTTTTCAGTTTGTTTGCAAATATCTCAGCATCTATACTATTAAGTATTCCAAGTCCTGTTCCTAATCCTGAGGAGACACTAGTCAGAGTTCATTCATTTGGCAGGGGACAAAGTCTGTCCATGTAGCCAAGCTAGCCACCCTGCGGAGGACATACCTATATATGATACACAGATTGGCTTCGTGGAGGTAACATTTACCTGCATCAACAATTCTACTCATTTTAATGACCATAAAGGATTAAACAACACTTGCTGCTAACCCATATTTTTGATAGCATATGGTGCAATTTTGGATATTTGTGGGATCAGTTTCTTTATTTTCAAGGGAGTTGTAGTTGGTAACCCAGCAGCTGAAGAGACATTCATCATTACTGGTGTCACAATCTCACAAAATACATTAATAAGTACCCTTTCAGCAGATACTCTAGGAGGCTCCCACTCACAACATCCAGAATCTAGTATTCAACAGGAAGAGGTGCTCTCAGATTATTCTCCAGTTTAAAGTAGGGCTATAATTCAGTTCATGCACAGTTCATAATTCATAAATGCTAAATTGTGTTTCCCCTCCCTGCTGCCTTGCTGTTGATTCTTTGAGCAAGGTTAGGGTTTTTTTTAGTCAGTTTGCTGGTGTTGTGTGAGTCCTCTGCTGCATAGAAATCCCAGTTCCAATTTTAGATCAGCTATGATTCTTAGGAATGATGGATTCAAGTTGTTTTCTTCTGTCACCCTTCTTACATGTGAATGATGAATCCAGGAATCTTTTCCTGTAACTTCAATTGCATAATAAGTACACAATAATACAGTTTAAGGACCTTCCCATTTTGGTTCAAATTTATTCTTTCTCTGATAATTTTTTACCCATACTTGATCTCCAGGTTGAATGTCATGTACTTTTATTTCAAGTGGCACTCCCTGATACCAATAAGCTTGTCGCCTGCAAGTTTCAAAGGTTTCTTGTGCATACAATAGTATTGTCACTCGTTCATCTCCATCTAATAGGCTGGTCCTTGCTGAGATATATGTCCCAGGCACTGCCAAATATGCTGGAGATAGTACTAGGGGTTGCTTGGCTGAATTTCTTATGTCCCGTAAAACTAGATTTAGAGTCTCTGGCCATTTTAATCCTGTGTACATACATACTTTGGCATATTTTTCTTTGATTGTCCTATTCATCCTCTCTACTTTCCTTGACAATTGGGGGTGGTAAGGAGTAGTTGATGTAAAATCCTCAATGCTTTAAATACTTGAATGCATATAGCTGCTCCAAAATGTCAGCTTCTATCTGAATCTATTACTTCTGGTGCTCCATACTGAGGAATTATTTCCTTCAGTAAAATTTTTACCACAGTTCCTGAATCTGCCTTTCAGGTAGGAAAAGCTTCCACCCACCCTGTTAATTGGTCCACTATCACCAACAAGTGCTTATATGCTAATGATGATGGCATGCCTGTGTAATCAATCTCTAACTTCCGAAAAGGAAAGCATGCTGGGGGACATACACCCTTATGTTCAGGGGTCTTGGTAACAATAAATTGCTGGCAAGGTTTGTATCCCCCCCCAATCCTTTTTGCAGCAGCATAAATTCCGGGTGCTGCCCACATTCATTGCACTTGGTTTGCAGTGTTTTCCGCTCCATTTTGAGATTTATCATGGAACCCTCTAACAATGACCCATTTTTTTGGTAAAACAAGCTTCCCTCCTACTGTCCACACTCCATCTTTGTCTTGGACTACTTCCCACTTTTCCCAATTGCCTTTCTCCTCTGGACTTACCTCTTTGCATAATTCAGTTATACCTGGTAAGTTCAGTCCTGGATTCAGAGTCACAAGCATAGAAACCAGTACCTGCTCTCTGGCTGCTGCTTTTGCTGTGGCATTGGCCAGGACATTTCCTTGGGCAACTGGATTGTCTTCCAGGGTATGGGCTGCACAGTTTATCACCGATATTTTCTCTGTCAAGTGTATAGCCTCTATCAGTTTCCTCATCTCTCTTCCATTTGCCACTTCTTTTCCTGTGGTAGTTAGAAATCCTCTCTCCTTCCATAGCATCCCTGTGGCGTGACACACTCCAAAAGCATATTGTGAGTCAGTATAAATATTCACTCACCTGGTTTTACCTTGTTTTGACACTTGTATAAGGGTTATCAATTCTGCATCTTGTGTACTTATTTCTGCTGGCAACGCTCCAGGCTTCAGCACACCGTCATCTCCACAACCACGTATCCCATCACACGCTTTCCATCCTGGTAATATGAGGATCTATCCACATACAAGGTTAAATCAGGGTTTAACATAGGTTCCATCTTTTAAATCCTCCCCTGATTTGCTAAGTGTCATAATGACTTTTCCACAGTCCTGGTATGGAGTACCATCTTCTGGCAATGGCAAGAGCATGGCAGGGTTGAAGGGATTACACCACCTTAAAATGATATTGTCTGCCATCAGCAAAATAAGCTCGTATGTGTGAGCACTTTGTGGTGATAGGGCCTGAGTTGCATATTCATTCAAAAATACTTCCACCTCATGTAGCACAAGTGCATATAACTGATGTCATAATATCAAAGGATGTCTGTCTTCTGCCATCTCAGCTGCTGGGACTATAGCCCTAGTACACTGAAGAGTACCAGATACAACAGGATCTAATTAGCTGAATAATATGCTACAAGCCTCTGATGTGGTCCCAATTTCTGTGTAATTACTCCACTAGGTACTTCCATTCTCTCATATGTATACAAATAAAAAGGCTTAGTATAGTCTGGCAAACCTAATGCTGGTGCAGTCATTAAAGCTTTCTTGACAGTTCCAAATGCTCACTTTCTGTCTGGGCCCCATGTTAAGGGTTCCAATTCTTCCTGCTTTGTGGTTTCAGTAAAGGGTTTAATTAGCTCTTCCAACCCCAGAATCCATAGTCTACAGAACCCTACTTGTCCTAAAAAAACCCTTAACTGCTTTTTTGTTACTGGATGGAGTAAATCTACGATTGCTTGAATACTCTCTGGATCTGTTAACCTCTGCCCTTCTCATAAGATAAATCCCAAATATTTTGCTTCTGTTTGACACAACTGTAATTTAGATAGAGATGCACGGTGTCCTTTCTCAGCCGATTCTTCCTGCATATGACAGATGAGAAGAAATTCTGAGAAACCCAAACCCACAACACACAAATTTTGGTTGATTCGGTTCAGAAGGACTTACTAGCTCAAATAACAATACAGGACTCTTTTCGAGGCCCTGTAATTGGAATGAGTGCACTTCAAATCCTTGAGCAAGGATCCATTGGAGGGCAAGTCTGGTGCCAGCAGCCGCGGTAATTCCAGCTCCAATAGCGTATCTTAAAGTTGCTGCAGTTAAAAAGCTYGTAGTTGGATCTTGGGATCGAGCTGGCTGTCCGCTGCGAGGAGAGCCACCGCCTGTCCCAGCCCCTGCCTCTCGGCGCCCCCTCGATGCTCTTAGCTGAGTGTCCCGCGGGGCCCGAAGCGTTTACTTTGAGAAAATTAGAGTGTTCAAAGCAGGCCGGCCGCCGGCATACTGCAGCTAGGAATAATGGAATAGGACTCCGGTTCTATTTTGTTGGTTTTCGGAAACGGGGCCATGATTAAGAGGGACGGCCGGGGGCATTCGTATTGTGCCGCTAGAGGTGAAATTCTTGGACTGGCGCAAGATGGCCTAGAGCCAAAGCATTAAACCAATCAGACTCATTCTCTTAATTTTGAAACACCTAATTGTAATTCTTTGATATTAGCAAACACTGATTTAGAGTGGTCAGAAAGATTCATACTCTAAGGTGTTATCGCAGTTTCTTGCAAAAAGATGCAAGGACCGTTTGTCACAGGTTACATGTGTGATTTAAAAGCATAATTAAATTTGGGATAAGCATAGTCAGGTGAGTCGCGGCCAGGTCTGCTGCTCCGGGGGGTGTTATCCAACACAGGCCGAATCACAACATTCATTCTCCCCCTCTTTGTTTTTGTGCAAAGGGTTTGAGTACCCAAGTGCCAAAACAGTCCTCGCCTGTAAAGCCACTATCCCATCAAGATCATTACCGATCACCTGTTGCACACAAGACAAGATACATGGAATACAGATCACAATCAATAAAAATCCATCAAAAGCAACCGTGGCATTGACAAAGAAACCCACAGCATAGGAAAACAAAAAGAGTGTCCAGTGTCCCGAGAAGGAGAGCTGCTTCTTCTGTTCTTGGAAGTCACTGGCTACTGTTCCAAAGCTCATATGGCTGGAGCTCAGGGGTCATGCTGTTTAGGCAGGAAGAAGTCCATTAGCTGGAAATGCTGACTTTACGTTACCCGAATGTCCTTCTCGGCTACGAGGGCTGGATAGTGATTGGATCATTTTTCCCTCTCACTGGGCCTCGTTTTCTGGAGCGCTTGTCCAGTCAAGCAGGTAATCACTTTAGACCTATTGGCAATAAAACACATGCGTACCTCCTCCCCTAGGTTAGTAAACCAGACACTGAGCAGAAGTAAGCAAGGTAATACATGTAATCATTAGCACACAAGAGAAAGTGTAGTGATTTAGAATGACACACCATCAGTTGCCTAAGCACTACAGCATCGCCCAGGGTCTGCTATAGCTGGCATGCCCCATATTACAGTGAGGACCTGGAAAACTTTCCTGGGCAAGGCTTCCAAGTACCTCGAAAAGGAGGTCCAGCTTTTAAAAAGCCAGATAGACAAGCCAAAGTGACTTGATTGCATTTTTAGAGCAGAAACATCTGGGTCTGTTGGCATAAGTCCAACCAGCAAGGGCCAGGGCTTGGCCAGAGCCAAGGCCTTAACTGTAAGGGCTTCCCTAACCTACCTTACAAGCAAATCTGTCAGTGGCAGTTGGGAAGGTTTCTTGAAAGCATATAGTCCTTGCAGATAACTATACCATGGTATGTAAAAGTGTGTATAGCAGCCGGCTTTGTCATTATCTCTACCTAAGCAGTCAATGGTACCTTAAACGAACTGCAAACAAACAGAAGAATGCATATGTGTAACATCAGTATAATGCCCACTGTATTACAACATTAATAACATAAGCAGAATCGTTAATACAGCAACAGTAACTGCTTCTAAAAAATTGAGAGTGTGTTCTTTCACACATCTATATATATATGATAATTAAGGCAAAATAAAAGCAAGAGAGAAAGCACTAAACAACTTACAATTACTGATATCCATAATCCAGAGTTGTTACCCATTTACCTGTGTCACCAGGCCTCCATCACAATTGCTTCAGTCAGTTCCATCTTATCTCTATAACAAAAGAACTGTATCTTCAAATTAAATGGGCATATCTCAACAGAACTTAGACTTAACGTCACGCAAACATAACAGAAGGCAAACATAACAGAGCTTAAAGGTAATCTCACTAAACAGAAATTAATCTTAATAGAACTCAAACCTGACAGAAAGTAAAATAACAGAACTTGAACCTAACAACACCTAAATTTAACAACATTTAGAAAGAGTAAAACTTAACCTTAGTATCACCTGAACTTTACAGAACTTAAACTTAACAGAACTTAGAATTAATATCATTTAACAAAACTGAGGTCAAAATTGAGAGTGTTCCTTTAAAAAGTCAGATACAACAGAATTTAACCCATCTTGATTCCATTGTTACAAGAAAGCTATTGAAAAATTTGTCATACAGTAGTTAAACATCAATGAACAATATGTAAACAAACAACTGATTAGTAAGCAAAATAGCAGCAACGTGGTTGTACTGGAGGGATTATAAGGTGTGGCAAATACGTTATGATTTTTCATAATTTAGTCGTGAAAATAGCTCATGATAACTGCAAACATTATTGAAAAATATCCGTTCGCAGTCAGGACTTTTCTAGTATAAGCACAAAGTCATGGTTTCAGATGATTTTAAGAAGTGTGGCAATATTTACTCCACCTGTGATCTTTCAATGTCCTTAAACTGTTCTGATATCAAAAGCTAGCACAATCCTGCCTGCTTTCCACAGTGGAAAGTTGTGAGCTAATTATATATAAACCTTGAACAGGTTTTGCAGATAACATTAATGGGCAGCTAAGCCTGCCGTGGGCCTCACCCAGCTAAGGGAGCCCAGTTATTGTCATCAATTATGCAATGTTTTGACATCAGTGTTTTAGAGTTAATTGCTGTGTTTCACAGTTTGTTCTGTTAGTATCTATGTTATACATTTCTAAGGAGAGGCCTACAGCATTTTTCCAAGGGGCCACAATATCTTACAAATATGAATCTTCCCATTTGTAAACTAAAATGTTATCTACCTAGCAAGGAACGATGCTTCTGAGGGTTCTCAGATATTTTCCCGGGTATATAAGCTGCTAATTTCTGTGGTAACAGCCAACATCATCATAAGCGAGCAAAGAATCAGTATTAAGTCAGCCTAATTAGACCTCCAATTCAGAATTCTTGAAAGGGCAGCACATATCTCACACTAAAGGTCTTACCAACTATGCAATACACCAGCACGTTCACTGAAAAATTCACTCTTGCTAGACAGTGCTAAAGCAAAGAATCACAGAATGTCATTTGCCTGGAGAAACATGTTACATTCACAGAGATAACTCCAAATCTCTCCAAGAAATACACCTGTCAAAATCCACAGCTCACTGAGAATACAAAGTTAGTTTGAACAGAGATCTGGTTAATGATGCCTTAAATATCGGAAAAATAGTCCATGTGTATTCCAGGTCTTGAGTACATACACTGCCACCCATTAGCTCAATGACAAACACAGGAGGTTGCATTTATTGTAAAGTTACGGCTTTACGCTGGGTGCATAAATCACAGTAATCTGAGAGTCAGACTGTGTATTGTGTTAAGGTTAGTGTCATTTTCATTAGGCTTTTTCAGATACCAGGTGTAAGAACATAGCTGTAGCACTTGGGAAGATACGCTACCCTCCCATAGTAATCTCTGTATTTTAACACGGAAATCTTGGCATATTCGATAGCGAAGTGCTGTAGTAGGAAGATTTCTTGTAAGGTGTAAATCTGTCATCTAGGTCATTAATTTATGAGTCCTGAGTCAGGATAACTCCCAAGGGCCAGCTGCATCTGGGCAAGCGGGGGCTTTGTACGCGGGTGCCTGTGAGCCAGTGCCGTGTGAGGGAGACATCTTTTAATAGAGTTTTAACAGTCTCAGAGGTAGGTTCCAAACCCTGGCTCTTGCACCACAATAACAGAGTTTTCAAGGAATATTTATCATACTTAATACCCTGTTTGCCTAACATAAAAGTCCAGATATTCACTATCAATGAGTCCCGAACCAAACACCACGTCGTTAGAGATCTTGTAGCTATTTCATTCCCCTTTGTAGCTGTTTCCATAACGCTTGCCCTGCCTCCTCCCATGTTTCAATAAAAAGGGCAGTCTGTATATTTGCTCTCACTCTATTTCCTTTACACCAAACGAGCAAGGTGTCCAGCGCCTGCTCCTCATATTTGATGCCTCTTTTCTGTAATATTTGCAGCAGAATATTCAAAATACACTTTTCTTCTGCTGACATTTTGCCCCCATGTCTATTCTGTGTTCCCATAGTTTTTTCCCCAGCATCTCACCTCAAAAGTGTTGTAAATACTCGTCCGGACTATGGTAGGTCTCCCAGCTACTTCTGTTCCGCTGGGCACCGTCTCCTCCGAATCTCACGGTCTTGGCTGTTCTTCTCTGCAGCCTAACAAACCTAGCTGCTCCAGGCAGCTTCCACGAAGCAGTAAGATCATGTCGGGGTCACCAGATGTCGCTGTAGAGACAGTCACGACACAAAAATGCACACAAACTGCTTTGGGACAATGGACGCCAACTTTAATGATACATGGCCTCTTTTTATACCATTTCTCAGTATTCATGTTACATGTTCATTGGCTGCTGCAAATAACAATATAACATTACTGGTTGTCTATTCTTAGCACGTATATAAAGCTACTTGTTGCCTATTATTAGAACACATTCTTGTATATATCAACTAGTAACTCCCCACTGCAGGTGTGGATCATCCTTCTGTTGTTATGCTTCTATCGGTGTCACAATTCTCACGGTTATAAGCTGAATTCTCTCACGACTATAAGCTGAATTCTCTCACGGGTATAAAGAAATTGCATCAATATTGATATCCATAAAACTTAGAGACCAATCCTCTATCTCTACATAAAATCTTCTCGCAAAAGCCACCCCTGTAGTCCCCCTGCTACCAAAACCTTGCCATGCAAACCCAGTACACTCTGGTGCATCTTCTAGTAGTTGGATTCCCACTACCTGAAGCAATCAACCCAAAGATGATGGAAAAATTCCACATGATACAGGTACTACAGGATACACTTGGAAGGCTCAGGGCAGACACATTTATTTGGATCCCTTAAGTAAACATTTTTCTGGCTTTTTAGCTCCATTTCAGCTGTCAGAGCCTATGTGAAAATATTCACATCTATTTTCAAGACAGTATTGAGTGCTTCAAGTTCTGTAAAGAATGATTAGATCAAATTTAGGGAAGGATGTAATCTGACTCCACTTGTTCCTTTGATATTGCACTTGAGTACCAGAGTGCATGCAAAGTCACAACCAGCTAGTGCCTGGAAAGCACTAACTCTTGTGTCAAAATTAAGAAGCCCTGCTTAAGCCAAACTGATCCTCTAGAGAACTATTTTTGTGTTTGCACTCTCTGGTGGTCTCAGTTCTAGAAACAGAACATTGACACACACTGTCTTGGTTTAAAAGACAGATGTCTGCCAAGGAAGGCAGGAACCTTCCTAAAATGGAAAAGATTACTATCTCCCTCCAAATTATTATAACCCTGAAATTGCGGGGCTTTCAGGCAAAGATATGTGAAAAGGAATAATAGTTCTTTACTAGGAGATAGATCTATAACAAGACGGACAAACAACAACAGCAACAGCAACACACCAGAAAACCAATAACAGCCTTTTCTCACCTGTTAAGCAATTTCCCTTTTGGTGCAGTTATGACCACAATGGGCAGGGGGCATTGGCAGGCCCTTGCGAGGCAGGGCAGGTGCGATTATTCCCCCGCAGCTGCAGGGGGCGCTTTGGTGTTAGTTTGGCGACTTCTCACTTGGCAATTGCAGCTCAGGCAAGAGGGAAGAGGGGAGATGGCTCCCTTTGCAATACTCACAGGGAGCAGCTGGTCTTAGTACTACTCTGGGTGGTGAGTGGTACTGCAGCAGCAACCTCGTAGCAGGAGCAGCGGCAGGAACAGGAGCAGCGGGGACAGGCAGATCTGATTGGGCAGCAAGTCACAACATAGCACTGTACCTGAGCCACAGCAGGAACAGCGGGGACAGCAGATCCAATTGGGCAGCAAGTCAAAACATAGCAGAGTTCTTGGGAAAAACTGGCACTTGCTCCCTGTACCACATATGACCAGTTTCCCCAACTGCCGAGCTGAAAAGGGCAGAGCCCAGCCCCCGCCCCCCCCCCAGCCAAGTCTCGAAGTCCCCCCACCTCTCGCGGTATTACCCGCAACTCCTGAGAACAAACCCCTAGCCAGAGAGCTCACCCCCAGCCAAAACTCCCAAACTCTCGAGCCTCTGGATGAGCTATTACCATGGTATGTGAGAGTGATTTGCTACGTCTTTTGTTTCTTAATTACCCCTATTTGTTTCCCAGAGAACTCTTTCCCCTCACAGAGTCTTCCTGCATATGACAGATGGGAAGAAATTCTCCTGAGAAACCCAAACCCACAACACACAAATTTTGGTTGATTCAGTTCAGAAGGACTTACTAGCTCAAGCTCTTCATCACATGAAAGCACCTCGACTGCTTTTAGACTTGGGCTGGCCAGTGAAAAAATAGAGCTGCATTTGGATATTGCTATGTCTGAGCTAATATTTCTATACAATTTCTAGATCAGATCTGGCTCTTGCCCTGCTGGTTTGAAGCATGAAGATTGACCTTGGGATTGCCTTCACTTGAGCATGTGTATATTTATTCATCCACCAACAAGCAAACATTAGAAAAATGCTATTATGGGAAAATTCTCACTAAGTGCAAAAAGCAATAGATTACAAAACAATAAAAGCCTATGGCTTAATGAATTAGGCAAATGCAAAAGAATAGATACTACTCTTCTGTAGCAAGTAGTATCTTGCCTGTTATACATAAACTTCTAAACAAATCCATTCAAGCACCTCCATGGGATAATTTGTTAAAAATAGCAAAGTAGTTTTTTGTTTTGGTGGGAGTTTTAAAAAAAATAAACACAAAACAGCACCCCATACTGAATTTCCATGAACCCAAAACCAATGCCAACACTTAGCCATGTAATAAATAGTAGTCACTTTTGATTAGATCAAGAAAATGCTCAAACATCTGTAATAACTGTTCATCAATTAATTTTGCATTCTCCAAATCATTAGCACTAGACTAACAGCCAGTAGAAAGTTTTTCCACTGTATAACTTTCACAACTGGCACTAAATAAATTAGTCATGTTATTTACAAGGAATACATTGTATACAGCGTTTCTTTATAGGGCCTGCTTTACTCAAAGTTGTTATTGTTTAGCACTTATTTCAGACTAAGTACCACCCTGCAGAATGTAAGAACAGGATCCAGACTTCAAGTCACAGAACTATGCTTTTGGTACCAACTGTAACAAGAGAAACAGACAGTTAAAAAGCCCCAGCATTTGAGACAACAACAACAAAATCTTTATCTCTTCTTTAAACATTTTTTTTTGCTAAATATAATTAAATTGTTTGCTTGTAAGTAATGCACACAACACCCCCTATTTACACAATATATTATGTTTGGATCTAATGACTTTCAAATGCTAACTATAGCTAGAAACTTTTATCTAGAAGGTGAATTGAATGATGCATTATTTCAGAAGAACAAATGTGATATTCTCATCACCATCTTCTGAATAAATATAAACATTTTATTTTACCAATTACTTTAGCTCTTTTAAAGACTGAAATTATGTAAAAGTAAGACAAGGGAAGAAAAAACAAACCAAACCAAACCCCCAAACAAACAAAAAACCCATCGCCCTACTGAACGTTGCTTGCTTTTTACTATAACCCCAAAATACATTGTAAATTTCTTAAAAACACATACATACCTGCCGTTAAACAATGCTTTGCAGCAACTGGAGATGTGATGGCTACAAACTGTTCCCTCAAAGTGAAATACAACATGCAGCCTAATAATAAAAAAATTAAATTAATCAGAGAACAAGTAGGTTATCAGAATGTAAATCCACAATATTAAGTATTTTTCAAGTAACAGCTACAAATGAGACTAATGCAATTATTGCTATTTAGATACTAACAACAACTTTCCTGGTTAGAAACTTAATTGTGCAAACAGGGCAAAGTACATAAGTCTGCTTGCAACACTAGAACAACTATGCAGAAGCTGGGAGATGACCCAAAAGAAAGTCCAAGAAAAGTGGCTAATCAGAAGCATGAAGGGAAAATATTTAAGGATTATCAAAAATTAGGAAAGCTAGTAAGAAAAAACAGCAAACAAGTAGGTTACAATATGGAGAAAGAAGTCAACAGGAAAGAGATACTTAGACTAAATTTAGAAGTCCCTTGCCAATTCACAAGCATCACATGCTATCTTCCAATCCTTTAAAAAAAAAAGAAGAAAAAACCAAAAAAATCCATCATACAAAATTATTTGCTCTGTTATCAGTGTTAAAAAATAATGAAATATAGTATTGTTTTTAATAATCAGTGCAATGACTTTAAGGTATAGTTGCTTCTGTTGTCTCTGTAGTGGTTTGAACTTRGCTGGGTGTCAGGTGACCACTAAGCCACTCTATCACTTTCATTCCCAGTGGGAGAGGGGAGAGAATGAGATGGAAAACAACCAGTGGGTTGAGATAAGGCAGTTTACTAAAGCAAAAGAAAAAAACAAGCGAAAGTTTGCACACAGATAAGCAAAGGGAAAAGTTAATCTCTACTTCCCATCAGCGAGCGATGTTCAGACACTTCCCAGGAAGCAGAGCTTCAGCATGCATAGTGGTTGCTCTGGAAGGAAAACATTGAAGAATAACCAATGTCCCCCCCTTCCTTGTCTCTCCCTTAGCTTTTATATCTGAGCTGATTTCATATGGTATGGAATATCCCTTTTGTTAATTTGGGTCAGCTGGCCTGGTTGTGTCCCCTCCAAGGATCTTGCCCACTCCCAGCCCCTTGATGGAGGGAAGGAATGTTAAAAGGACAGTGCTGCTCAGCAGTAGCCAAAACACTGGTGTGTTATCAACACCCTTCCAGCTACCAATGCAAAAGCACAGCACTGTGAGGACTGCTAAGGGAAAAATGAACTCTATTTCAGTCAGACCCAATACAATCTCCACCCCTTATTCCATACCATTTGCGGCATACTCTGATCCTACATAATCTATATATCTTCCAACTGTTCCATTGTATTTATTTCTCATTACTGGAATCCCTTGTTAAACTACATCCTTAAACCATCTCTATACCAAACATACATTTTCATTAACTACTATCTCCTGTCCTTTCAAAGATAGATATTATTTTCCCATTTCATGGGCTTCCTTCATCCTTCCAGATCTCCATTCCAGCAGGATGAGTGGTCAGGACAGGAGAAGCAGTACACTTGATTGTTGGGCACCGACACCATCACGGCTTGGGTCGCCGTCGCATTCTTCTCGCTCCTCGCAAATTCACTCTTCATCGGTTCATGTCACTCTTGCTACTTTACTTCCTGCAACATACAACTTACACCACAGATTATTTCTCCCCCAAGGTTAAATCTCCTTGATGCATGCACCGGGTCTCCCCATCCTTCCACATTACCCACCAAGTACACCCAGGTCCCTGGGCAAAGACAATCCCACGAATGTGTTTGCCTTTTCCCATGGGAGGAGAAATTCACGCTGACTTCCCCAGCCACTTCCGTATGTGTAATGCAGGGACCTTATCTCCTCCCACAGTGTGTAGGGGTTTAGTTTGGGCAGGACCAGGGCGGTTAGCAGATCCCCTAGCCTTGACCAGCTAAGTGGCTTCTGCAAAATTCGCATCCCAGTGCTTCCATGCCCCATTACCCAATACCCTTAACATAGTTTTCAGCAGTCCTTTATATCTTTCAGTCTTCCCAGAGGCTTGCGGGTGATAAGGGATGTGATATATCCACTCAATGCCATGTTTCTTTGCCCAAGAGTTTATGACGTAGTTTTGAAAAAGAATCCCATTTCTCTCTGGGAGAGAGAGTCAATTCTCTCTGGAGTAAAATGTCGCCACAAAACGTCTCTCAAGGCCTGAGATCATGTTCCGAGCAGTGGCGTGGTTTACTGGGTATGTTTCCAGCCAGCCAGTTGTTGCCTCTACCGTGGTGAGTATGTAACACTTACCTTGGCCTGTTCGTGGCAATGGCCCAATGTAGTCAATTTGCCAGGCCTCACCATACTGGAAACCCAGCCACGACCCTCTATTCCAAGAAGACTTCACTCGTGGCTCGCTTGATGGCAGCACATTTCACATTTGTGGATAACTTGTGTGATAGCTTCCACGGTCAGGTCCACCCCTCGATCACGAGCCCATCTGTATGTTGCATCCCTTCCTAGATGCCCTGATGTTTCATGGGCCCATTGGGCTATCAATAGCTCACCCTTTCGTTCCCAGTCTAGGTCCACCTGAGCTATTCCAATTTAGGCAGCCTTATCTACCCATTCATTGTTTTGATGTTCCTCAGTGGCACGACTTTTGGGCATGTGAGCATCTACATGATGTACCTTCAAAGTCGTGTTTTCTACCCGTGCAGCAATGTCCTGCCACAATGCAGCAGCCCAGATGGGTTTACCCCTGCATTGCCAATTGGTCTTTGTCCATTGCTGCAGCCACCCCCATTGGGCATTAGCCACCATCCAGGAGTCTGTAGAGTACAGGCCCCTTATCTCATTCAGCAATCTCTAGGGCTAGTTAGATGGCTTTCACCTCTGCAAATTGGCTTGATTTGCCTTGCCCTTCAGCAGCCTCAATGACTCATCGTGTGGGACTCCACACAGCAGCTTTCCATCTCTGATGGTTTCCTATCACCTGGCAGGATCCATCAGTTAAATAGAGCATAGCCTCTTTCATTTTCTGTTGACTCGTTATATGGTGGTGCTTCTTGGGCACAAGTCACCTTCTCAGGCACAAGTCACCTTCTCAGGCAATGCTCCAAAATCTCTGGCTTCTGGCCAATCCAAAATCTCTTCTAGGATTCCTGGGAAATTGGGTTTTCCCATTCAGGCTTGTTGTGTAATCAATGCTACCCACTTACTCCTTGTAGCRCTGGTTGAGTGATGTGTTGAGGGGATGTTTCCTTTGAACATCCAGTGTAGGACGGGCAATTGCGGTGCCAAGAAGAGACACACTTCTGTCCCAACAACTTCTGAGGTGGCTCAAACCCCCTCATAAGCTGCTAATATCTCTCTTTCATTTGGAGTATAGTGGGCTTCTGATCCTTAATAACCCCAGCTCCAAAACCCTAATGGTCGACCTCGGGTTTCTCCTGAGGTGCTTTGCCAGAGGCTCCAGGTGAGGCCCTGCTCCCCAGCTGCAGTGTAGAGTATATTTTTCACGGCTGGTCCTGTCCAAACAAGACCAAGGGCTACCTCACGAGCTATTTCCTGTTTGATCTGCTCAAAGGCCTGTTGTTGCTCAAGGCCCCACTCAAAGTAGTTCTTCTTCCGGGTCACTCGATAGAGGGGGCCCACAAACTGACTATAACCTGGAATATGCATTCTCCAGAACCCCACAAGGCCTAGGAAAGCTTGTGTTTCCTTCTTGTTAGCTGGTGGAGACATAGCTGAAATTTTGTTAACCACCTCTGTAGGCACATGTCCTGGTTTGAAAGACAGGTGTCTGTCAAGGAAGGCGGGAACCTTCCTGGGATAGAAAGGATGAACCCCCTCCCTCCAAATTATTATACCCTTGAAATTACGGGGCTTTCAGGCAAACGTGGGAAAAAAGAATAACTGTTCTCTACTAGGATTATATATCTATATATATATAACAAGACAAACAAACGGCAACAATAAGAGAACAGACAAACCCAGTAACAGTCTTGTCTCACTCGTTGGGCAATTTTCTGTTGAGGCAGAGAGGTTGCGGTGACTCCCCCGCAGCTGCAGGGGGCGCTGTGGCGCAAGCGCAGTGACCTCTCCACATGGCAGGGGCATCTCGGGCGAGAGGGAGACGGAGAGGGAGAGGGGAGAGCGCTCTCTTTGCAAACTCACGGGACAGCAGTCCGTCTCAGCACCAACCTCGGCAGCGGGCAGCAAGCAGCGCTGGCAGGCAGGTCCGACTGGGGAGCAATGGACCTCGGTATCACCCACCGAGCGGCTAGCAGAAGGCAGGAACAGCAGAGACGAGCAGACCCCGGGGGGCGACCCATGTGCAGCAGAAATCTGGGCTGGCGACACGGACTGCAGAAGCGAGCAGCTCCGGGCGGCGACCAGTTACAGAGTAGCACTGTACCCTGTGCCGCGGCAGGACCCCCATGGAGACGTCACAGTGTAGCAGTGTTCTCGGAATAAACCGGCACTCGCTGCACACACGACTGTCCTCACCGAACGCCAAGCTGAGAAGAGAGCGAGCCCGGCCCTCCGCCCCTGTGGATACTGAAAAGCTTTCAGCAGAGAAATTTTCCAGCTTTCTGCAGCATTCTGTGAGAGCCCTGCTTTTCCCACGCAAGCTATGAAAAACAGTGAGACAGTTTTGTAAAGGAATTCTTTTGATCTTGCACCTATGAAGTTGTTATGTAGTATTGTTATGATACTGACTAGAGAAATATTTTGAAAGAGGTGTTGTAGGGTTCAGCCAATCACCCTGAGAGGTGGGTGGCCAAAGGACCAATGACCTTATGGCATTCAAGTATACTAAGATATAAAACGAGTCTGTATATTAATAAATAATTCCATTTTCTTCCTGGATCGCACTTTGTGTCGTGATTTCTCTCCGTCCCCGGTACAACAGCGACACGCCCTCTCCACCGAAGTCTCGAAGTCTCGCGAGGTTTAAGCTGCAGCCCCTGGGAACAACCCCCTGGCCAAAACTTCCAGCTCTTGTTTTTCTAGCTGGGTGATTATTGTGGCATGTGGGTGTGTGGACAACCTTCTTTGTCTCTTAAGTATCGCCTATTAGTTCCTGGGAAACCCCGCCCCGCCCCCAAAGGTCTCCCTGCCCAATGGGAGAAAAATTCAATTGGCAATTTCAAACCTACAACAGCACATGACCGCGTCCATCCTGCCATTTTATTCCCAAGAACTGGATCTCCTGTGCAGGTCCTTTACCTTACTTTGTCTTATGGCAAGACCAGCTTTCAGAAAAATTTGGGTTATTATCTTTCCTTTCTCAAAAACTACTTCTTCTGTATTGCCCCACACAGTGATATCATCAATATACTGTAGGTTTTCTGGAGCTCCACCCTGTTCCAGTGCAGTCTGGATAGGTGTGAAAGGACCTTTCACCCCTGATACAGCAAAAAGCTTATCTACTTCCCCCATGGCTAAGTCAAGCCGGAATAGCTTGCCTTATGGTGAGTTGTGTCGGCTCAAAAACATCCTTAGCTAGCAACAAACATCCTCTGGGAACGGATGTAAAAGGATAAGCTAAAATTCGTGACTGACAAACACAGCACTTTTACCATCTATATAAGACCACTATAATTTTCATAAAATCAGAAATCTCTTACTCTCCGAGTGTGTGGAGAGTTCTCCTCGAAGTCAAGACGTCGGCTTTGAGTTACTCTTCTAGAAGTTGAGTGAAAGGAGACTTCTGTACACCACTATCCTTTGTGCRTAAGTTACATTGGCTCYTAATCTATACKATTTCKTTGCTAGCTGTAATATAGGTACCTTTATTGTGCACTGTCTTATATATGAACCTACTAGTAGTGTTTCTTTTGTTTATCCTCTGTAGTAAGAAGTCTGTTTAAGGTCTTATGTCTGTTTTTCTTGTGTCTATTCAATAAATAATGCATTTTGTAATAGACCTGATCAGTCATGATTAAGAACTTGTGAGCAAGAGTGATCTTGGGGTGCTGGTCGCCTCAATAAAGCTGCTGCCTACTGCCAGAAACCTGAGCAAAGGCAAAAGCCCGGTTTAAACTCTCTCCCATTCATAACAAATTGGCGTAGTCGGCAGGATCATGGCATTCGATCTAAAAACACAGACAAAAGACTTGGCCGATTACTCACGTAGGCACAGTAAATATTGTAATAATCCCATGCCAATGCGTAACTGCTTTAAATGGGGAAAGATACGAGAAAAAATTGTGGGAGATGTGGATTTGCACAAGAAGCGGGGCCAGCCCCTGCAGAGAAGTCATCATCCATTGTGAAGCTATCACCTGCGATAAGACCTTGGAGACACCCCCTACTGTGAAGACACCTTCTGCTGTTATCAGGGGTGCTTATCACACAAAGGCCTGAGGGCAAGAAAAACATTGTGCTAACCTGGCTCTGATAAGAAAGGTAACAGCAGAATATACAAGGTTTCCGGGAACTGGCTTTTGAAGTTCTGCTGAACATAGCAAGTTTTACTGTATATAAGCTGACTCTATTCTACAAAAAATAAATTCACTCGCACTCAGCCTGTGTCTAGTATTTCATACGCTAAAAAAAATAAATGAAAAGCAGAAATCACTGAAAGATAAAAAAGGAGAAAATATCCTTTGTCATGCACTCGCATTATGTTTAAAATCTGTTTGCCAATGGAGGGAACAGATAATAAAGAAAAATGACAAATTGAAACAACAACTAAAAGAATCCGAGGAAAAAACAAAAACCTTGGAATAAAAATTAGAATTGGCATTATTGAAAAGTCCAAAATCTGTGGATGTTAAAGAAATTTCAAAGTTAATAACATCACCCGAGAATGGGGATGATAATATTCAGGAAAACTCTGATGAAATTGGTAATGAAATTGTTAAACTGGATGCTAACAAAAGCACAAACCCTCTACCTTTTAAGGAGGAAGAAATTCCAGAATTTAAATTGAAACCCATAATTAAAACTGAACTGTCCGAAAGATCCCAAGTAGGTCAGAGGACGAACACGGTCAAAACTTCTCCCTGGTATTCCCTGTCATTGGCAAACTATCGCTTTGTCCCCCCTTTTGCTGTATTCAGCTGGGGCCGGAGCGATCTGCAGGGTTTCTCGCAGTCCACACAAGCTGACAGCTTTTTACCACAGGCAGTTTCACAGAGGCAGCAGCGAAGGTAAAAGGAATGAGAGAGCCGGACTCTCTGTAACCATATTCCACGTTTTATTTCTTCTCTGCCCAGGAGGACAGGGTGCATATCTTGAGGTTAGCAGAGAGACGATTTCCCACTCTGTCTCTGCTGCTTTAAGGGGTAGGGATAACAGTGTGCAACCAATGAGCGTAGAGATACATGAGAGAAAACCAATGAAGCATCTTCAGAGGAAGAACAAATTCAAACTGACTAATGACAATACAGTTAGAGAGAATTTCAAACCAAGCTGACCTGTTACAAAGCTTAAGAGTCTGTGAGGAGGMGAAACCTAAAGTGACAGCATCTAAGAAATATTGCTCTGTGGCAAACTGAACTAAAGCTGGAGCACCGCAACAGCAAACCGTCAAGAAAAAGGTGAATGAAAGGCAGGAAACACAGAAACTGCATTTCCGTGGACAGTTTGTTTCACTGAGGAGAATGGAATGTTATTAGATGGTGTAAAAAGTTTCACGTTCTGGGGTTCGAGTGTCCTTCTACACCTCGGTCTAAACCCCCCCGACGAGCCCCATTCAATAGCAAGAAGAACTGCAGATTGGGCAGAAGGAATACATATTATGGAAAGAGGGGAATCTGCCCTGATTCAAAATAAAAACATTCCGATCTGGGCAGAGGTGAATCTTAATATATTAAGACCTTTGCTGAAAGAAACTCCAACCATGCTAAAGAATTATTTGGCGGGGAGACAAGATGAAATCAGAAGAGATGTAACACATAATAAAGCTTCACATAACTTACAAACCCTGAGGAAACTAACTCCTGTGTGGGGAAAACTTCTACATCATGTCATAAACCATACGGAAGAAACGGGCTGGAAATATCACAAAAGAAGCCCAAATACTGAAATGCAAAAACCCCCTAAAACATGGGTGAGAACTGTTAAACACAATCCAATCCGCCCGAGAGAAATGTATTGCAGAAAGCTGCCTTGGCTTTGGGAATGCTGAGAGCTATTTCCAGGCAGTAGGGGAGGAAAAACCACAAATCCAAACCCTACCTTCTACAGAGGAAAAGAATAAAGGTTTCTCTACAGAGAAAAAAAACCTGCTACCAACTTCTTTGCAACACGACAGGAAAACAAAGCAATTTAAGTGCTAGGCGAATTTTAGAGCCCAGCTGGCACATTCCTGCATGTCAGGCTTCCTGATAAGAATAGCCTTGTGTTTATCTGATTGTAACAAGCAAAGAAAAACTAAAATTTAAAATCTCTTTAACTACTCTTACAAAAGCCAAAAAAACCTAAACTTAAGTTTTAAAAAAATAAAAATTGAAATTATTTAACTGACTTTAGTGAAAAGTAATATCTATTACACTGCTGAAATCTATTTAGATATAATTAAAACTTTAAACAAAACATTGTATTTAAAATGCATTCTGCTTACAGAAAAAGCAGATAAGAGTGTCTAACAATTGATTATCAAAACTTTATCACTAAAACAAAACATTTGACTACAACTATTCCATATATTGCAAATATTGCTGTTATACTGCAAATATTTGCTGATAAATAAATAGCAATTCACATACTAGTTGTCTTCAGCTAAGTAYCCAAGAATTCCTTTAAGGAAGTAAAGTTCCTGAAAACCAGGGAATAGCAATTAAGCTATAATTACAAAAATAGATACCATTATCTATTCCCACTATTAGGAAAACATTATGAGTGTTCTAGGACACTAAAGAAATAATGTTTCTGGATTTTCTATAACAGCAAAATCCTTGTACACATTAATAATGCATATATCTCAAAAGTCACAAATTAAATAAATGTCACTAAAAAGTCAAACAAAACCCTGCAGAGTTACAGATAACTGTGACTCCAAACATATTAGCTTCACAAGAGCCATATAAACCTAATCCTATACAGGATACTCCAGCATCCACTTCAAACTGGAGATATCTAATTCACTAATGCCTCAGCCAAATGCATTAATAGTGAATAGAAAGTACAGAGCAGTAGCTCTAAATCTTAAAACAGGAGTGGAAGTAGTAAAAGAAGGCATATGGAAAGTGGACAGATGGGAGACCTGAAAGTTGTATTACTGGCAATTAAAGAATGTTAACTCTTATGCAATCTGAACTAGTGTCATGCAGTGGTTGTCAGTGGAAAGTGTTAAATTGGCAAGTGAATGAAAAGGAAGTCTGGCAGGAAAAGAGTGGAAATAATTGTTGTTACAAACTCAGTTCTGACAAATCCACACAGGATGCTTTACAAGCTCATCAGAACAACAAAGTGAATCAACTGATGAAATCAGAGGAAAATATAAATTGATCCACAACATTTGTATCAATTTAGTGCATGGTTCATAAGTTCTGTTGTTTTAGTTTCTCTAATAACCTTAAGTGTTTAAATATATTCTCAGTAGATAAAAGATTAGGTGTCTATCTGGACATGAGACAAGGAACCCTCAAACAGCAGTGAAAAAAAACAACAACTCTTCGCTACCTGCACGGCTGTGAAAGCTACAGACGGGAACTCCTCTAAGCAAATAAAGCCAACTATTCAACAACTTCTATTAGCATTTGCAAAGCCTGTTTGTGGCTATCAAGCCACTCCCAGTTTTCATTTTTTCTCATTAGTGTGTACAAGGGTCTTGCTGTTATAGAAAATCCAGGAACATGATTTCTCCAGTATCCCAGAGTACCCATGATACTTTGAAGTTCCCTTTTAGTAGTGGGGGTAGATATAGCATCTAATTTTGTAATGGTTTCATGTGGAATCACAGCTTGGCCTGCTACCCACCAAGTGCCCAAGAATTTAACTTCCTTAGAGGGGCCTTGGCACTTGGTTGAAGGTACTTCTATCCCCTCTTCATTTAATCTATTCCATACGTTTTGTGCTGTGGTTTTTACTGCATTCTCCTCCTCACCTCCTACCAACAAATCATCAGCGTATTGGTAAATCTGCACTCTTTCCTGGATTTTTATTTGCTGAAGGAGTTCAACTAAAGCATTGTGTGCAATGGCACGTGAGTGCTTGTATCCTTGGGCTAGGCAATTGAAGGTCTATTGTGTTCCTTCCCAGGTGAATGCAAATTTGGGTTTATCTTCCTCCTGAACTGGGACCATAAAAAACATGTCTTTTATATCCAAAGCTGCCATCCATTTATGTGCAGATGCCTGCAGTGTGGCAGTGAGAATTGCAATATTCGGAACAGCTGCAGTCAATGGTCCCATATTAGCATTAAGTCTTCGATAATCAACTGTTAAGCACCAGCTCCCATCTGCTCTTTTCACTGGCCAATCAGGGAAGTTGAACGCAGAATGCATTCTTAATATAATGTCTCTCTGTTCTAAATTTTTAATTGCTTCATTTATTCCCTGTTTGGCTGCAGGGGGTACAGGATATTGTTTGATATTAGTTGCTGTGGCGCATGAATGCGAGAGACAGAAGCTGAGAGCAAGTGAATCTGTATTTTGCAAAGTCAAGACAGTATTTATATATTTTAGTGTGAGAAACTATTCAACAGCATTCTTATCTAATTTTACTTGGTATATCTTATTGCCAAAAGCAGGTAACAACACTTTCCACAAATTTTTGTACACACGGGACTGATTATTACCTAAATAATATTGAATTAATGATCTGGCCATCCCACCACCATGTCAAACAATGCTGTGGTTTGCCTTTTGGGATGGAGGTTTTTGTGAGAGAAGCATTCTTCATTCATGTTGCTGCAGCCTTCCTGGTAGAGGATGGCTTCTTGTGCGATCCCACATCTCCCCCTTTTGTTTTTATTGGATTCATAGATAAAGCTAGGGTAACCATGACTTGTTTTTGTGTACTTTTAACAGCTCTGATTATATTGAAAAGGACAAGACAAAAGATTAAAAAGGATATAATTGCCAGACAACCTAGTCCAATGAAAACCCAAACTCATAAATTTATTCCTGAAAACCAATTTTTCGGATTCAGCCAAGAGAGATCATTTTTCAGATCTGTCAATATTTTTTGTTCCTGCAGATTTTGTAAGGTTTTAAGTTGATCCTTCAATTGAGTGTGAAGTGACTGAATATTCTGTTGCAAGGTTTTATCAAAGGCCCCTTGGAGGTGGTTCTTAACTGACTCCCAATTCTGTTTTGTGTCCTTCCATGGAAGAGGAGTGACACATAAAGAATTATGGATATGTTCCCAATCACAGTGCAGGGACAGACAAGTTTTTTGGGCCTCAACTCTCTCGCCTACCCATAAAAGAGCACTTTCCAGGGCATCTAACCTGGCCATTATCTCTTTATCAATGTTTTCTTGTGTTTGTAATTCTTTTGTGACATTAGTTAAAGCTTGGCCCACAGTGTGGGCAGTTTGAATGGAATGAGTTAAGGCAGTGAGAGCCACAGAAGCTGCGGTTAATACTATCACAGCAGAAACAACAGCAAAAATTTGTCAACCCAGAAATTTGCAAACCCGTTTCTTACTCGTTTGGATTTCCTCTTGGACTAGTCGAGCTAATTGTGAAAGGCCGTTTTGTCCTTCCCAAGCCCGAGTCAGATTTACAGGTATCCAAATTTCAGGTCTTCTTTTAAATGGAATAAGGACAGAATAGTTACGCATCTCTTCATAGGTTACACATGATTTGAAAACAAAAGAATCAGCGGATAAAAAATACAAACCATTTCTATAATCTATCGAAAAATCATTAGCTAAAGCAAAGACATACGGGTGTGAAGTACAAGTTATTAATAATTGGTCTTCTAGCAGCATTAACTTAGCAATTGTAGCATTCTTATCTAATTTTATTTGGTATATCTTATTGCCAAAAGCAGGTAACAACACTTTCCACAAATTTTTATACACACGGGACTGATTATTACCTAAATAATATTGAATTAATGATCTGGCCATCCCACCATCATGCCAAACAATGCTGCGGTTTTCCTTTTGGGATGGAAAAATGTTCAAATTGGTCCCATTTTCTCTAAAGATACCATGTGGTCCCCAATTAATTATCTTCCCATACTGTAATAATTGTTGTTGTGGCCGTTGTCCTATACATGATGTCCATTCCAAACACCGTATATTGGAAATGGGTGTAAAACAACATTTGCAGAAATGCGGTGGAGTGGCATCCACAGATTTGTTGGAGGTAGACAGAATGGCTGGCAATGTAATAGCAGTCAATTTTCTTGCAGTCTCTGAGTGTACATAGATTAAATGTAATTGCATAGAAAAGTTAGCACAAGGTAAAGAGGTACTTGTTTGATTCCACATTAAGCATATAGGTGGTAAATCAGTAATAAACGTAGTATTAATAATATATGTATTTACAAAATCCTGATCTAGGGGAGGAAGCCAAGTTCCCCCTACCCATTCTGTTCCGTTGTTGCTGAGGGGGGGCTCTGGATCCCACCAAGTCAGAGGACGAAAAATTGGCGGCCCGGTAGATTCTTCCTTCCGTCACTTGATGGCAGTATAGCAGTAGAAAGATGACAAGACTCATTGTTGTCGTCCTTGGCTGGGTTTGATGTATCTCGCCGGTAGCCAATATGGTCCTGTAGGTAAAGAAACACATTCGTAACCTCTCCCCCAAGCTACAGTGGAACTGGACCTTTCCACTGACCGCTATGTACATCTTTGTATGTGACTTCTGGGTAAACCCCTTCTCCATCAGCGGTCTGACCTAGTGTCACAGTTTGGACAAACTTAGGAGGAAGACTCGAAGAGCCTCCTCCACAAAAGATAGGGTTCAAAACTCCCTTCCCCTCCCCTTAAGAATTTCTCGGAGGAAAGTGGAAAAAAAACTGTTTATTTAACAAAACCCAGCAGCTGGGGGGGGGGGGGGGGGTACACAGGCACCAGGGGGAAGGGAAAGGAAAATAAAAAAATGAATAATGTTAGATAATAAACCTCTTGTGATGAGGACAACCTGGATGAATCAAAGTCCTGAGTCCTTGGCAGGTGTGGTCTTCTGCTGTGTCTCCCTCTGGGAGAGGTGGTGTAGGCCTCTCTTCCCGGGCCCAGGGTGTAGGCCCCAGAGTTCAGTGGTCTGTTGTAAAGTTCCAAAGGAAAAGAAAAAAAAACAGTCCCAGGGAAAAAAGGTAAAAATGTTCCCTCTGCATCCAACTGCAGAAAAGCAGCTGGCCAGAGCTCTCTCCTCCAAAACAGAGTTTCTCCTAGAACCACAACAAAGCTAGCTGATAAAGGTAAAGAATGTAAATATCCTTCGGAGAAAACCAAAACAAGTGCCTGGCTTCTCTAGCCAGCTTAAAGACACAGAGTTGATATTTTTCATTAAGCAGGCGATTGGGATATATAGCATCATAAAGTCACTCCAGGACACCTAGGTATCTTTGATAGGTTGTTAAGTCATCTCTCGTGGAGAGATTTAAAAAATTTAAAACATCGGTTGCTTTGTCAAGCTGCTCTTGAGGGAGCATCCCTATCGGGTTCCCCTTTTTTTGTTTCTGCAACATGTTTTTCAATCTATAATGTGCCCTTTCCACTATGGCTTGTCCTGTTGGGGAATGGGGAATACCTGTAACATGTTTGATTCCCCAAGTGTGGAAAAACTTGTGTTTTGTGAGATGTATATGCAGGTCTGTTATCTGTTTTTATCTGCTGAGGCACACCCATAGTCGCAAAGGCACGTATCCAATGTCGGGTGGCATCTCTCGATTTCTCACCTTTGTGTGCTGTTGCTACTATGAATCCTGAAAAGGTATCAATGGAAACATGGACATATTTAAAAGTCCCAAAGCTCGATATGTGTGTTACATCTGTTTGCCAAATGTCATTAGGTTTTAACCCTCATAGGTTTGTCCCTAATGTTTGTGGTAAAGAAAGAGTCTGTTGACATTGTGAGCGAGTATTCACTACATCCCATGCTTGTGGTAAAGTTAAACCAAATTGTTTGGCTAGAGATCGGGCATTTTGATGAGAGAAATCATGAAAAAGTTTTGCCTGCCCTAATTTTTGTGGTATAGTGACTGTCATGGTGAGGGCATCTGCTCTTGCATTACCTTCCACTATAGGTCCAGGCAGAGTGATGTGTGACCTAAGGTGCAGAATGTAATATTCATGAGACCTGTGAAGTAAAAAGTTATACAAGGTGGTTAATAACACAAAAAGATCCTTGTTAGAGACTTCTTTCAGGAATGAATGCTCAATTCTCTCAACGATTCCTGTAACATAAAGAGAATCACAAATCAATGTTAATAGGTTCATGTGAAAAAAGGCAAAATGCTTCTGCCACGGCTGCTAGTTCGACTAGCTGGGTAGATCCAGGTGGAAAGGTTATCGAATGTTCCCACTGTCCCTTATCATTTTTCCACAGGGTGACAGCTTTGTGTGTCTTTCCTGATCCATCAGTGAAAACAGTCTTTGCATCAGGGATGGGTGTTTTTGACTGTAATCATCATGGTTGAAAGGGAAGTTCTTTGAAGGACTGTAGCAATACATGTCAAGGCATCGAATTAATAAACTGTCCATTATAGTCTGCAAGAGCAATTTGAAATGACAATGAGTCTCTGAATAGATTTTCTAATTCTGTCGCAGTAATAGGAAGATGTATTACTGCTGGATCATATCCCGTCAGGCTCTGGCATCGGAGTCGTCTCATTGACAGCAGTCGAATAATCATTTCGAGTTGAGTGGTTATAGTTTTTGCAATGGTGTGTGGTAGAAAAATCCATTGTTTTAAAAAGAGATTTCCAATCCACTGGTAACATAGTATGTGCTTCTGCAATTGCATCCAATAAATTCATAGTAAAGGAGGAATGTAAACCGTTTTCTTTTACTGATTTCCTCAGTTCCTTTACCATTTCATATGATAATTGTTCGTTATGTGGGTTTTGATTATGATATACAACAGGCATTGCTTGAAAGAATTCAACATCACCTTCCTCCAAAGCTTGTCTCCAGCATTTCTGTATAAACTTTTCTGGCTCAGGTCCTATAGGTGGTAATGTTTCCTCATCATAGTCACTAGAGGAATAGGACCAGGTATAAGATGGTGGTCTAATTTGCGAAATATTTGCTGCAGCCTTTTTGCGTGCAGCTTGCAGAATGTCTTCCGCGCTAGGAGTAGTTGCTGCCATAGCACGTACTGGGGTGAGAGTAGGATATAAATGTGGTTCTTGTTCAGAGTCAATTGGACCGGGATCAAACGGATCCTTTCCCTCCAGATCATTCTCCTCAGGTGATGTTTCATTAACAAAAACAACAGAATCTGACAGTGATGCAGGCAGAGCATCTGCAAGGACTCGATCTGCATCCTTAAATTGTTGCAAAGCCAAATATATTACACGCCAAGTAATAATATCATCAGGGTGGACATCATGATGAGTATTTGGTGGATTTGCAAACATTCACCGACCTTTTGCTGGTGAGTAAGGCCATAAGAACCATCTGATGGGTACCAGGGACAAAATTGTCTGACCCATATAAGTAGCTGTATGAGTCTTTGGGGTTGAGTTTTAAATCCTTGTTCCCTGGTAATACGCAACAGACAGTCTTTATGCAGTTTTTGGGGTTTCGTTGTGCCTTGCCCCATTATAAGAAATGCTTTCTGACCACTTGCAAAGGCTAACCTGTTCTATAGCCAGCGATGAAAGGAGCTCCTTGGTGATCAGCTGAACACACCCACGGTTGGTTCGGTCGGAGTACGCCACTGGACTGGATTACGTCGGTTGTAATGAAGTCCCTGTTCGGGCGCCATTTGTGGCATATGAATGCGAGAGACACAAGCCGAGAGCAAGTGAATCTGTATTTTGCAAAGTCAAGACAGTATTTATACATTTTAGTGTGAGAAACTATTCAGCAGTTTTTTCAAGGGCCGGTTGCAGGCCCGTAATAAATCCGTCAGTTTGACAGGTTGTTAGTTTCTTCTCAGGGCCAGGCCAGCAAAACAGAATGCTTTTCCTGCTTTCAGGTTTTTGTGAGATAAGCGTTCTTCATTCTTGTTGCTGCGGCCTTCCTGGTAGGGGATGGCTTCTTGTCCAATCCCACAAGTTACAGTAGAAGTGGGCAATACTGGAGCCATTCTTAGGAGACTGATTTTTTTATCCTTTCCAAAAAGATTACTGTGGGGAGTTTTTGTGGATCCAAAGGACCACACACCCCCATTTGGTAATCGCCAAATTTTTTCTTGAAGGATGTCATATCCTAAAATGTTTTCTTCATGATTGGCAATTGCAAATGTACGTGAAGTTATTCACTTTTCCCCAGGTAACCATAAATGGACTTTGGCAGTGTAGCCTATAGTACTTTTTCCATTAAAGCCGGTTAAACTAACCTTTTTCTTTTTAAAACTTAGGTTTAGTTTCTTGGCTTCTGTAAGAGTAATTAAAGAAATTTGGGCTCCAGTATTGATTAAGAGTTTCAAAGGTTGTCTCAATTCCCACAGGTAAATAAATATAAGGGCTAATCTCATCAGGGATCCATTGACATGCAGGAATGCACTGGGGGTGCTGGCCCAATGGTCCCCTGGTGCTTAGGGGTTTTTTCCTGCTCTTTTGTAAAAGGGTTGGGAGTGAGCCTTTTTTCCTGTGAGGAGCTTGGGTTTAGGTTTGCCGTTTTTCCCCCCTCCCTTTCCATGGCTTGGATTAACTCTGCTATTACACTGTTAGATTGTTTCCTTAGGGCAACTCTGGGTATTCCCAAAGCCAAAGCAGTTCTCCATAATTAATTTCTGTGCTCTCGGAGGGGGTTAGGTTGGCTTGGTTTTTCCTTTTTCTCAGCTGGTTTATGTTTAACAACCCTCACCTGTCTCTCGGGGGGTTTTCACATTTCAGTACCTGGGTCCTTTTCCTGGGTGTCCCAGCCCATTTCTCTTGCATGGCTCACTACATCATGCAAGAGATCTGCCCATATAGGAATCAGACTCCTCTGGGCTTGTGGATTACATAAAGCTTCATTGTGTGTTACATCTCTTCTGATTTTATTTCATCTCCTTGTTGTTATTAATAAAAAAAAAAATCCTGAATGGGTTTTGGGGTCCCTTGTAGTCTTTCTGAAAGCATGGCATTTGTCCGGCGGTGCCGTGACGCCTTCGGCAGTGCCCACACACACACATGCGTACTTAGTTGAGGCAAAGAGTCAGAGGGGTTCTCCTCATGTGTTCCACGAATTAGGTTTATTCCATGAATCGTCAGGGAAGGAGAGAACACAGAACAATGGAGGGCTTCGGGTTTTATCCCAGGGGCAGTGGGGGCGGAGAGACAACAGGGACCAATGGGTTGAGGGTCAGGGGGTGGAGAGAAGGCGGGGTAATACAACTTCAACCAATAGGGGCAAACGAGGGGAGGAGTAAGGGGCAGGGATAAATAGGATGCCGAGTAAGGGAGAACACTCTAGAACTGAACCTTATAAGGGAACAAGGAATAACAGGCTGCTCGGTCACTCCTGTGGTTGGCTCAAACACTGCAGCATTCTCTGCTGCAGGCTCAGCCACCTCTACATCTCCCCACTAAATAACTTTTTAGTACAGCCAGTGTGGAGGCCGGTGAGCCTGCTTATAGAGGGACCACAAGGGTCCCTTGGAGGGAGGAAACTTAGGTAGCTCCCCAGGTTAGGGTGACTGAAAAGGCCTCTCCCAGGATGCTTTGTTTCACTATGTTAATGTACCTCGGTGCTGTTTCCCTGGTTGGCCCGTTGGCCTCCCTGCCCCTTTCTACCCTATATGTCCCTATTCCAGAGGGTTCTCCCTTTCCTGTTTCCCCATTGGCCCTTGCTCCCTCGCCACTCCCCCAGTCTTTCCCAGTGGCTCCCACACCCTAGTCCCACCTATGTACCACCCCCGTACCCTCAGATTATTGGTCCCTGATACTCTCCCTGCCCCTACCGACCCCGTATATAACCCTGGGCCCTGCCATGCGGCCTGTCTTTCGTCACTGGGAACCTTCACGTCTCTGCAATAAACTTCTCTCGTGGAACCTCATACGAAGACCCTTCCTGCCTCTTTGCCGTCGATTCAGCTTATAAAAGAAGCTATCCGGTGTGTGTGTTTGTGTGAGTGTGTTTGCCCTGCTGAGCGGCTTCTCTGGAGATGTTTTCGGAAGGTCGTGGCACCCCACCATCCAGCACGCCGACGACAAGCCGGAGCTCCTCTTATCGGAGGTCTTAATATATCAGAATCCATCTCTGCAGAAATTGGAATATCTCTTTGCACATTCATGCACCACTTGCAAACAGGCAGCTTTAGTAACAGCAGTAGAGATGTCATCAACCGACTAGATAGGGATTGAAGCTGGTTCCCCCCTTTCCATAATATTTATTCCTCCTGCCCAATATGCAGTTCTGCTGGTTATTGAATGGGGTTCATCGGGGGGCGTGGTCCAAGGTGCAAAAGAGCACCTGCTCCCCAGAACCCGAAACTCTCCGTCCCATCCAATAATACTATGTCTCCCCCTGTGAGACAAACTCTTCACAGATATTCAGTTTCTGATTCCCCTGCCCTTTGTTTATATTTTTCTTGAAGGTTTCCCAATTGCAGGGGATCCCAAGGAGTAGTTTTGACCGTGTTCCTCCTCTGACTACCTTGGGGTCCTTCAGACATTTCGGTCTTAATTATAGGTTTCTGTTGTAAGGTATTTGAGCCCTGAAATGTGCCCCAGCCAAACCATCTTCAGTTATTCTTATCAGAGCCCTCAGGAATTCATCAAGGTTACTGAAATGTAAACTGCGCTAAACTGGGAAAGAAAAAGCTGAAGAACAGAATACCAAGACAGCAAGAAATAAATAAAGACAGACTGTGCCACACTGGACTAGAACCAATCATATTTTCTGAAAGGTGCATGCGGAGCGCGTGGACAAGATAGAGGGACCAATCAAATAATGCGTGATCGCCTGTACAGTAGTTCTAAAATGTATAAGTAGAGTGTAATGTAAACAATAAAGCGTCTTCTGCGTAATCATATTGATTCGTTGTCCAGAAGTCCTGAGCTCCCACAGGTTTCATTTTAAATTCTGGAACTTCTTCCTCTTTAAGAGGTGGAGATTCTGTGCTTTCATCAGAATCCCATTCAGCGTTTTCATTATCATTTTCATCAGAGCTTTCCCAAATATCACCATCCCAATCCTCAGGTGATGTTATTAATTTTTGAATTTTTTTAACATCCACAATTTTGGGAGTTTTTAATAATGTCAATTCCAATTTTTCTTCCAAGGCTTTTGTTCTTTGCAAGTTTTACTCCCTGTATTTAATTTTTCAACTTATCATTTTCTTTTATCATCTGTTCCCTCCATTGCCAAGCAGATTTTAAGCATAGTGCACGTGCATGGCAGATAATACCTTTTCCTTTTTTGTCTTTTAGCGATCCCTGCTTCTCATTTATTTTTTCTCGTATTTTTCCCCACTCAAACCAGTTATCTACTGGCCAAGGGTCATCAGTTTCAATACGAACGCTGTGCCTCCATAGGCAATCTGCCAAGTCTTTGGTCTATGTTTCTAAATCGTTTGCCATCACCCTGCTCTCTGCGCCAATAATGTTATGAATGGAGTGAGAACTTTAGACTCAGATTTCTGGCAGTGGCTCTATTGAGGCGACCTGCACCCCAAAACGTGCAGATTTCTGCTTTGTCAGTTATGGTGTAGCTTTTATGGTTTGTAAAGTGCAGTGTCTGTCAGTCAGAAATTCCAGCTTATCTTCTCACATCTGTTTCCACAGCAAGATGTTTACTGTCAGCTGAAAGACACTATCCCCTGGTGCCAAGATAGCTCACTACAAGACAAGCTGTCTCGACTGAGCCATTAGCAAATGCATGTGACAAGGGAAAGATGCCCTGAGTTATGCATCAGCTAACAAACAGCAGATAAACTTTTGAAGGTGGGGGGAAGCCCTGCCACATTTGGCACCAGGTGCATGGGGAAGTCGCTCCTCCTAACACACACACATCAATCATCGAAACTTTTAACTATTTATAAGTTTTAGCAAACAAAAATGTCTTGGGGATTGTTATCCCATATTCAGGTTGTGCCCAAAATTGTCACTGTTTCTCTTTCTCCCCCCCTTCCCCCTTCCCGGCTTGGGGATATTGCGATATGTGTGGGATTGGCCTGGGATCCTAGTGGGGGCGGGGCCAGGGCCGGGGGTTGATCTCACTCTTCCGGTTTGGGATCAGAGCAGAGCAGCCGTGTGGGGCAGAGGTGTGTGTGTATCGAGCTGAGGCTACTGTGACATTGTAACTTAGCTTTTTCCTTGATCTTTCTCTAAAGCTAAAATCATAGGATCATTTGGTAACGTTACACTTTTTGTTTCTTTTCCTTTCTGGATGAATTCACAGTGTCAAAAACAAATCTACATATGACACCTCATTCCATTTCCCTTCCCGATGACGAAACAACATCAATTGTAACCTAAAGTTCCATTCTTTGGCCATTTTTCACCATCATCCAAAGAGTACAAAGGTTACCAATTATTACAATATTCAGTTAACTGTTTTCTGGAGAGATAGCCTCCCATTGCACCTCCCATGTCCCTCCAATGTTTCAAAATACATCCTAGGGGTGATTTCTCCAACTCTTTTGATGATTGACCAGAACCCATCAGAGAATATAATAAAACACAATTAAATTTCCTTTTAAGAGGGTTATGCAACACCCACTCCCCCCTTTTTACCCTGACCGGTGTGCAACACCTGCTCACGCTTTTTAACCTTCCAAAAGGCTGGCACTCTGGGTGTGCCCATTGTAATAAGCAAACTAGACCAAAACCTAGTTTCCAAGTTTTCTTGACCTTAATCCAGTGAGAATTTCCAGCCTCGTTATACCTCCCCCCTCCAGTAATGCCTTAATAAATCCCGGGGGCAGTGCCCTGAACTCACCGGATCAGGGGACCGGAGGATCTCCCCAAAAAACCTTCAGTGCCCTCTGGAGTCCTCTGGATCCCGTGAATCCATCAAGTATCAGATGCAGCATCCCATCTGGCTCGCCAGAAATTGTCACTGAAAATGTCAGGAAAATAAAACTCTCTAACACTGTAGTTTCAGTATTAGAAAGCAGGCATTACTTTATTTCGGCACCAGGTGTGTGGGGGAATCGATCGTCCTAACACATGCACACCAATTATCAAAACTTTTAACTATTTATATATTTTAGCAAACAAAGGAATTAGTGTTCATTGGTGTCCTGGTTTAAAAGACAGATGTCTGCCAAGGAAGGCGGGAACCTTCCTGGGACAGAAAGGATGACCCTCTCCCTCCAAATTATTATAACCTTGAAATTACGGGGCTTTCAGGCAAAGATATGGGAAAAGGAATAACAGTTCTTTACTAGGATATATATAACAAGACAGGCAAACAACAACAGCAACACCACCACCACCAGAAACCCAATAACAGCCTTTCTCGCTCGTTGAGCAATTTCCCTTTGTGTAGTTACGAGCACAAACGGCAGGGGGCGCTGTTGGCTTGTGTTGAGGCAGAGAGGCTGCAGTGACTCCCCTGCGGCTCCAGGGGGCGCTGTTGGCTCCGGCAGCTTCAGAGGGTGCAGATGCGAGCCCTGAGCCTCCCCGGGGGCTAATGGCAGCCTCGGGGAGAGAGAGAAGGTGGGGGTGGTTCGGTTTCCCCCTGGCTCTCACGTGTCCATGCTGTATCCTGGCGAGGGCAGCAGCTGCCGAGGTTCCAGTAAGCAACCAGGAGGTGCTTCCTCCAGAGAGAGGAGATGCGGGCCCGGTTTTCCCCTGAGACACCCACACAGATGGTGAGTTTCTCCCAGTGAGGGCGGGTGTTGAAAAGTCAGTCCACCGGCCACTCTTGCAAGCAGTGGCTTACCAGCGGTAAGGAAAAGCAGCAAGTAAAGTTTAGCAGTAGCAGCGAGTCCTCTGGGCAGAAGTAGTCCAGCACCAAACACTACCACCGTCTCCCCTCCAAACCAGGGAAAGGCTAACTCACCTCCAGCTAAGACAGTGCCAAAACCACACAGCTTTCCCCCCTCCCCCAGAACCATTCCGACGGTATGTCAAGGTACTTGGCCACGTCTTTTGTCTCTTGATCACTGTTCATTCATCATCTTCCTGGCAACAAATGGGAAGAAAATTCCCTGAGAGAAAGGAAAAAAAAAAGAAAACCCTAACTTCCAACAATTGGCTACAAGTTACATAGTTCTCTTATTAATTAGCATTTTATCTTCTACTGGTTTATGATTCTCTCGCTTCTCATGCTACTTAGCCCGCATGCTCAGTTTCTCTCTTCTTTTGGGACAGTGGGTTTCTTGGGTCGGTGGTCTGTGGGTCACTGGTCGCAGATGTCCCCCTGCCGGAATTACATTTTACCCAGTTGGAGCTGATTTCAGCACAGTTGCTGAGTTTCTTCCTTATCTTGGGAGTTCTGCCAAATGCCCTTGTGGCCCATAAATTCTGCATTCCTTGTGTCCATTATCAGTGGTACATCCTTCTTCCCAAGCTATGTTAACCTCCTCCCCCCCCCCCCCCCCCCGTCTGAGATCATTGAAGCATGTCAAACCTTAACTTCATTTGTTTTTCTAACACCCGAACATCGCTTAGAGCTTGTTAGCTGCTCTCTGCTTCACGGATTAAATCTCCTTGTTGATTAGGCTTGAAAGTTACAAAGATCAAACATCAAAGAACATCCTTTCTTAAGAAAGTTTTTACATAGTCCACATTTTGCAACAATTAGGCAGGACCTTGTTTCACAACCCCCTTCTCATTCCCTGTAACTCTCTGAACAAATTGTTAACTATTTTTGACTCTTGAGATGTCAGCATCAGCAAAACTAAATACTATTTGTTACAATTAAAGATTTTCCCAACAGTATCTCTTCTTTGAGCAAATGCTTATTTGATAAAAATAACAGTGACGTTACATCCTTAAGCTTTGTTTTGGCATTTGACCTGGTACAGTAAAACATTTTAATAAAAAAAACTAGAAAGATAAAAAAATCAGAGTGCCACACACTAAATGAACTGTGAATAATTGGCAGGCCTCCAAACACAAAAGAGGAACAATCAGCAAACATTTGTGTGAGTGATTCAGATCCTCTGGGGATCAGTTTTGTCTTTCTGCTATTCTTTTTTATCAATGATCTTGAAGAAGCTATACTGAATTATCACCATGTCACATTAGCAGATTATGCAAGAATTGAGGGTGGGAGAAATAATGGAGTGACTTACAAAGTGACTTGGAGCTCTTGGTAAACAAGGTGCACCTAAATATATATACATATAAAAATATTTTATTTATATCTTAGATACATATTATGCATATTATTTTTAAAAATCTACATGTTATCTCAATGTGGCCAAATGCAATATCCTAATTGTGGACTAAAAAGTATAGGCAATCCTTGTCTCTTAAGCACTTTTAATCTTTAATAAAATATGCTACCTAGAAACATATATAGGATTTAGCCTTGATAAGTAGTTTTGAGTTTTTGGCATGCCACGCTCAAAAGGGCTCAAGGTTTGAGAAGATGCCTCACTGACAGTAGAGACGAGGGACTCCATTTACTCGGTTTAAAGTCAAGACTGTTGAGAGCTGTGTGCTCACCTGAGTTTAGTTGCTGAGTGTGTATATATATATATATGCGCATTTATTCCTGGGGGCTGCACTAGCAATCAGACTTGGTCTTGTGGCTAAAAAGTGAAATCCAGCAGACTTAAGACTGTAAATAAAGCACTTTTTAAGAAAAAAATATTAATTTATGAGAGTGTACTACCCAGCTCCTGGGTTATGCCGCGGCGGGCACCGGCTGTCCGGCCCCCTTTCCCCTCCGCCCAGAGCGTTGAATTAACCGTCCTCCACATCCCCGGGTAACGGTTAGTAACAGTCAATAACAGCCGGCACCACCCGCACTCACTGATGCTGAGGGGGCCGCATCCCTGGGGCGCCCCGTCCACAGCTCCAGCCCCGTAGGGGGCTCCTCCCGTCCACGGCGCTTTCCGGTCGTACCCCCCCCCGCCTGTCGCTACCACATCCTCCGCTGACATCAGCCTGCGCCGCCATATTGGAGGAGAAGTCACCTCCGCCAACTCGGCCGCAACAGGCGGGGAACGCCGGCTCCCACCGACACTGCCTCCGCCTCTCCTGCCACGGCCGAATCCCGCTCCCCATGATTCCCCCCGTCCGGCCCCTGTCCCGGTGCGGATAAGGCGGAGGCAGGAGCGGCTCCCGTTTCTTCTTCCCCCCTCCCGAGCTGTCGCCAAGCTCCTCTCCCCCTGGTGGGCCTTTGACCTTCCACCGCCTCCAGCCATGACTTCCTTGACCCAGCGTAGCTCCGGGCTGGTGCAGCGCCGGACAGAGGCCTCCCGCAGCGCCGCCGCCGACAAGGAGCGGGAGGCGGGAGGCGGCCCCGAGGATGAAGGCCGCCGGGACCAGCCCGGCGACGATGAGAAGGGCGACTCCAAGGAAACACGCCTCACCCTCATGGAAGAGGTGCTGCTCCTGGGCCTCAAGGACCGTGAGGTGCGGCTGGGGGCGCTGGGTAGGGGGTGGCTGACGGGATACCGCTGATTCGGCGGCTTATGGAGGTCGTTGATGGGGAAGGGGAGCCTAAGTGGCGCTAGGGTGCGGGTGGGATGGGAGCAGGGACGCTGCTGGGTGAGCGTTGCTGTGGGGTTGGGGCAGAGGTGTTGTTGGGGACGGTGGACTGTCATGTTGCTTAGGGGTAGGGGCGCATGCTGGAACAGGCTCGGGATTTAGGAAGAGGTGGGGAAGGTGACTGGATGTTGGGCAGAAGGAAACCTGGAGGAGATATCGGATTGCCCTTTGAATGCAGGGTTTGCAGAGGAGCTCTAATATTTGTAGCATCTCAAGGAAGGCAGCGTAGGGCTTGGAGGAAGAAGGGGACCTGGAGCCTCTGATAGTGTTGGTAGTTGACTTAGAGGCCGTGGTTAGACGTGTAATATTTATACTCTTGTACTTACCTGTAACTCTAATGTGGAAGACTTATGTACTCCTATGTATTTTGTCAGACACAACTTTATGGTGCTTATGGGGTTCTCAGGTGCTTTAGAATACTTAGTGGCCCTTTTTAATAAGACTTTCCAGACTACTGTTGTGTTAAAAATGTTTTAAACTTTGGGGAGATACATTTGACAAAAATGGACCTTGAATAATAGGAAGTTTGTCAAAATGAGGAAATGGCATTATTATGTAATTCTGTGTTTTTACTGAATTTATAGCTTAATTAGGTGTCGTGATACTGTTAATAACAGTCATTGAGGAAGGTATAGTTCTACCAGTATGCTGGCTTTTTTGTTTAATTTGAAAGAGGTAATCAATATAAAAAGCATGCACACTACAGAAAATCCTGTCAGTTTACTTTGATGCGATGTATGGTGAAGCATAATATACCTTTATTTATGTATTATGAGTTTTATTAAGCAATCTGCTTTTTTTTCGGTGAGAAGTAAACTAATGAAGCAGTTCATTGATTTGGGTGGAAGTCTCTTAAAACCCTGTGTTCGTGAGCACAGAATAATGGGGGGAAAGCTGCTAAGTTGTGTGTTCTTTGACTCTACATTGCATCTAAAATAGATTTGATGGTTGATAAAAAATTGGTTAAAGAGTAATTTTCCTAGTTAACATTTGTTTTTTAATGCCTGTTTGTATATCTGTATATATATTTGCCACAATAACATATTTTATTTCTCTCAGATTGTGTATTTTGGGCCATATTCCTGTAATCACATTTTTTTTCAGATGGACCTTGCCATGGCATCCTAATAAAGTCAGTAGATATTCAGTGTTGTGTTCTTCCATATGTTGAGTCTGAAGGCTTGTGTGTATGTACATTTCTCTTTCTACATACCTGAACAGTTGCATGAAACTAAGTTAAGCATGACAAGACAGATATCTGTCAGGATTACCTAGGAAGTCTTGCCTTGAGGAAGGTGGGATAGACTAGGTGATCATTCAGCCCTTTTTTCCCCCCATGAGTGTGTGCTAAATCTTCTGAATTTTGCAGGCATCAGGCTGTAAAGATTTCAAGGCAAGGCATCTGTCTGCCTAGAAAGAATATATGGTGCAAGTCTTGCTAGTATATCAAACATTGGGCCTAAAATCCAGCTTTTCATTGGTGTGCATCAAAACTGTAAATCATCCAACGTTGCTAAGTGCAGCAGTGGCAACTGCTGCAGGTAATCTAATATTTATTTGTATGCAAAAAGTAACTAAGTGATTACAGTGGCACATATATTTGTGACTCCCTTGAGATTTTGCAGTTGAGACATCAGACAAAAGGGATGATAATGTCTCTAGAGTAGGGAGCTTATGTGCACAAACCTCAGCATGCACTAATTCTGTGTTTTGTTAGACATGATTCATTAGGGTTTGTATTTTGTTTTTTTTATCTGATTGTACTCTCTTTTTTCTTACACTGTGTAAACTGCTTTGTCTCCATGAGTTAAAATCTCCATCATTTAAAATTGAAAATAAAACTATAGATTAATTTTCAAAGATTTTTTTTTTGTTCTCTATTGTTCTAAAGTTAGCAAAACTTAGGTACTTTATGCATCTGGAAATGCTTTTTATAAAATTTTTACTTCTGATAAAATTTATTTCCCATGACATTTGTGTGAGATTTTGTCATGACAGCAAGCAGAGAAAAGCAATATAGGGTTTGTAAAGTATAATTGTGAAACTACATGAAGTGTTAAGGGAAAGGCAAAGGAAAGCCAATAAATTTAAAGCTGATAACATCCTTCCTTTTTATTGCAACAGGATAAAATAATTAGTGTTGCGTTTAAAATAAATAAAATAGTCTGAATTAGCCTAAGAACGTTTCCCTAAAAATAGCTTCTTTCTCAGAAAAGTCACTGATAATTGCATTGATAGCTTAGTTTTGTGAGTTTTGTTTTGTAATTTCATTTCTAATATTAAACACTGGTGAATATGGCTTAACACTATGTAAATTTTATTTAAAAAAGCCTTGCACATAAGGAGCTGCCATTTATAATTTTTAAGTGTAGACTGCAGAACCTTTACTCATAGGAGAGAGATTTTCAGGCAGATTTAGATAGTGATGGATTGATTACTTTAGTATTTCTGGAAGATTGTTATATATTTATGTGAATCCTGCCTTCAGGATAGTGGAATGGTTGTAACAACTACAGACAAAAGTTTTGTGTTGTTGCTGCAGTATGGGCGCAATCATGGGAATGTTCAGCTGCCCTAAAACAAACACAACACACCTCAAACCCATTCTTAATGCTTGAACAAAATGAACTGTATTTTCATATGGTTTCTGGACATGGTCTTGGTTGGTTTTTTTTCATTTGGCCTAATTAAAGGGTAGTTTATGTATGTGGGCTGATTGCTCTTTTTTTTCCACCAATGGTTCTTCCATTTGTATCTTCTGTGTATATATAACTATTTCTGTATTTCAAGGTCAAGAGAGGTTTCAAGGGATATGTGCTAAAATATGTGCATGACAGATCCAGTGTCCTTGGAGGAGCAGGAGCACTAGAACAAAAGGAGCATCTATAATTTTTTTGGAAACCCTTCAGAAACATGATTGGGAAAGGGAATCATGTTCCTCTATTTAGAATAGAGCAGTAGCCTGTTGCTATAGGAATAAAAAATACTTACTGAAACAAAATACTTTGCTATGTTAGGTTAAAAATAGTATTGCAGTAGGTTCGGTCAAAGCCATAGCAAAAGGGAAGTTATTCTGTAGAACTACTGAAGCTTCTGAGGTCACCTCTCCCAAAAGAAGGAAGTGATAAATATTGATAGTTGATTTACAAATGACAGCTAAGAGATGAGTACAGATCACTTTTTTCATTACAGCTCTTTCAGACATCTTGTAACTCAGTCCCATAGAAAACTGAGAGGTTGCTAGGTTCTCTGTAGCTGTCACTCCATTTAAGTTTTTTATACATATAGGGGGTTTTATGGTTGGTTTGTTGTTTGTTTTTTTGTGTGGTTTTTCTTTTGCTTTTTTTTTTTGGAGTTCTCACTCGGTACAAGTTGGGAATCTATTAAAATACAGTAATGCACACAGCTGCTCTTGTCCTCTATATAATGTGCCACAAATAAGCAAATTGAAGCAGCTATAGAGACATAGCACTTTCTGTAGTTCAGATAAGTATTTTATCTTACTACATATAATTATTTGATCTGTAACTAATTCCTTATTTGCTGAAAGAAAACTCACATAACGTACACTGAAATAATTGTCGTGTACTGCAGTCTGCTGCAACAGTAAATATTTCTAGTTTTATTTACACTTTCATCGGTGAAAATTAAAATGTCCTTTGTGAGAGTGAAGTAATGTGAATTCACTTGAGTACAGAAATTCTCTTGGATCTTTGCTACTCATGTTTGGCTTTTAGAAACTTCATTTATTGCTAAAGATTTAGTGTTGCAGCATAGCTTTTTGTCCAAATAGTTCATGTGAAGGTCTCTAGTTTATGATACTTTTCATTGTATTGAAATACGTTATTAGGGAGCTAGTTTGCCTGCTTCAGATGTGCTGTTTTGTGTTGATTAGATTAGTGCTAAAATGTAGTTTCTTTATTCTTACAAAATCAGAGTATCTGGATTTGTTACTGAATTTTATATTTTAATCTTAGAGACTTTTTTTGAAAGGTGAAATAGGAATTTTGAAAACATTCAAAATGTGGGTAGTGTTTTTCCTGCTCTTAAGATTTAATTTTGTGAAACTCACACTATGATGCAGAAGTCTTTGTAAGATGTTTTGCGTTTGTAAGAAATTACCAGGTTTTGAAAAGTCTTCTTTGTATCCTTTTAATATTTTTTCCCCCCTCATTAAAAAAAGTTTAGCAACAGGCTGAATGTCAGTTTAGAAGTGCCCAAGTTTTGCTGGAAAATTTCTGAGACAAACAAGTGTAAGTTGAAGAGGCGTCTGCTGGGAATTCATTCGCATTGCAGTTGAGGAATGATGTATGAATGTGTTGAAACTTGATAAAGGCATGCTTTATCTCAAATTGTAGAATCATTTAGGTTGGAAAAGCCTTCTAAGATCATAGAGTCCAACCGTTAAACCAATACTGCCAAGTCCACCACTAAACTATGTCCCTAAGTGCCACATCTACACATCTTTTAAATACCTCCAGGGATGGTGATTTGACCACTTCCCATGGCAAAATGTTCAGGGCCTAATAACAACAAAGTATAGAATGTCTGTGATGAAAATTTTTTTCTTTTATGGTATAGACCTTTTTGGTCCTTTTTTAATTTCATCTCCATACCTAAATTACAGGCTAGCAGAAAATAGGAGGTTTGTGCTACAAGATGCAGTGAAATGCCTCTTTACTGTGCTGCTGAGTAAATCCTGCTTTTGGGTTCTTTGGAGAACAACATGCTGATTTGGAAGCAGCACTTTGGATACAAGTTGACTTTGTGTTGAAATGGTGTTTATATTTCATGGTTCTGTATGAAGCTAGTGTGGTTATCTAGCATGGCTAATCTGTAACCTATATTATTTATTCATGGATAACTGAGTATAGTGTAGTCCCTTCTTTCATGTCAAGCTGTCTAGTGTAGGACAAAAGCAAAAACAATGTTAAAGCCTTTCTAGTGATACTTCTCAGTATTTTTAAGCGCTCTTAAAAAAACAAAGCTGTAACCTTTTCCTCTCCAGTAGCAAGCTGTTTTTATCAAACATTTTGCATGAAGTATAGCTGAGAAAGTATTGCCATTAATTGCTAGAAGTGGAACTAAAAGTTAACATCATTTTATGTTAAAGAAAAAGTGTTATTTTAGGTGTATTTTGATCCTAAAGTAGTTGAAGTACTGCAGCATTTATCTCAGTTACTTAAGCTTCACAGTAACAGGCCACCTTTGCAATGCTAAATTGACCAGGCTAAGTGTTAGAGACAGTATATTCAAGAATGACTTTGCTACTTGCAGAGCAAATAATTACTACAGCACATAATCATTTCTGTTTTGCATTACTGGGGAAATCATAGAATGGTTTTAGTTGAAAGGGACATCCAAAAGTCATTTCGTCCAACCCCCCTGCAATGAGCAGGGACATCTGCAAGATCAGGTTGCTCAGAGCCCTGTTGTTATGATCCAGTCTAATCACAGAGGAGCAAAGAGAACTCTCTGGGAATAAAGCCAAATGTACTTAGGTTCGAATATTCCCAGAAACGAGATTAAAACACAAACGAGGTTAAATGTTGATACCAAAAAATTGATATATTTTATTTAACAGTAAAAGAGAGAAAGAAAAGGAGAGAAATAGAAAAAGGGGGGACAGAGAGAGTGACAAAGACAGATTAAGTAGAAACATATCACCCCTCCGTGGGTCCCAACGATGTCTCATCAGTCCTCTCCATCTGGTCGTCTTGGTAGTGAGGGTCCCCTGCCAAAAGGCAGAGAATTCAATGGATTAATATACGCTTGGACCAGGTGGGAACGCCCAGGTACCTCCCCTGCAGGGGGCCAGTTTGACACTCTCTTGCAAGACTCTGGATTGATTGCATCATTTTGCATCATGTGCAGTGCTCTGGTGCAGGGTCTGGGGAACTCTTCGGGGGGGCCTTTGATGAACCATGACACCCCCTCAGCTGCCCCTCACATGAACGGCCTGTATATGTGGCTTTCCCGGGTTGGGGGGGGTGGTTTCACAGCTGAGCCAGTTTGTGTAATGGAGGATGGGCATTCACTGCCTCTGACCAGAGGTTTTTTTGCCACACACCCAAAACCTCTCCTCCTCCCCCCCTGGGTTGGGGGGAGTCTGTGAAAACCTGGCAACAGATAAGCCTGGGGCTTATCGGTCTCCACCCCGAAGCTGCTGAGCTTGGCTCTTCCGTGAATGCTCTCCCGTGAATGCTGTCCCAGCCTTATCCATTACTTCCCAGACCTGAGATGCTTTGAACAAAAGTGTCACTTTTTCTTATCTCGAATAGCCTTAGGTGGTTTAACTCACAGTTCAGGGCCTCAGCCCAGGGGGCCCATTCAGGATGCGGTGGTCTTCGGTGCAGCTTTGTTATACAATTTTGCTATAATAGGCAAAAGTCCTTCATAAAAATGTTTAAGCCATAAACCATAACACTTCAGTCTCTGACACCTGTCCAGTCTGACCTTGAATGTTTCCAGGGATGGGGCATCTATCATCTCTCTGGGCAACCTGTGCCAATGTTTCACCATCCTCATCATAAAAAATTTCTTATATCTAGTTTCTTATTTCTTCCTTATAGTCTTTCTTATATCTACCCTCTTTTAGTTTAAAACCATTACCCTTTGTCCTTTTGCAACAAACTAAACTAAAAAGTTTGTCCCCATCTTTCTTATAAGCCCCCTTTAAGTACTGAAAGGTCACAATGAGGTCTTCCTGTAGTTTTCTCCAGGCTGAACAAGCCCAACTCTCAGCCTGTCTTCACAGGAGAGGTGCTCCAGCCCTCTGATCATCTTCATGGCCCACCTCTAGATCTCCTCCAACAGGTTCATGTCTTTCCTGTGCTGAGGACCCCAGAACTGGGTGCAGTACTCCAGGTGGGATTTCATGAGAGCAGAGTAGAGGGGGAGAATCACCTCCCTTGACCTGCTGGCCACGCTGATTTTGATGCAGGCCAAGATAAGGTTGGCTTTCTGGGCTGCCAGCACATATTGCCAGCTCATGTTCAGTTTTTCATCCACTAAAAGGATGGGAAGGAAAAGCTAGTCTGGAGTAAATGTGTGGCTCAGTTTCCTCTGCATAGACAGCATTCTCAATCTGTTTTCTCATAACTTTTAGTAAAGAAAGAAAAAAATAATAGTCAATTCATCATGTGCCACTTTTAACTGGGGCTTTTTCCAGTTTGCAAACAGGTCTTGGATCAATTTCAGTAATTTATTTTCTTTCCTTTTAGAAATATTCATAAAATGTTACTGCAGAATGATTTTCACATACACATATCAGACATTAAAAAAATTAATTAGTTTTCTGTTTGTGATGGATCATTAAGATAATAAAATAGTATGTCTTGTAAGCTAGATCTTTGTGACTGGACAGCTGTTAAACACTCATAGGTCTTTTACTATTTGTGGATGTTACAGGATTTATTAATCACAATAGGAAATTAGGCTATCGAGCTTTTTGCATATCTTTCTGTTGCTGATATTCTTTTAAGCACTTGTAAGCTACTGCCCTGGTTCTGGCCAGGATGCAGTTAATTTTTGCAGCAGCCAGGATGGACACAGCCAGGACCTTCAGGTTATTCGATACCACCTCATGCCATGTGCACGGGGGAAGGAGTGGGATGGGTACCCTTTTGGTTTGGCCAGGGTGTGTGGAGTGTGCAATCCAGGTTCCTCAGAGAGCAATTGCATGTGAATTGTTCGCCTATCTTGTACACTCTGCTATTAGTATTGTTGTTGTTACTGTTCATTTTCTTATCTCATTGCTGTTTCTGGTAAATTGTTCTTATCTCAACCTGTGATCTTTGCCTTTTTATGTCTCCAATTCTCCTTTGGGAGGGGGAGTGGGGAGTGAGCGAGCAACCCAGAGCAGGTTGGAAACAAATTGAATTTAAGAATTTGCTGTATTAGATACAGAGCCACTGGTCACAATGTTGCTTAGTCTGTTCATGTGGGTGTGGTACTGTGGCGAGGCAGTCCAGACTCCTCCTTCCCCCTTCCTCCTCAGGTGAAGAAGGTTATCTGCTGTTTGCATAAATCAGATCTCCCCTTTTCCCATGGTCTTGGGAGATTCACAGATGCCAGGCTGACATGACAATGAACAGCTACTGTAAAGGGAGATTATGCTGGAATTTTATGACTCGAAGACACTAGACTTTACAAGCTATAAAAGATCCACTGTAGCTCTCAGAAATGGGAGAACCTCCTATACATCTCTAAGATGTGTTTGAGGGCAGACCCCTCGAGCTGCGGGACGCCCGGCTCGAGTGATCTCTTCTAGAAGTTGAGTGAAAGGAAACTTCTATACATCATTATCCTTCGTTGGTAAGATATATATATTGGTTTCCTAAGATGTACTATTTCTTCGCTAACTGAACTATTGGTACCTATTCCGTGCACTGTATATTTATATTGTAACTCATTAGTGATATTTCTTGTTATCCTGTGTAGTTAGTAATTTGCGTACTTAGCATATTACTCACGGTGACACAGTGTTTTACTAGTATTATTTCTTTGCTAACCTGTGTAGTATGTAGTTTTGTATTAGAATCTTATGTCTGTTGTTTTTGTGTCTATTAAATAAATAATCCATTTGTAATAGATCTGCTTGGCCATCATTAAGAATCTGCAAACGAAAATTATTTTACTTTGCGCTAAGGTGCAGGCCACCTTAGCAGGACCCTGTCTACTGCTACAAATCTGAGCAGAGACAAAAACCTGGTTTAAACACTTATCACATTCGTAACAGGTACCTAATCCTGTGTATATTCCCGTATGTGCTCCTCACAGTGGTCTTTTTCAGAGCAGGGAGAGGGATCAGGATTGCTTTGTTGCTGTACTGTGGGATATCAGTTTATGACATGATAACATCACTGTGGGGGGAACAGGGGAGGATGATTTTTCCCCGCTTTTCAGCCCCTTTTCCTCCTTCAGGCCTGTTACAGCAGCTTTTGAGAATTTTGAATTCCCTTTGGATGTTAAGGAAAGCATGTTCTTGTTGCTGAGTCTGCCAGGTCTCCTCAGTGTGGTCCACACCATGTTTGGAGTCAAGAAAGAGATTTCTAGGGAGGTTTTTCAGAGATCTGCCCCGAGGGCAGATAGTCATGAGTGGCATGGAATGAGAGAGAAAATGGGCCAGCTTTCGAAGGATTATTCTGCTCCAATGATTTGGAAGTTCACCCCTGAACAACTACAGGACCCTGATAAAGTGACAGAATATTTGAAAGAAAAATGTTGTGGCAGTTCCAGAGAAGTGTGAAGTTATGCAACGTGTTGGGCCCTGGCTACTATTTATTGGACACTGCTCAATACTAGACAGCACCCTCAGGGGGAGGAGGAGAAAAGCAGACAAACAGGCACCGTGGCCACTCAAACTACAGTTGAACCAGAGGAACAACCCGTGCCAGTAGCAGTTGCCCCTATACAGAAGAAGAAATTCAAGACAAAATCAGTTTGTATAGTGAGGGATGAAGAGGAAGTAGGGCCCTCAGAACAGGAGGAAGAGGCAGGGCCAGAGAAAATCACCTGATCCCTATCCCTGGGTGAGCTGAAAGATGTGAAAAGATTTCAGCCACAATCTGGGTGAGCACATTGTGACCTGGCTGCTCCGCTGCTGGGATAGCACAGCCCACAGTTGGAAACTAGAGAGTAGTAAAGCCAAGCAACTGGGATCGCTGTCCAGGGATGCAGGCATTGACAAGGGGGTTGGGAAAAAGATAGAAATCCTCAGCCTCTGGAGGCAACTCCTGTCAAGTGTGAGGGGAGGGTATCATTTCCAGGACAATCTATCAGTGCGCCGAGGCAGGTGGAACACCATGGAGAAAAGTACCCAGTACCTGAGAGAATTAGCTGTGCTGGAGGTAATCTATAAGGATTCAAGTAATGAGCAGTCCCCTATAGATCCAGATGAAGTCCAGTGTACACAACCCATGTGGTGGAAGTTTCTGCAGAGCACGCCATCATCGTATGCCAACTCATTGGCAGTGATGTCATGGAAAGGAGGAGAACAAACAGTGGATAATTTGGTTGTCCAACTCCAGCAATATGAAGAAAGTCTCCCTTTCCCCCTACAGGCCTGCATCTCATTCATGGAAAGACTGTCCAAGGACCTCCAGCAATTCAAAAGAGGAAATGTCCCATGCCCTGCTAGTACAGACCAGAGTCTCTGCTATTGGGAGCAAGTGCTGCCTCCCTGCTCGAGAGAGGGTCTACACGATGAGGTAGCCTGTGATTTTTACCTGCATGACCACAGAGAGGATATGAAGAAGTGGGATGGAAAGCCCACCTGTGCCCTAGGAGCATGGGTACGTGAGTTGAAAGGAAGAACAACCACCGCAGGAAATTCTTCAAGGATAAATGCCTCCCCAGTTTCCAGTGAGCAGGTCCTCAGACAGAATAGGAGGGCTGATGTTACTTCTGATCCTCTTGAAGGGACCTTCAGGTCATATTTACAAGAAGTGAATAATGAGTACTATGACCAGAACTAGAGGGGCCCTGCCTCCATCCAGGTGGAGGAAAGGGACAATCGGATCTATTGGACTGTGTGGATCTCATGGCCTGGCAAATCAGACCCACAAGAGTATAAGACTGCAGTTGACATTGTCACACAATGTACCCTGATGCCATCGAGATATGTAGAGGCAGAATCCATCTCTATTTCTGGGGCTACAGGGGGATGCCAACAGCTGACCGTACTGGAAACTGAAATGAGCCTGATTTGGAACAAATTGACAAAAACACCCCATTGTGACTGGCCCAGAGGCCCCGGGCATACTTGGCCTAGTTTACCTCGGGAGGGGGTATTTCAAGGACCCAAAAGGGCATCATTGGGCTTTTGGGACAGCTGCTGTGGAGAAAGAGGGAATTAGACAGCTGAATACCTTGCCTGGTCTCTCAGAGGACCTTTCTGCTATGGGACTGCTGAGGGTTGAAGAACAACAGGTAGTGATCACTATGACAACAGTGCACCATCAACAATACCACACCAATCGGGACTTGGGGATATTGATTGAATTTATTACCAATAAAATCAGAGCAGGAAAATGAGAAGTAAAACAAACCTGAAAAACCCCTTCCCTCCACCCCTCCCTCCTTCCTGGGTGTGCTGGTTTGACTGTAAACCAGCAGGGGAAATTAACCCCACACAAAATACCTCGACAGATTTTAGGTCAAAATTACAATTTTAATAAAAAAGGTTAAAATAAATGCAGTAATACAGAAACACCGGTTTAAACAAACCGACAGTCACAGTACAACCTGACACCCTGTTGACCTGGGTGGTAGCTGTGTAGTCCAGTTAGGCACTGGTCCTGCAGAAAGGCCTGGTAGTCCAGTCCCAGTAGTGGAGTGGAGTAGCTGAGTCCAATTCCGAGGAGTGGAGTAGCTAGCTGAGTCCAATTCCAAGGAGTGGAGTCCAGTCGAGTTGAGTCGAGTTGAGTGTCCCGTTGAGAGTGGAGTCCCGAGAGTGGAGTTCCGTCGAGTCGAGGGTGCTTTCTCCCATCCAAAACCCTTGTTTTATGCTGTGTTGCTTGGCTGCCACCTCCCCCAGGGGCGGGGACTTTCACAAATGGAAGAGGATCTTCCCGATGTTCTATTGATTGCTTCGGTAATGAGCTTGGATGATCCCCAGGGTCCTCTGATGATCCAGGGTCCTCCGATAATCCAAGATCGGGCTATTAGTCAAGATGGGTGGTGCTAATGGGCCATTAGCTGAGATTAGATAATCAGGATGGGTGGTGCTTACTGTCGGCCGGAGTGCTTATCTCAGTTGAGATAAGGAGTCCAGGGGTGTAATTATGAAATTTATCGAGCTTTTGTGGGTGGTAATAGAATATATGACTAACCCAGGACATAATCCACCCCTTATTCTATACCATCCACATATTTCTGGAATTAACATCACGGACAGTGCTCACTCAAAACTAAGTCCCCTTGAGGTACACTGATGCGCGGGGAAAACTCTATAACCCGAAAGTTATAAAGTAGGTATGTTTTATTTCAGCATGCTGGGCACATGGAGGATAGCTCCTCTTAAGGCATGTGCGATGTCTGCAACAAAGCTCTCTATATTTATTTCCTAAAACATTACATATGTATTAAAGTTCCCCAATATGCCTATACATATGCATAACCTATTCCTGCTTCCCATGATAATGAGCTCTGAGATCATTTCCATACACTTGCGCTTGTGCAGTGCCTCCTGGTGGTCATGGGCAGGGGTCCCAAGATGAAGTAAGCTGAGTCTTCCTCGGAGTTGAACTTTTCACCTTCTCCTCCTTGCGCATGCTCTCTGGTCCCTTGGTCTCAGTCCAAACTTTACGGCTAGTTCCAACCAGTTCAGGGGTCCAGAGAGCAAGAAACCGAGTCACAGTTCCTTCATTCTATCAATAGTTTGGCATCCTCCCTCGTTCTGCCTTCGCAAACACAATTAAGCTAAGCGAACTATATATTGTCTAGTAAACAGCACAGCTCCTGCAGGTGGATATGGTTCTGCAGGTGAACCCTTAACCCCTTAATTCCCTTATATCAACACAACAGGTTTTCCCATCTTTCTGCATTACCCACTATGTGTGACCAGGTCCTTGAGCAAAGACAATCCCACGAATGGGTTTGCCTTTGCCTGAGGTGGGACTAATCCAAACAGTCTTTCCTAACATGCCTCTGATGTGTACCACAGGGACTTTATTGCCATCTACGGCGTGCAAGGGTCCTGACTTGGCAGGACCAGCTTGATTGACAGAGCCTTGTGTGCTGACCAACCAGGTGGCCCTCACCAAGTGCTGTTCCCAGTTTTTGTAAGTCCCTCCACCTAGTGCCTTCAAAGTGGTCTTAAGCAGTCCATTGCACCATTCTACTTTTCCGGCAGCCGGTGCATGATAGGGGATATGGTACACCCATTCAATCCCGTGGTCTCTAGCCCAGCTATCAATAAGGCTGTTCTTGAAATGAGTCCCATTGTCCGATTCAGTTCTCTCAGGGGTACCATGTCTCCACAGGACCTGCTTTTCAAGGCCCAGGATGGTGTTCCAGGCAGTGGCATGAGGCACAGGGTAGGTTTCCAACCATCCAGTGGTCGCTTCTACCATGGTCAGCACGTAGCACTTTCCTTGACGGGTTTGGGGAAGTGTGATATAGTCAATTTGCCAGGCTTCCTCATACCTGTATTTTGACCACCGTTCATATCATAGAGGCTTCACCCGCTTGGCCTGCTTGATTGCAGCACGTCTCTCAGTTGTGGATTGTGAAAAACGAAGTTCACTTCTCCTGTTAGGATTAAAAAGTTTAATAAAAGGACAACAAGGGACAAAGATAAAGCAAAATTGACAGCGCTGGGTGCTTTGGCGCTCAGCCAAGAGCACACCTGCTACTTCGGGGACACCCTTTACATACACAGCAGCTTATCACATATTCATAAGCAATTAGGCATATTCAACACTTGCATACATAATCACAAACTAGTTTGCTTGTTCCAGGAACTGTTTAGCATGGCTCCTCCTTGGGTCCACCTTTTTAGAGCATGCGCATTTCTTGGCTGTGGTTTTAGTCCGTTTTTATTATCAATCCCAGAGTGGGCTTTGGTCCATGGTTTCTGCAGACGGTAGTTGCTGATATTTGGCATGTCAGTAGCAGGGGTCCCCAGCACATGTTGGTTGGAGGTTATCCAGCCAGGCAGACAGCTTCACGAGTATAGCTATTTCACTATTATGTCTAAGTTTTTAGGTTAAATGACAGAAATAAAGGTTTTAGTTATTGTTACAAAACTACCTCTTCATAATAAAGCTACATTATACATATAGTATCTATTTGTCACAAAGCATCTATTTGTAGAAAGTCACTATTATAATTTCTATTACAAAAGCTACTTTAACATCAGTCATTTTAACATTTGCAGAAAGCCAATATTATATAATCTATCTATCACAATCCCCCCTCTTTTACTTTTACAAATCATTTGGCTTGAGCAATAATTCTTGTTTTCTGACTTCCATCATTCACTCATTCTTTTCACAAAGTAACTTTGCTTCTTCAAAGGGGTCTTCCATATTATTTTGTTTCAACACCATTATCTTTTGTGCCATTCTAGATGTAGCCAGTTTGGGGTCCATAGGTATTGTGACTACTTGCATACCTTGGACTACGCTGGTGATTAGCCGAATAAAACAGGGGATCAAGCAAGGGAGAAATATCAAACCAGCTGTAGCGCATAAAAGGAAGAAGCCTAGCTTTTTCCACCATTCTATTCCCAGTACGTTATCCCACCAGCTAGCCTTTAACATTGATTCCCATTTTTGGACCGGCACATGGGCTATTTTTCTGATATCTTTGGCTATATCTAGGACGGCATCCCCGTTGTCATCTATTTTCAAACAACAATCTGATGTATTAAATTTTCCACAGACACCCCCTTCTTCAGCTAATAANACAGAGAGAAAGGGGGGAACCAGTCCTCGGTGGGCGCACCCACAGGCAACACTTGGCAAACATCCCACCTCGGCCAGGCCAGGACTTCTTTGCAAAAGTCCTCTTTTCCCTATGGAGTTTTTTTTTTGGGTTTTCAGTCTCTATCTTTGTCGATGATCGTGAGGCAGATGAGGGATTTTCGGACCGTCTCTTACACTCGGCATGCAAGGGAATGCAAGGGAATGAAAGGCAATGCAAGGCAATGCAAGGCAATGCAAGGCAAGGGAGGCCTAGCAGGGCAAGACAAGGAATTACTCACAGACATTCAATGTATATTCAAGGATTGCTCGCAGACAAAAGCGGCCAGGACACACTGGTCTGTCTGACTTTCTTCTTGCATTCTCTGTCTCTAACAGGCAAATAAAACCCTGGGGCCTCATGCTTTCCTTCCTGTGCAAAAGAACTGCCATTCTGGTGCCAGAGCCCGAGAGCAAAATGTGGATTTCCTTTCCAAAACCTAGAGCCACACTAGGATTTGTGCCATACAATAGGTGCCCATACAGATTGCTGTGGCTGCACGTGACCTCCCCATGACTGCCTTTCATGTGCTCCTGAGACACTGGGGCTAGCTGTGAGCCTTGGGAGTCTTTGTCAGTGCAGACAAAGCAAGACAAGTCCTTGAACTAGCGGGAGAAAATTGGTCTTGAATTGCAGGTGGGGGGCGGGCATGCAAGGGAATAAAAGGCAAGTGAAGCCGAGAAGGGCAAGACAAGGAATTGCTCGCAGGCATTCAAGGCATATGAAAGGATGTCTGAGAGACAAAAGTGGCCCGGAAAGACTGGTCTATCTGTGAAATACGAAGTTCACTTCTCCTGTTAGGATTGAAAAGTTTAATAAAGGACAAAAAGGGAGAAAGATAAAGCAAAATTCACAGCGCTGGGTGCTTTGGTCCTCAGCCAAGAGCACACCTACCGCTTTGGGGACACCCCTTACATACACAGCAGCTTATCACATATTCATAAGCAATTAGGCATATTCAAAACTTGCATGCATATTCACAAACTAGCTTGCATGTTCCAGGAATTGTTTAGCATGGAGTCTGCATGTTCCAGGAACTGTTTAGCATGGCTCCTCCTTGGGTCTGCCTTTTTAGAGCATGCGTATTTCTTGACTGTGGTTTTAGTCCGTTTTYATTATCAACTCCCAGAGTGGGCTTTGGTCCATGGTTTCTGCAGACAGTAGTTGCTGGTAGTTGGCATGTCAGTAGCAGGGGTCCTCAGCACACGTTGGTTGGATGTTATCCAGCCAAGAAGACAGCTCACAAGCATAGTTATTTCACTATTATGTCTAAGTTTTAGGTTAAATGACAGAAATAAAGGTTTTAGTTCTTGTTACAAAACTACATCTTCAWAACAAAGCTACATTATACATTTAGTATCTATCTATAAAAAAGCATCTATTTGTAGAAAGCCACTATTATAATTTCTATTACAAAAGCTACTTTAACATCACTCATTTTAACATTTGCAGAAAGCCAATATTATAKCATCTATCTATCACAATCCCCCCTCTTTTACTTTTACAAATCATTTGGGTTGAGCAATAATTCTTGTTTCCTGACTTCCATCATTTGCTCATTCTTTTCACAAATTAATTTTGCTTCTTCAAGGGCTCTTCCACATTATTTTTTTTCTTTAACACCATTATCTTTTGTGCCGTTTCAGATGTAGACAATTTGGGGTCCATAGGTATTGTGACTACTTGCATTCTTTGGACTACACTGGTGATTAGCCGAATAAAACAGGGGATTAAGCAAGGGAGAAATATCAAACAAGCTGTAGCGCATAAAAGGGAGAAGCTTAGCTTTTTCCACTATTCTATTCCCAGTGTGTTATCCCACCAGGTAGACTTTAACATTGATTCCCTTTTTTGGACCGGCACATGGGCTACTTTTCTGATATCTTTGGCTATATCTAGGACGGCATCCCCGTTGTCATCTGTTTTCAAACAAAAATCTGATGTATTAAATTTTCCACAGACACCCCCTTCTTCAGCTGATAAGCAGTCTAAAGCCAACCTGTTTTGAAACACTGCAGCTTGGGTGTGGCTTTGTTGACTTGATATCAATTCCAGTGCTCAGGCAGTTTTTTTTGTTATTATCTCCACAACTGCTTGGAGCCTTATAATATGATTCAGCATATAAATTGGGGTTCGATATCCCCAACTCCCATCTTGTGCCCAGGTGGCTGGCCCATATGTTTCTAGTATGTGTTCAGGGGGCCATTCTTCATCTCCCCATTTTTGATATCCCCCAATCAATTCCCTTTTTTTTCTTTTTAGGTCCTCATAAACTGGTACTCCTAATTGATGTCCATCTGATCCCAGTAAAAGAAAAAATCCAGGCTGGATGGTCCCCAGAGTACAACTCCCTTTCCATCGGGGGGGGAGTTTTGGGTACGCTCTTTTCCCACATATTCAAAATAAGCCATCTGGTGCTTTCTAATAATCATCTCTCTGTTCATTTGTATTCTCCCAAAATGTTGATATTTCTGGGATCCCAAAATTAGGATTCTTGCCTGTATCATTGCATTGAAAAGGTCTGGTTTCATTATTATACTTGCAATTTTTCCCTTCTGTTTTTCTCTGGGTCCAATATAGAGTTGGTTTTTCTGGGATCCACCATGTAAAAGTTTCATTACTTGCTTTATATCTCTTGCAGGGAGTATTTCCTACTTCGCTAAGAAAATTCTTTCCAGTGGGCCAGAGACATTCTTCTCCTATTACTGTTGAACTTAAAATCCACCCTTCTGGTCGGCTTTCCCCTCTTATATTTGTCCGGTTCCATTTAAGGAGTTCAACTGGGCCTAAGCTACTGCCTTTCCATGGCCATTCCTCTGTCATTAAGGCCCCTCCACAGACCCAACAGTTGGTTACGTTTAGTTCCTTACTTATTCTTTCCCCCAATTCCACAAACAAGTTTTTTCCAAATCTCGAGATATCTATTTCATTTTCTATTTGCTGTTTAAGTTTTGTATACAAATCTTGGCGTGGGGTTAACACAGAATTAGATTGCTGCTTTGGTTTTGCCTTTTCATTTACTACTTGTTTTTTTACCAAATCTTGGACCCTACCTTTAAAGGCAAATGTGAAACAAACCCATCTTTCCCCTTTTGGACATTCATTTCCATTGTCATTTCTTCCTAAGTTTTCTGAAATCCAGTATTTTTTCCCATTTTGAATATAGGTGCCTAGTTTGGATGGGTTATAACAGCGACTGTTGAGGTGGGTATGTGTAATAAAAAAGGAACCTCGGTTTCTTTCCATGTAAAGCTTTTGGTAGCACTTGCAACATGATTTTGCTGGTATCCTGTAACGGGAGAGACGAAAAACGAGAAGGAGGAATAATAGAGGTCCGATATGGCAACTCCCATGCCTATGGGGTTGCTACCCACAGTAGGGGTGTATGATCTTCTCGGTAGCAAGTTATAGTGGCCAATCTGGTCTTGCCCTCTATTTCCTTGTGACCTCCTTTGCTCTTTTACTGTAATTTTCCCACCGTTCTTCAGGTACCTCCCACTCAACAGGAACTAGTAATTTCCCATCCACAAGGCAAAGTTATTATCTTGGCTATTACTAGTTCTATTTAGGTAGGGAATAAATTTGTTATTTAACCCTCCATACAACGAGGGTGCCGCTTTTGTGAACTGCAGTACCAATTTTTACAATCGTATGTATTTACATTTAACTCAGCTAGCAGGATAGAGGTTGTGATATCTTGAGATTAGGATATAAGTTAAAACACGAGGACTTTTTACAGAAACAGTCCTGATCCTCCAGCTTGGAGTGGAAGTATTCTTTCCCAAGGAGGTGTCGGAGGTTTCTCAAAATTTGCCTAGACAACACTTGAGATAAGCTTGGTCTTATTTTCCAGTTAGGTATGATTCCTGGTATGTTCTCTGGATCATTCACTACCACCCAGTCCTCGTTTAAGAGTCAATTTGATATCACCTGGCTGAGAGGTTATAGTCCATTCCTTTGGTTCTTCCACTGGTCCTTTATTTCTGCTGGCGTGGATCCACCCTCTTTCCCTGGTTTGGATCGCTGCCTCAGTTGTCAGTAGTACCTGAAAAGGACCTTCCCATTGTGGAGTTAAAGATTGATCTTTCCATATTTTTACTAGTACCCATTCCCCTGGATGGATATTATGGATCTTAAATTCTAGAGGTGTGGTTTGAGGGATTATCCCTCTCAACCTCAGATTTTCAAGTGTTTTTGCAATTGTGGTGACATATTTTCTAACACTCATTTCCCCTACTTCATAAGTAGCAGTTTTGTGTTGGGTAGTCAGGAAGGGTAATCCAAACATCATCTCATAGGGTGACACTCCCAGGTCCAACCTGGGTTGTGTTCGGACTCTCAACAGGGCCAAAGGTAAACATTTTACCCGTGACATTTGTGTTTCAATCATTAGTTTCGTTAAAGTTCTCTTTAAGGTCTGGTTCATCCTCTCTACCCGGCCCGAACCAAACTTTGTGGATGCCATGGGGTATGTAGTTTCCACTTTATTCCCAAGGCTTCAGTTATTTGATGTAAAACCTTTGATGTAAAACCTTTGATGTAAAATGTGTCCCCCTATCTGAGTCTATTCTGTTAACCATTCCATACCTGGGAATAATCTGTTCCAAAAGGGTTTTACATACCACATTAGCTGTAGCTCTGACAGTGTGAACAGCTTCTACACAATGAGTTAAATGGTCTATTATTACTAATAAAAACTTCCACCTCTGTACTTGGTGAAGTTCAGTAAAGTCCACTTGAATACTTTGAAACAGTCGCAGAGCTAACTCGCAGCCTCCTAGTATTGTTTTTCTCATTACCTTTTTATTTACCTTTTGGCAAGTTATACATTTCTCAGTTACTTGCTTTGCCAATCCAAAGATCCCAATGCATCCATAATTCCTTAAAAAGTGATCACACAGAGCTTGACTACCCCAATGAGTTTTCTGATGCATGTCTTCTAATATTTTTCTAGTCAGTGGTTTATTAAGTAACTGCCTCCCATCAGGGAGTTTCCATTTTCCATATTGATCTTGCTCTCCCCCTATCTTGCTTAATTATTTTTCTTCTTCTTTACTAAATTTTGGAACTTCTAATTCTTCTTTATCTGGGGTTAAAATTAACATAACCCTTTTGGCCCCATTTTCTGCTGCATCTTTAGCCTCTTGATCTGCCAGGTTACTCCCTCTTATTTCTGCGGTCATTCCCCTCTGGTGTCCTTTAACATGTACTACAGCTATTTCTTCAGGCAATTTTAATGCCTCTAAAACCTCTGAAATGAGTCCCTCATGTACCAGTCCCTTTCCCTTTGAATTAAGTAACCCCCTTTCTTCCCAGATTTTTCCAAAGGTGTGTACTACCACAAAGGCATACTTTGAATCAGTATATATGGTTCCTTTTTTGTGTGCTAAATATTCCAGTGCTCTTTTTAGAGCATATAATTCACAAGATTGAGCCAACCAATTTGATGGTAATTTCCCTTTTTCAATGGTCTGCATATTTTCTCCATCAATTAAAGCATATCCTGACATCCTTTTTCCTTGTAAGCATCTAGATGAACCATCAATATATATTTTTTTCCCTTCTGGGAGGGCCTGTTCTGCTAGATCTTCCTGAATTTTAGTTTGGTATTGTATAATTTCAAAATAATTATGTGTTAAGTCACTCTTTGGTTCTCCCTATAAAAATTGAGCAGGATTCAAACTATCATTTACTTCTAGTATTAAGTCATCACTATCTATCAGAATTGCTTCATATTTTAACATCCTAGAATCTGTTAACCATTTTTCAGCTTTTTGATTTAACACATTTCGGACTGCATGAGGTGTACACACAATTAGTTTACTTCCAAAMGTAAGTTTACGGCTCTCTTCTACCAGAATAGCYGTAGCTGCTATAGCTTGAATGCATATTGGCCAGCCATGGCTCACTGGATCCAGCAATTTAGACAAATAAGCCACTGGCCTTTTCACCCCTCCCCATTCCTTATCGCTTTGTCCCCCCTTTTTGCTGTATTCAGCTGGGGCCGGAGCGATCTGCAGGGTTTCTCGCAGTCCACACAAGCTGACAGCTTTTTACCACAGGCAGTTTCACAGAGGCAGCAGCGAAGGTAAAAGGAATGAGAGAGGCCGGACTCTCTGTAACCATATTCTGAGTTTATTTCTTCTCTGCCCAGGAGGACAGGGTGCATATCTTGAAAGGGAGGTTAGCAGACAGACGATTTCCCGCTCTGTCTCTGCTGCTTTAAGGGGTAGGGATAACAGAGTGCAACCAATGAGCTTAGAGATACATGAGAGAAAACCAATGAAGCATCTTCAGAGGAAGAACAAATTCAAACTGACTAATGACAATACAGTTAGAGAGAATTTCAAACCAAGCTGACCTGTTACAAAGCTTAAGACTCTGTGAGGAGGAGAAACCTAAAGTGACAGCATCTAAGAAATATTGCTCTGTGGCAAACTGAACTAAAGCTGGAGCACCGCAACAATTCCTGGAGCAAAACTCCATGAGCTACTCCATTTTCCACATTCACACACAGATGAAAAGGTTTTTCTAGTGAGGGTAAGCTTAAAACTGGTACTGAGGCTAATTTTAACTTCAATTCTTCTAATTTATTATCATCCTCTCTGGTCCACTTTATATTGTCCCCTCTGTTAATTTTTCATATAGAAATTTTACTTCCTGTGAATACTCTTCAATCCATAATCTACAATATCCCAACAATCCAAGTAGTCTTCTAACTTCCTTCTTTGAAGAAGGAGGGGGAAGGGATAAAATCCCTGCAATCCTCTCAAGATTAAGTTTTCGGCTACCTTTACTTATCGAGTGACAAAGGTACTTTACTTCTGATTCTGCAAATTGTAGTTTCCCTTTTGATACCCTTAATCCTTTTTACCCAAGAAAATTCAATAGTTTTATAGTAGCCTCTTTAACTTCAATTTCAGCTTCTCCTGATAATAAAAGATCATCCACATATTGAATAATTTGTATTCCAGGAGGGGTGGGGAAAGTCTGCAATATTTCTTCTAAAGCTTGCCCAAATAGATTTGGAGACTCAGTAAATCCCTGTGGTAATTTTGTCCATCATACTTGCTGTTTTCTCCCAGTACTTGGATCCTCCCATTCAAAAGCAAAAATATTTCGACAATCATCTGCCAATGGGCAAGTCCAAAAAGCATCTTTAAGATGCACAACACTAAACCACTGATGCTGAGGTGGGACTTTACTTAACAGGGTATAGGGGTTGGGTACCATCGGGTAACGGATCCAGGTTCTCTTGTTAATTTCCCTTAAGCCTTGTACCAATCTATACGTCCCGTCACACTTTTTTACTGGGAGAATAGGGGTATTACGAGGAGACATGCAAGGTTCCAATGTCCCATCCTTTATCAGTTCTTCTATTACTGGCTTTAAGCCTTCTCTTCCTTCTAAGGATATAGGGTACTGACGCACACRTATGGGACATTCTTCTTTCTCAATTGTGATCCTTATGGGGTCAATATTCAATCCTCCCCTATTTCCTTCCTCGGCCCAAACATCTTTGTTGATTTTTTCCTCATCTTCTTGGCCAAGTTTTAACACTTTAGCTGTCATCTTCCCTTCTTCCGGTATGACCCCTATTCCTAACTGCACCTGCAAGTCCCTCCCCAATAAGTTGCAACCTGTCCTAGGAACTAATAAGACATCTCCCATCCCTATTCTGGTTTGCCCTTCAATCACCACATTTTTAATAACAGGAACTTGAAACCCTTCTCCTTTCGCTCCTGTTACTTTCACAGTGTCATTACTCACATCACAGCCTCTTGGAATGTTTACTACACAAGTTCTTTCTGCTCCTCTATCAACTATAAATTCGAATACCTCCTCCTGGGGGCCTACTTTTAAAGTTATCAAGGGCTCTAGACGGTATTTATCCCCCAGAAAATAGAGCCCATGGCCTCCCTATTCTTCTTCTGGGTGTATCTCTTGAAATATTTTCAGGTTCTTTCTTAGACGAGGGCACTCCCTCTTATAGTGTCCTCCTTTCCCACAGTAAAAACAGGCATTTGTCATTTGCTCCTGGGATTTGAATTGTGCTGAAATTCTGTGTTTTCCCTTTTCCCTACCTCTGAAACCCAGATTTTTGGGGGGGGTATTTAGGGGCTTCAGGTTCCTCTGGGAGTTATTTTCCTGCATAGTGGCTGTCATAATTTTTGCTTTTACTTTGGCTTTTTCTTCATCTCTCTGTACATTAACCTTTTGAGCTTCCCTTAATAATTCATTTAATGCCTGCTCGTGCCAATCATCTATCTTTTCCAGTTTCTTTCTAATATCTGGCCGGGCATGGGTGACAAAGTTAACTCTCAATAGAGCTTGCCCAGCGACATTCTCAGGGTCAATGGCAGAGTATTGTTTCGTATTCTTTCAGAGCCTTTCTAACCAATCAGTTGGAGTTTCTTCCTTCCCTTGTTGCCCATCAAAAACCTTGCTGACATTCTACCCTCGGGGTGCTGCCTCTTTTATTCCTTTGATTATCAATTTACGATAATCATTCATATGTGCCCCCCCCGCCTCTTCATTATGGTTCCAGTTAGGTGGTACTATTGGCATTTTCTGGTCCCCAGGTGGACCTTGTTGAATCTCTCTTTCCCAAATCCTCATTCCAGCAGCTCTAATCATCTGCCACTCTTCTTGGGAAAATATAATATTCATTATGGACTGCATTTCTTCCCAAGTAAAAATATTGGGACCTAAGAATCGATTTAATTGTTCAGCTGTACCTATGGGATCTTCTAACAATCCTTTAATTTCCTTTTTAAAACTCCTGACTTCTGAAGAAGTCAAAGGAACATTCACAAATCCTGTCCCCCCTTGAACCCCTCCCATCGGCACTTCACGTAATGGGAATAAATTGATCTCTTGATCCCAACCTTTCTGTTCCTCAACCATCATAACTTTAGAAGAGACCCTTTTTCTTTGCTTTGGCGTAGTGGCAGGAGAGGAATTATCGAACTGTCCTTGAGTTTTAACTGAGTTTCTCCTAGTATTCTGGTATGGTGCTCCTTCGCTGAGAGGGGGACACATCGGAACCTCTAAAGCTGGCAATGAAGCCGGAACTACCAACGAGGGAACAGCRGAAGTCAGCAGCGAGGCTGGAACCTCCAATGGGGGTAGGGCGGAAGTTGGCAGCGAAGCCGGAACCGCCAATGGGGGAAGGGCGGAAGTCGGCAGAGAGGCTGGAGCAGGGGCGGAGGCGGAAGCACCGGGTTCGGTCAGGGCTGTGGCCAGTGAGGGCACAGCCGGTGCGTGTGCGACAGGGGCGGGGGCGGAGGCCACACCCAGTGCGGTGTTGTATGGGGGTGGCAATATTTGCAGGGGGTCCCAGCCCTTTTCTTTCTTTTCCTTTGCTCGCTTTGTCTCTGGGGTCTCTGATATCTTAAAAACTTTTAATCCTAGAGGTTCTATGTCTCCTGTCCAACAAGAGGCATATTCTTTTTCTTCCAAATTGAACAGTTCCTTTGAATTTACAAATGCATTTAAGGCTTGACAAATCCAAGCTTCAGAAGACCTGTACCTAGGCCAATAGACGTGATCGGGTCTTATTTCTTTTTTTTTGTCCATTCTATCATACAATACTGAATCATTTTTACTTTATCTTTTTCCTTTGTACAAGGATCACTATCCCAGTTGGCTAACTTAATTCCCAGAGGACTCTCTTGGGGTATAGCTGCTGGCACCTTTTTACTCCCTTCTCTCCTTGAACCCAACTTACTGGTTCTTTGTCCCATATTCCTAAGATTTTATCTTAAAATGGTCCTTGGCCCCCCCGTTTTTGCTCTAACCCACCCCTCTGGCAGCTTAAACACCACCCTCCCCTTACAGCACAGAGAACTTTTCCTCCTTTATAATATACTAATATAATATAATCCACCTCCGTCCAGATATTAAAGTCACACTTTAAATCAACAATCTATATTACGTATGCTTCCCTTCACTCTTACTCACTCATTCACTTTTATTTCTTTTAATATGTCTCATTCATTCTCACTCAAAACAAAACAACACAATTATAAGATATCTTGATTTTAAAATCACTTGTTAGTATTTACTCATGGGTATTATTTTCGAAAAAAGGTAAAAATCTCAAATGTYGTTGGCCAGCCCCAGATTCTTTTGGGTATAGTATCCCACACTTTCCGCCTAGAGTAATTTTTCTGGCCTCCCTGTGTTCCAACCCTCAATCCAGCAACTTTTCTGGGATTGGAGACCCTTACTTTCGTCCCCTGTTTCCTAGTGGATTGTGCCAGGAAACCCTTTGCTCCCTTTTCCTAGGGGTCCCACCCCTCCCTGAGACTTAGTCCCAGTTACCCTGGGAGAATCTTTCACTCCTTTTATCTTTCACTTCGTCTCCTCGCTGGCCTCCTCTCTAGTGAGAAGGTTGGAACCGCAGCTCTCAGAGACCCCGCAATCGCTTCACAGGTCTGGGGTAACCAGCCCGCGTCTCATTCACACACCAGTCAACCCCTGTATCCGCCCCCCTGGAAAATACTTACAAATCCCTTTTATTGTCCCGGCCTTTGTGCATGAGAATTGTGGGGCTACCTGCCGCGGTTTCTTAGGGAGCCTCTTTTTCCCCTTTTTTTTGCTTTATTTGTCCCTTTCTTGTCCACGGGCTGTTAACCTGCAACTGCCGATTCACACCGGAAGAAACGGAGCTGGCCGCCGAACTCGGCGGGGTGCGCCTCCCCTGCTTGGGATCCCCCAGCGTCTCGGAGGTGAGGTGTGGATCCCGGACGAGCACCCAGTTGTGAAAAACGAAGTTCACTTCTCCTGTTAGGATTGAAAAGTTTAATAAAGGACAAAAAGGGAGAAAGATAAAGCAAAATTCACAGCGCTGGGTGCTTTGGCCCTCAGCCAAGAGCACACCTACCGCTTTGGGGACACCCCTTACATACACAGCAGCTTATCACATATTCATAAGCAATTAGGCATATTCAAAACTT
>JACAXG010000496.1:3842-68271 GCA_018881555.1 Amblyornis subalaris
CCCTATCCAGAGAGTGCGGTACAGCCCTCCGCGCCGCCGCCCGCCTCATCGGCGGCTGCCTCAGATGCAGCCCGACCAAGACCGTTTACTGCCCTCGTGACAGACTTTGCTGATGAACCTGTGCCAGAAGACCCCTTTGATCCTGGCCCTGTCGATCTGGATTTTTTCCCCCCGGAACCTCACGACCATTGGGCCGCTTTAAGGAGGGAGGCATTGAAGGAGGGAAACTTAGAGGTGGCGGCAAAGATAGCGGCGCCGGTCATCTACCGCCGAGGGCAGAGTCCCACATGGGAGACAATCCCTTTCTCTGTCATAAAGGAACTGCGCCGGACGGTCTCTGACCATGGTATACACTCACTCTGCTTTAATAGTATGTTGACTACTGTTTATGCTTCCTATGTTATGACTCCTCATGATTTGAAATCATTATCTCAACTTTTGCTAACTCCGACACAATATACCTTATGGGAGACTGAACGGCGTAGGGGACTTCAGAATTTGCAAGTAACTTATGCGGGCCACGACGACCCGCAAATGGCTGCCCTAACACTAGACCATCTCATGAGCACAGGCAACCAAGCAGAGCCTGCAGCTCAGGCAAGAAACATCCCGAGGGCAGCGCTTGAGGGAATAAGAGAAGCGGCACATCAAGCCCTTCTGAAGATCCCGGATGATAAAGCCCCTGAAAAGGCATTTACAACTATTTTTCAGGAGTCAAAGGAATCCTACATGCAATTTATTGGTCGCCTAAAGCAAGCTCTTGAAAGGCAAATTGATCACCCTGAGGCTCGGAATATTTTGCTTTTGAAACTAGCAGTAGAGAATGCTAACCCTGACTGTAAGAAACTTTTAAAATCCCTACCTAACCCTAACCCTACCCTTGTAGAAATGATTGAAGCATGCAATCGCATCGGAACTATTGAACATAAATATGAGAGAATGGCTGCCGCTTTTGCAGCAATGAAAATCCCCTCGGGCGCAACGGGACCATGCTTTGGCTGTGGCGAGCCTGGTCATTTAAAAAGGGATTGCCTTACCCTGAAGGGGGATCCATCCAAGGCACCGGGGCTATGCCTGCAATGCCGCAAGGGGAGGCACTTTGCTAATCAGTGCCGATCTAAATTTGATGTGGACGGCCGCCCAATTCAGGGAAACAGGTCGCGGAGCGCGGGACGGGGCCGCGCGCAGACACAAATGCTCCCACCGCCCGCTCAAGTAAACCTTGGGCAGATTCCTCAGCCCTGTGCCCAGCCACAGCAGGCAGCGCCAGGGTGGACCTGGCAACCACCACAACAATAACACTCCTGGATTCCTCGGTACACTTGTTACCGACGGGGACATTTGGACCTCTGGGGGGGGGCCGCAGTGCATTGTTGCTAGGGAGATCTTCTGTTTCTCTCTGGGATTTTTGTTCTCCCTGGAGTTATTGATTCAGATTTCATGGGGGAAATCAAGATTATGGCATGGACTCCTTTTCCGCCCTGTACCATGCCCCTGGGATCCTGTATTGCGCAACTGCTCTTTTTCTCCACACCTCCCGCACTGCCCTTTATCAACACAGAAAGGGGGGAGAAGGGGTTTGGCTCTACTGGAGCTCCGGAGATTTGGTGGACACAGACAATATCAGATAAACGCCCAACATGTCAATGTACCTTGATATGTCAGGGACAGAGAGTAGTGCTCACCGGAATTGTTGACACAGGTGCAGATGTGACTGTAATTTCACAAGCTAAGTGGCCGCCTAACTGGCCTCTAACTGCAACTTCACAGAATCTCTCGGGGATTGGTGGAGTGAGTTGTAGCCAACAAAGCAGACACGATCCAGGTTATAGGGCCTGACAACCACGCTGCAAATATTAAACCCTTTGTGTTAGCAGTTCCTATGGTCTTATGGGGGCGGGACCTCCTTTCTCAGCTTGGCCTGAGATTGCAAACTGATTTTTAACAGGGGCCATTGCGGTGCACGCCACCCCCTATTTGGGTGGACCAATGGCCCCTGCCAGAAAACAAACGGCGCGCTTTGGAGGAGTTAGTGGAGGAACAATTACAAAAAGGGCATGTCGTACCCTCCACCAGCCCTTGGAATTCTCCTGTTTTCGTTATTCAAAACCAAACGGGTAAGTGGCGCTTGCTCCATGATTTGTGGAAAATTAACGATGTTATAGAGAATATGGGGGCTCTTCAACCAGCTCTCCCATCCCCTGTGATGATACCACGGGATTGGTCCCTGACTGTTATCGATCTAAAAGACTGCTTTTTCACCATCCCTTTGCATCCTGATGATGCCCCTAAATTTGCTTTTTCGGTTCCAAGCACAAACATGCAAGCTCCCTTAAAAAGGTTTCATTGGATTGTTTTGCCCCAGGGTATGAAAAATAGTCCGACGATCTGTCAACAGTTTATAGCACAGGTCCTTAGTCCAGTACGCCAACCCGTGCCAAACGTGTTGATACATGGATGACCTGTTAATTGCTGCTGAAAAACCCCAACTCATGGAGGAAGCCTTAGCCCTTACCACAGATGCTGTAAACAAAGCGGGACTATGTATAGCCCCTGAAAAAATTCAGAAACAGCCTCCGTGGCAATATTTGGGCTGGCGCATCAGATCCCAAACCATTCACCCACAAACTTTAAAATTGCAACTCAATATTTCCACACTCCATGACGCACAAAAGTTGTTAGGAGCTATTAACTGGGTACGGCCTCTATTAGGCATTTCAAATGCRGATCTTGCGCTCCTTTTTGCCCTGCTGAAGGGGGATCCAAATTTGTTGTCACCACGCACAGTGACACAAGAGGCAGCTGGAGCCCTGCAAAAAAGTTACTGATGCTCGGCAGAAAAAGCAGGCATCTCGTTATGCTCCAGAATTAGCCTTTTACCTAATCCTTTTGAATCCAGCAAAACAGTCACATGCCTTGATTTACTAATGGGATCCTTCTGCACCAGACCCTTTACTAATTATCGAATGGATCTTTCTGCCACATCAGATGACAAAAACAATTATTACACAGCATGACATGTTTGCAATTTTGATTATTCGAGCGCGGAATTGCCTTTTTACTTTGGCAGGACAGGATTTTGTGCAGATATGTTTACCTGTTGTCTCACCTTACTTGCAATGGTTGTTACAAAATTCAGAGGTTTTGCAAATGGCTTTGTGTAATTTTACAGGTCAACTTACATCACACCCACACGCACACCACTTGCTAACTACCTCATTCAATTTATTAGCTACACCGAAGCGATCTGAAGTTCCTCTTCAGGCTTTGACGATTTTTACTGATGGATCAGGACAGACACATAAGTCTGTACTTCTGTGGATGGACCTGGGGAGCCATCGATGGGTATCAGATGTCGCTATTGTTTCAGGTTCTCCTCAAATTGTGGAATTAGCTGCGGTTGTACGTGCCTTTGAAAAATGAGATGTTCCTTTTTATCTTATCACAGATTCCTTTTATGTTGCAGGAATTGTGCAAAGAGCAGAATCTGCAGTCTTACGAGAAATTGCTAATCCATTACTTTTCTCTTATTTACAGAAGCTTGTTTTTCTTTTAGATAACCGCAGAAATCCTTACTTTGTTATGCATGTTCGCTCACACACAAACCTTCCAGGTTTTATCACAGAAGGTAACCGACAAGCTGACTTCTTGACACTGCCAATAGAAGTTTTACCTAACCAATTTGCCCAAGCCAAATTAAGTCACTCCTTTTTTCATCAAAATGCTGATGCCTTGCGACGATCTTTTTCACTTACTTATCAACAAGCCAAAGACATCATTGCTGCTTGCCCTGATTGTTAACGCCACACTTTTACACCAGGTCTGCATGGCATTAACCCTCGTGGCCTGCAAAGCTTTCAATTATGGCAAACAGATGTCACACATTTCTCTGAATTTGGCCGCTTAAAATACATTCATTCCTCCATTGATACCTTTTCTGGAGCCCTGTTTGCATCGTGCCATGCAGGGGAAGCTGCTAAAGACGCCCGCAGGCACTTTTTAGCTGCTTTTGCTGCTCTGGGTATGCCCCAGCACATCAAAACGGATAATGGCCCCGTTTATATCTCCCATTCTTTGTCTACCTTTTTTGCCCTATGGGGAGTCCAACATACCACAGGGATTGCTCATTCCCCTACGGGACAAGCCCTTGTTGAAGTGCTCACGGCACACTTAAGCGCCTATTGGGGCAACAGAAAGGGGGAATGCTGGGCTCAACACCACAAGACAGACTGCACAAAGCCCTGTATGTTTTCAATTTTTTAAACTGTTATTCAGACAGCAAAATTCCGCCTATACTGCGTCATTTTGGCCACGACGCAATAGCAACTGAACTTAAGGCACCAGTCCTGGTGAAAGACCTGGAATCAGGCAAGGTGCTGGGACCTTTTCCCCTTATTACATGGGCAAGAGGTTATGCTTGTGTCTCCACAGATACAGGACCTAAGTGGATCCCTGCAAAAAACGTCCGTCCGTTCCGGGAGAAAGAACCAACACCACCTGAAGGTGACGAGGCAGAGTCTTGATGTCCCTAGCGTCTGCTGCGTACTAAAGTGAAGAAAGTGTCCCGGACCAATGACTGAGAAGGACTGTATCGTGCTACCCACCMTYTATAKGTGGTATTGTACAGCGGCGTTTCAGGGGGCTTTGTGTGCTRGGTGCAACCCCCCACGCCGCACGGTGGCAATTGGACGACACAACTCCAAATATACCATCCACGGTTTAGATTGTGGTTGGAGATACTTCCCATCTTTGGGAAATCCCAGAGCATAAATGGCAAAAAATCAAGGAACAATGCGCATGCCAATATGGCTTTCGCTACTAATATCAATATCCAGTGCTTTTTGCTCGGCCCTGGCCTGTTAATCAACCAAGAACAAATGTATGGGTAACTTTGGCTAATGTAACCGGACAGGACACTCTGTGCCTGGCCACGGCCTCTCCTGAAAACCCGTTTTCCACCTGCCTTGTTGGTTTGCCTTTAGATAATTGGCCGGAACCCTCCAGTGCTAAACTGATCCTTTCCTCAAGTAATCATGCTGATGCTTGGGACCAATGGGTCCCATATCTTCCCACTACAGCCCTGGAACCACAAGAAATAGAGCTCTTGGGGTCCGCGAAAATGGACCTTTGCATCAGATTTAGTTACTCTGGGACCAACCAATCTAAAGTATGGGATGTATCTCCACACCAATCATATAGATTTACAAATGAAAGTGCTTACTGTAACTATATCTCCCCAATTATTTCTCACTCTACTAATGCTCCGCTGTCTTTACCAGCGGGGGTGTTTTTTATTTGTGGGGACAGGGCTTGGGCAGCTATCCCATCCCATATTAAGGGAGATCCTTGCAGTTTGGGACGGCTCTCACTGTTAACACCTAATACATCTATGATTTTGCAGCATTAAGCGACCGCAGAGAGACAAGCGTGGCATCCATGCCTTTGCTTCTGACTGTGATGAAACCTTAGATTTTTGGCCACTGGGTACACGCTGGGCTGCATCTTTTTTTGTTCCAAACGTAGCAGCTGCAAAAGCACTGGGATTGCTGGACAAATTAGGTTGCTGGTTAGCTCGACAAACTAATGCTACCTCACTTGCTTTAGCAGGATTGCTGACTGATGTTGATTCAGTAAGGCATGCTACCCTGCAGAATCGAGCTGCTATTGACTTCTTGCTTTTAGCGCATGGGCATGGATGCGACGATTTTGATGGGATGTGCTGCATGAACCTTTCAGACCATTCAGAGTCTATCCATGCAAGCATTAGGTCGTTACAGGATGGGGTTGCTAAATTACGAGAAACAGAAGAAGCAGATTGGCTTACAAATCTGTTTGGCAACTGGCAACTTGCTGGATGGCTCAAGAATTTGCTTAAGCTGGGAATATATGCTTTGGGAGTATTGCTATGCATAGTTGTTTGTATTCCTTGCCTTCTCCAATGCCTACAGCGCTTGGTAAACAAGTCTATAAAGCAAATTTTAATTGTAGAACAGGAAGAGGGAGGTGTGGGGGCAATAGCCCCCGGCGATGTAGATAGCAGCAGTGACCTCTTAGCCTTGGTAAATGTTAAGCCTTGGGAAGGATAAGTATGCAGAGTAAGGTAGGAGCCGACATCCTGATAAAGAAGGCGACTCCTTAAACCTCGCTCCTGTCTGCTAACATGTAACAGAATGCTGACCAAGGACATTGTATGCAAGACGTTGTGCTGCTGGGGAGGACAGGGGGTTATGAAACGGGTAGTTAATTGTTTGTACAACAGTATAAAAGGCATTGTTGCCTGGAATAAAGTTGGCTTTGCTTGCACCCAGCTGAGTCCATTTCTCAATCGCCGACCCCAGCCAGCACACTTTGGGGGAGTGAAACAGTAGCACGATACAGGAAGAGTTAGGGAACACTTAAGCCAATTGGATGTATATGGGTCTATGGGACCAGATGGGATGCATCCAAGTGTGCTGAAGGAGCTGGCCAATATCATTTGGAGGCCACTGTCTATCATCTTTGCAAGGCTATGGCAATTGGGGGAGGTTCCTGATGGCTGGAACAGGGCAAACATCACTCCCATTTTCAGGAAGGACAAGAAAGAGGATCCAGAGAACTACAGGCTGATCAGCCTTACCCTCTTTTCCCAGGAAGATTATGGAGCAAATCCTCTTAGAAGCCATTTCTAAAGAGATGAAAGATAAGAAGGTGATTGGGAGCAGATAACATGGTTTTAGCAAGGGCAAATCATGCCTGACCAATTTCATTGCTTTCTGTAATGAAGTGACTGGCACGGTGGAAGAGCAGAAGGTAGTGGATGTTGTATACCTTGATTTTAGCAAGGCCTTTGATGCAGTCTCCTATAGTCTTATCTCTATAAACTGTTGGGATATGGGCATGATAAGGTAGATGGAAAATTAGCTGGACTGTTGAGCTCAAAGAGTTGTGATTGGTGGTACAAAGCCCAGCTGGGGGCCAGTAACTAGTGGGGTCCCTCAGGCATCAGTACTGGGACCAATACTGGTATTTAATGTCTTCATTAATGATCTGGACGATGGGATGGAGTGCACTCCCAGCAAGTTTGTAGATGACACCAAATTGGGGGAGTAGTCAGTATGCTGGAGATCAGGGCTGCCATTCAGAGGGACCCGGACAGGCTGGAGAAATAGGATGACTGGAGCCTCATGAAGCTCAAAACGAGCAGATCCGAAGTCCTGCATCTGGAATGAAATAACCCTATGCAACAATACAAAGCAGAGGCCAACTGTCTGGGAAGCAGCTCCACAGAAAAGGATCTGGGGGTCCTGGTGGACAAGTTGACGATGAGTCAGCAGTCTGCCCTTGCAGTAAAGATGACTAACTGCATCTTGAGCTGTATTAGAAAAAGTGCAGCCAGCAGGTCCAGGGAAGTGATAATTTCCCCTTATTCAGCACTTGTGAGACTGCATCTGCAGTACTGTGTCCAGTTTTGGGCTCCCCGGTACAAGAAGGATAGTGACACACTGGAACAAGTCTAGCAGAGGGCCACCAAGCTGGTCGGGGGCTGAAGAACATGACATCCAAGGAGAGGCCGAGAGAGCTAGGCCTGTTCAGCCTGGAGAAGAGAGAGAGATAAGGACAGGGAGATTACTTGCCAATTACCATCACAGGCAAAACAGACTCAACTCGGGGAAATTAATTGAATTTACCATCAATTAATTGTAACAGAGCAGGATAATGAGAAATAAGAACAAATCTAAAACCACCTTCCCCCCACCCCTCCCTTCTTCCGAGGCTCAGCTTCACTCCCAACTCTTCTATACCTCCCCCTCCCCTGCCAAGCGGCACAGGGTGATGGGGAACGGGGGCTGCAGTCAGTTCATAACGTTTCGTCTCTGCAGCTCCTTCCTCCTCATGCTCTTCCCCTACTCCAGCATAGGGTCCCTCCCACGGGATATAGTCCTTCACAGATTTCTCCAATGTGGGTCTTTCCCACGGGCTGCAGTTCTTCACAAACTGCTCCAGCATGGTTCCTTTCCAGGGGATACAGTCCTTCAGGAGCAGACTGATCCTGCATGGATCCCCCACGGGGTCACAGGTCCTGCCAGAAAACCTGCTCCTACATGGGCTCCTCTCCACAGACCACAGTTCCTCCCAGGAGCTTGGTCCTGCGTGGATTCTCCCGTGGGGTCAGAGCTTCCTTTAGGGCACATCCACCTGCTATGGCGTGGGGTCCTCCATGGGCTGCAGGTGGATCTCTGCTCTGCTGTGGACCTCCATGGGCTGCAGGGGGACAACACGGTCTTTGCCACGGGCTTCAAGGGAATCTCTGCTCCAGTGCCTGGAGCACATCCTCCCCCTCCTTCTTCACTGACCTTGGTGCCTGCAGGGTTGTTTCTCTCAGATTTTCTCGCTCCTCTCTCTCCCAGCTGCTGCTGTGCAGCACATTTTACCCTGATATGTATCCTTCCACAAGCACAGCTCACCAAGCATGAGGAGTATTATGACACTCACAATGCCCTTCTGGAGCGAGGCCGTACCCAGGCAGCTCTGTGTTTAGCTGAGGAAAGGGGAGACGGGGTAGGGTTTACTCCTCCCAGCTGCTCTTTTTCTTGGTCACGTGTAGTTGACGCGAGTCGTGTTTCCGTGCTGCGCTTGCTACGTCATCGAGAATGTGAAGTGGTGAATGCAGTATCCAGTTTGGTCGGCGACAGTGACAACTTTTATCTCCAAATTGCGTTTTCAGGTGGCGTGGAACACGTAACAGGTGAGTCACTGGGGAGAGGGTGTGCTGCTGCTCGCATCTCTCTCCACTGCGGCGGGACCACCTTGTGCGGCCTCTCTCTCTCGTCCCTCATTCCTGTCTCATAAGGATTCCCGCCGGTGGTGAAGGTCGCGCCGGGCTGGACCACTGCTGCCTCTGGAGCATGAACGTCCTAGACTGTCACGGCAGCGTGGAGGGGGGTGGGGAGCACCCGGAAGAGGCAGGGAGGTGGTGGTGTACGGTAGCCGGGCTGCATCAATTCGTCCCTGCGCTCCAGGCTGGGAGTGGCGTCTTGGGACACGCTACTCAGTGGGAACCGCAGGAGAGACGTTCCGCCGTGCTGCGGAGTAGGCGACGACTGGACATGAGTAGGGATAATAACAACAGCACGCGGCAATCTTCTGCAAGCCGCCTGGAATCCTAGCTGCTGATCCCTTGGTCACTTTCTCTCATCCACGCAGGCAGTGAGCTCTGCAGTACCTGCCGCCGAGGAGCTGGTGGCAGTCTACAGAGCAGAGCTTGAAAGCCTGATCCTGCTCAGGATACAAACACACTCAGATTGCTTCTCTAAATCCCTCCATTGTTCCTGATGCAGGCCCCGGGGAAAGGCTAAGGCTAAACAAGAGAATGCAGTGGCTGCTTTCCAAACTCAACACTGTGTTTAGGTGTCTTTACTTTTGGCAGTTCCACTTCTTTACAGAGAGTCTCTTCTCAGGCTAGAAGAAAAAAAAAATTAAAATAAAAAAAAAAAGGGAACCATTTATGTTGGAAGGGACTTCTGGAGGTCTCTAGTCCAACCTCCTGCTTAAAGCAGGGTCAACACCTGATTCAGACCAGCTTGCTCAGGGTTTTCTCTGGTCAAGGCTTGAAAACCTCCAAGACTGGAGACTGCACAACTTCTCAGGGCCCCTGTTCCACTGCTTGACTGTCCTCATGGTGAAAACCAGTTTCCTTATAGTCAGCGTGAACCTTGCTTGTTTCAATTTGTGCCTATTGTGTCATCTTCCCACTATGCAACACTGTGAAGAGCCTGGCTCTGTCTTCTTGATAGCCTCCTATTAGGTGCCCCTGCAGCCTGCCTTCCTCCAGGCTGAACAAGCACAGTTTCCTCAGCCTCTCCTCATAGTGCAAGTACTCCATCGCCCTGACATCTTGGTGGCCCTCTGCTGATCCCCTTTATCAATTATTTTCTTGTATTGGGGTGCCCAAAATTTGACACAGCATTTTAGATGTGATCTAATGAGCACCAAGTAAAGGAGGATAATCACTTCCCCCAATCTACTACCTAGGGTCCCGGTAATATAGCCCAGGATACAGCTAACCAGCTTTGCTGCCAGGGCACAGTCCTAGCTCATATTCAGCTTGCTGTTTTCCAAGATCCTCAGGTCCTTTTCAGCAGAGCTGCTCCCCAGCCAGTCTCCAGATGGTATTGATGCCGGGGGTTCTTCTTCCCTAGGTGCAGGACTTGACAGTTGTCCTTGTTGAATTAAATTCCTATCAGCCCATTTCTCCAACCTGTTTAGATCTCTCTGAAGGCAATCCTGCCCTTGAGTGTATTTATTTAATCCTCCCAACTCCTGCAAACTTGACAAGAGGAAGAGGCATCACCTCCTCCAGGTGTTTGATAAAGATTTTAAACAGGGCAGGTCCCAGAATAGATTCCTGCAGTACCCCACTTGTCACAGGCATCCCGGCAGACTGCAACCCATTAACCACCACTCTGAGCTCAGTCATGCAACTGGTTTTTAAACCCATCTAGTTGTCTACCCATCCAGACTATAATATCCCAACTTGGATACAAGAATATTGTGGGATACAGTATTGAAAGCCCTGCTAAACTCGAGGTAAATGGCATCCAGTGCTCTCCCTTCATCCACAAATCCTGACATTTTATCACAGAAGGCAATTAGGTTGTTCAGGCATGATAGTCCCTTGGTAAATGCATGCTGACTGTTCCAAATCACCACCTCCTTCATGTGCTCAAAAAACATGTTCCAAGAGGACTTTCTCTATGATTTTCTGAGGAACTGAAGTTCCCTGGGTTGAAACTTTGGTTTTGTTGTTTGGTTGGTTGGTTTTTTTAAGATGAATGCAACATTTGTCCTTCTCTAGTCATCAGGGAATTCCCCTGAACTTCATGACTTTTCAAAGCTGATAAGAGAATAGCCTCATTATGAAACCAGACAGTTGTCTCAGCATACTTGGATGCAGCCCATCTGGTCCCATGGGCTTGCACAGATTAAGTTCCCTGAAATAACCCCTGATTCAATCCTCATCCACTGCTGATAGTTTTCCTTGAACCCTGTCTCTAAGCACAGAGGCCTGGGAGAGTGTCGGTGAAGATTGATGCCAAGAAGGCATTGAGTACCTCATCCTCATCTATGTCCACTGTCGCTAGATCACCCATCCCATTCAGCAATAGGCCCACCTTCTCCTTCTTTGGTCTTTTACTATTAAAGCGATAGTAGAAGCTCTCGTTGCCCTTGATCTGTGATCTGTAGAGTTCCTCAAGTTGCTTAAAGAAGGCTTTGTCTGCTTCCTTACCCTGTCTGTAACAAACTCCTGCCACAATATCACACTTGTTAGCCTCTGCTTTGATCTCGTTCAGTTCCTGTTAGTTGTAAGGGTATTCTTTGGAAATTGAGACCAATGTAAGCAAAGATATATATCTTGGAAAATAAAAACAAACTGGGTAACCAAATTAATTTCCATTATGATATTTAACTTCTGATGAAATCATGCAATCAAGAAGGCCGGACTTGATGATCTTAGAAGTCTTTTCCAACCTTAGCAATTCTATGATTCTATGAAATATCATAAACCTGTCAGCTCATGGTAACTATTAGTTGTATGGGGAGCTATCTGTGGAGAAAGAGGTTAAGGAACCATCTGTAGTCAGGTTTTGAAAAATATTGTATTGTTCCTGTTTTAAGTTGGTTGATATTGATTAAGAATTACCAACTCAAGAGCCAGCAGGCAGTAATTAGACACTATCCTAGTGATAAGTTATCAAACCTGAAAAATAAACAAAAACCCATAAAACCTTTAACTGTCACACTTGTGCTTGGCATTAGGATGGGGATAAAAACTAAATAGATAGGACTAGCGTTTCCCATATTTGGTGGTACAGGTCTACCAGTTTGCAGTACTGTTCTGGTTAACTAATTGAATAACCTGTGACCTGAAAGCCATCAGGCCTTTTTAGTGGTACACACTCTACAGTGCTCAGTAGTTCAATCAAGATGGGAAACATCCTGATCGCTTGTTAGGGAATTGCTGAATCTGGCAGCACCATAGAAGCAAGTCTGCCACAGCTCAATATCCCCAGATCCAACCAGTAGCAAGGCCAAGAATGTATTCCCAGTAGGTACACAAATACATATATAATATACATATACACATGGCCAGCAACACAGAACAACACAGACAGAAACACTCAGACAAACAGCAACAATGGCCTCATCCTGTTCCCCTCTCTGACTGATCAGGATGAAGGTTCATTAGTGGGAAATATATACATATATACAATGTGGATCCATCCAGTAACTGGATTTAGACACTCAGTCTGTCTAGTATCTGGCCCCTGGATTGTCTCGTCTCCCTAGTTGCTCGCACCTGGGCATATGAGCTTCCAAGGCTCATAGTCCCACTTTAGTTGCTAGTACAGACCCCCTCTCACATGCACATGCTCTGATCCCACAGTAGCTGGGCTTAGACACTTGATCTACATAGTAGCTGGCCCCTAGATCCCCTCAGTCTCCCCAGTTGCCCCCCCCAGAAACACACCCACACACGTAAATGAGTTTCTTCTTCCACTCCCAGACCCCACGGTCTCGTTGTCAGTCATCTTGGACCCTCTGGTCCCTCCAGTAGCTAATTCCTCCAGGAGCCCCACCTTTTAGAGACACATGCATACCAGGCTCCCAAGCCACAACCTTCTCCAATGTGGGTCCTTCCCATGGGCTGCAGTTCTTCACAAACTGCTCCATCTTGGGTCTCCCATGGGGTCACAGGTCCTGCCAGAAAACCTGCTCTTGTGTGGGCTCCTCTTCACAGAGCCACAGGTCCTGCTAGGAGCCTATTCCTGTCTTGACTATCCACGGGCTGTAGCTTCCTTCAGGGCACATCCACCTGCTCCAGCGTGGGGTCTTCCCCGGGCTGCAGGGTGGACATCTGCTCCACCGTGGACCTCCATGGGCTGCAGGAGGACAGCCTGCGTCACTATGGTCTTCATCATGGGCTGCAGGGGAATCTCAGCTCCGGTGCCTGGAGCACCTCCTCCCCCTCCTTCTTCCCTGACCTTGGTGTCTGCAGGGTTGTTTCTCCCTCATATTCTCACTCCTCCCTCCAGCTGCTGTTGCACGGCAGTTTTTTTACCCTTCCTCAAATATGTTATCACAGAGGTGCTACCAACATCGCTGACTGGCTCAGCTATTGCCAGCGGTGGGTCCATCTTGGAGCTGGCTGAAACTAACTAGCTCTGTCAGACATGGGGACAGCTTCTGGTGTCTTCTCAGAAAAAACACCCCTGCATCCCCCCTTCGCTACCAAAACCTAGCCATGTAAACCCAATACAATGTCAAATACACCTAAATATAAATTGTTACTGTTGGGGATGGGATGTTAAAGTGCAAATAGTAAATTGTGTTAAATTTATCTGGTAAGGAGAAAACCAAATTTGATTATTTTTAGACTAAATATATTAGTATGTTATTTTTTCATTTATTCTACTTAGTGGAATATTTGAAGCATACTAGATTTTGATTACATTATAAAACCAACAAAAGAGAGAAGTTACAGTGAACTTTAAGCAAGCTTTTGGGAGAGGGAAGAATTTGGAAGCTTATTTAGGTGTTGTTTGGTGGGTTTTTTTGAAATTACGCTGTCACGTAAACCATTTTTAACGCTTTATTACTGGGAACAGTAATAAAGTGGTGAATCACAATTAAGAACTACTATATTCCACATAACTTGATAGCGATGATTTTGTTTAACAAGTAACAAAAGGTTTTGGTCCTGATGTGTTTTCACTGCAAGTACACTTGCATGTGTGCTTTTTTAAGTGGGACAATGTCTTGTTGGGCAGGTGGAAACATGTAGAGTGGCTAGTTCTTAGCTACATGTGTGCAAACTGACTATTCCCCACACTACCACCCTTTGTAAGAGGATAAGGGTTTGAGTTAAGACTCCGAGAAGGTAGTTTTAAATTTAGCTCCTTCTGTACCCAGCTACCAACTTCAACAAACCTTCTAGGAATTCAGTATCTACTTAACCCTCTATTAAATTTGGTTGGGATTGGCCAAGAGACTCGGAAGTTAATAACTGAAGGGAGATGGATGAAGAGGTGGTGAAATTCCATCTTGTTCTCCTAGGAAATCAAAACACTTCCATTTACTCTTTGCAGCTTTTATTTATAATCTATATAAATAAAAATTATTAGTTTCAGAAAATCATACTGTATTTCTTTCTATATTGTAGGGATGCTTGCTCACCAGTAGTAAATGGTGATGTAAGTCAATAATTCAAACGTTTACTAAGCACACCCTCTATTAATGGTTCTTTCAAGTTTATAATCAAAATATTAAGAGAAAAAATGCTCATCCTCTTATTCTTGAGAATAAATCATTCTGACATTTGGAAAAAACATGTCCTAAATTTCTTTCAGGAGATGTCAAAGCAAATTGTAAAACTATAAGCCATAACAACAAATGTGTGGAATGAATTCTCCAGTAATTTCAGTGTTAGTGACTTCCCAAGGCAGAGGTAGTGTCTGAGTAGTTCATAGTCCTTAGTAGATTTTTCTTCCATGAATATATGTAGTTGTATTTGAACCTACAGGAACTTGGCTGTGGTAAGGAGTTTTGTAGCTTAACTACACATTGTGAAGAAGTGCTTCCTTTTGTTCTGAACCTGCTAGTTTCATTCCATAGCCCCTAGTCTTAGGGGAGAGAGAACCATTTTCTTCTCCATTTAGGATTTTACAGTTTTTCTTCATATCTTGCCCTTAACATTTCCCCAACCCTGAACATTTCTGTAGTTATAAAATATTTGTAGCCAAGCAATTTGTGTATTTTGTTTTTACTTTTAGTGATTTGTGTAGTTACAGTACTAGACTCTTCCCTTTCCTGAGGCTTACCAAAAGACAATTGAACTGAACGTCTGCTGTTTATACCAGTGATGGCTAATTTGTGACCCACTGACTATATCTGACTCTCCTGAAGAGTTAATCTAGCACTTCCTGGATCCCCAAGACTGGAAAATGGTTTGAGACCTTATAAAGACTGCAGAGACTGGCTACCTAAACAACTTATCACACAATTGGAAGCATATGTTACGTGGCCAAAATGGGTGTCCCTCATGGCTAGGCATGCACCACCACATAGTTGAAATGCATGCCTTCTAGTCATTTGGTAGGGGAATGGTTGGGATATTGTTATGCCAAGACAGTGTTGACTCAAAGAATTTCACTTAAAAAATATTTAGTTATTAATTCAGGTATTGAGAAACAAGGAAGACTAACAATTAAATAAACACTTAGGGAAAACACCTTTCTTCTCCCTTTCCCGGGCTCAACTTCAGTCCAAACACCTCTCTTCCCCCCTCCCTAGTCTCCACTGCCCTTATTTTTGCCATGCGTTACACTCAGTCCCTTCAGTGAGGCAACGGACAGTGCAGGATGTTTGGAACAGTGCATAGTGGTTTTTCTTCCCCTGCTCCTGGCTTTTTATTAATTTCCTCTGCTCTGGCATGGACTTTTCTACAGGCTGCAGCCCCTTTTGGGGGTATACCTGCTTTATTGTGGATTATCCATGGGCTGTAGTCCCCTCAGGGGCATACCACCTCCTCTAGCATGGAACATCTTCTGAGAGTGTCTCCAGCTGTGTCCCCAACAATGTCCCTTTCCTTGTGTCTCTTTCTGTTTTTCCTCACCCGTCCTCCCATGTCTCCTCCCGCTCCTCCCATGTGTCCTGTCCCTAGCTGCTACCACCCTTTGTTAAATATGCTTGTGCAGAGGCGTCATGTTGAAGTTTTGCTATGTGGTGGGTTGTTTTCATCAGTTGCTGCGCTAGCTAGTTGTAACCAGCTGTGACTAGCACAGGACAGTCCATGGCCTATGCATGCACAGATCAGTCTTGCAGACCCATTCTACCAAAACCCTGCCATTTATGCTAAATATAGATATACGGCAAGCACTTCAAGGGAATCTTTGTTGCCAGCTGTTGCTGAAAGGTGAAGTATCACTGAACCGAAAAGGGAAAATCAGACAATGTACCAAACTAAGCCTTTCAAAAATATAATCTTGTTATTGACTGTCCTGGTTTGAAAGACAGGTGTCTGTCAAGGAAGGCAGGAACCTTCCTGGAATAGAAAGGATGATCCCCTCCCTCCAAATTATTATACCCTTGAAATTATGGGGCTTTCAGGCAAAGATGTGGGGAAAAGGAATAACAGTTCTTTACTTGGATATATAAAACGAGGTGAACAAACAGCAACGATAAGAAAACAGGGAAAAAACCTAATGACAGCCTTTTCTTGCCTGTTGAGCAATGTCCCTTTTTTGGTGTAGTTGTGACCACAACCGGCAGGGGGCGCTGTTTGTTCCCAGCGAGGTGACGGCTGCAGTGACTTTCTCGCAGCTGGCAGGGGTCGCTGTCGGGCCCCGGTGAGGCAGGGCGGGTGGAACGGTTCCCCCGCGGCTGAAGAGGGCGCTGTGGCGCAAGCGCGGAGACGTCTCCACGTCTAATGGCGGCTTGGGCACGGGGAAGGAAGGGAGGCTGCTGCCCTTGTGCAGAAACTGCAGCAGATTGCAGTCTCAGAGCCCAACACACAGGGGTAGCCGCGGCAACACGCGGGGGGCAGGAGCCCCGCGGGAGGCAGCCCCGGTCCAGGGCTTCAGACAGGAGCAGCCACGGCAGCAGAAAAGAAAATGGAGCAGGCGGACCGAAGCTGGTGAGCCGAGCTACAGTGTAGCAAAGCAGCCAACTGCTCCCGGCAAAAACGCCGACTGTTCTCTGTTCCCAACCGGGCACAGACCGACCCACCCCCAGCTAAGAGACTGCTAAGTCACAATGTAGCAGTACCCCGGCACAATACACACACACCTCCGCACACGCGGTGCTGCTGCTCCGACCCCCAAACCAGAAGAGAGAGAGAGCAACTCCCGGTCCCGCCCCCACCAGGATCCCGGGCGGGCTCACAAGCATCGTGATACCCCCGAGCCAGGAAGGGGGAGGGGGAAGAAAGAGAAAACAATAACAATTTTTGGGCACAACCTGGATATGGGATAACAATCCCCAAGATGTTGACTTAGCTGCATTACACATATTTAATAACCTGAAATACTAATGCATTTTGCTGAATGTTGCATGTGCCTAGCACATATACATGTCCCAAACAAAGCTTTTTACTTTACAAATGCTCATGTGTAACATCTCGACTTTAACATTGCTCAGAGAATTAAATTAAAACAGCCTAGGATGCTTTGTTCCTTAACAACAACATTAATGTAGTAGCTTACTATCTCTAAGTCATGTGCTTTAAGCAACACACTCACAAAAGTAATACACACATACATACACTGGATTCCCCAGTAGCTGAGCTTAGACAATCTATCCAGTAGCCGGCCCCTGGATCCCCCCCAGTTTCCCCAGTTGCCTTCCACAGAAACACACACACATATGTAAATGAATCTCTTATTCCACTCCCAGACCCCACAGTCGCTTTGGCAGTTGGCTTGGACCCCAGTCCCTCTGATACCCAATTCCTCCAGGTGCCTCACCCTTAGAGACACACACATACCCAGCTCCCAAGCCACTTGACCTACTTGCTGGCTATTCTAATTTGATAGCTGCTAGCGATCATGCACTGACTTACATACCCTCACTCGCTCACTCCAGTTGCTGGCACCACGGACACATGGCCTGTGATCCCCACTGCAGTTGGTGACACTTAAGTCTTTGTACACACACACAGAATTGAGAGTCCCTCACCCAGGAAATTAGTTAGAAATGGAATTTAATGACAAGACAGGACAGGTTGCATTGGTGTATTGTGTGTGGCTGAGATGGCGTTCGTTTCCCCATAGCAGCCCTCACAGTGCCGTGCTTTGCATTGGTAGCTGGAAAGGTGTTGATAACACACCAGTGTTTTGGCTACTGCTGTGCAGTGCTGGCACAGCATCAGCGCTGTCTCTCCAACATTCTGCCCCCCCATCAAGGGAGCGGGGGGTGGGCAAGATCCTGGGAGGGGACACAACTAAGCCAGCTGACCCAAAGTGACCAAAGGAGTATTCCATACCATATGACGTCAGCTCAGATATAAAAGCTAAGGGAAGGAGGAGGAAGGGGGGCATTCGTTATTTACAATGTTTGCCTTCCGGAGTGACCACTACGCATGCTGAAGCCCTGCTTCCCAGGAAGTGGCTGGACATCGCTCGCTGATGGGAAGTAGAGAATTATTTTTTTTCTCTTTGCTTGTGTGCATGCAAACTTTTGCTTTCACTTTAGTAAACTGCCTTATCTCAACCTGCGAGTTGTCTTCCATCTTATTTTCTCTCCCTTGTCCAGCTGAGAAGGGGGAGTGATAGAGCGGCTTGGTGGGCACCTGGCATCCAGCCAAGGTCAACCCACCACAGTTGGTCAGGCACAAGGCATTGCCAGACAAGCATACCGTCTGTCCACCTGCTTAGACACAACTGGCCTTTTTTATCCCCTTATCCCTCTCTTTCCCCCAGACTTGTTCCTCCCCAAGTCTCCTAGATCCCTTTCATTCCCCACCTTTGGTTCCTCCCCTAAACATCCCATAAGTCTTGTACAATCCCAAAAGGCTCTTCCCCTGCATCCCAAGGGGTATGGAATACATTATCACAGTTACCACCCTCAATGCAAAAGGTGCTTGGGGGAGCTGCCCATTGATTCACAAGACGGTTGAGGTTGGAAGGGACCTCAGGAGATCATCTTGTCCAACCCCCCTGCTCAAACAGGGCCACCGAGAGCAGGATGCCCAGGACCATGTCCAGATGGCTTTTGAATATTTTCACAGAATCACAGAATTAACTAGGTTGGAAAAGACCTTGGAGATCATCAAGTCCAACCTATGACCTAACACCACCTTATCAACTAAACCATGGCACTGAGTGCCACGTCCAGTCTTTTTTTAAACACCTTCAGGGACGGTGACTCCACCACCTCCCTGGGCAGCCTATTCCAGTGCCCAATTACTCTTTCAGTGAAGAATTTTTTCCTAGTGTTCAGCCTAAGGAGGGAGACTCCACAGCTTCTCTGGGAAACCTGTTCCAGTGTTTGGTCACCCTCACAGTAAAGAAGCATTTCCTGATGTTCAGAAAGAATCTCCTGTGTTTCGGCTTGTGCCTCTGGTCCTGTCACTGGGCACCACTGAAAAGAGCCTGGCTCCATCTGCTTTGCACCCTCTCTTCAGGTAGTTATATACATTGATAAGATCCCTCTGAGCCTTCCCTTTTCCAGGTTATAAAGTCCCAGCTGTCTCAGCCTTTCCTCATATGAGAGATGTTCCAGTCCCTTATTATCTTTGTGGCCCTTCGTTGGACTTTCTCTAGTATGCCCATGTCTGTGGTGATTTAACCCCGGTAGGCAGCTAAGCATTACATAGCCACTTGCTCACTCCCTCATCTCAGTGGGATGGGGGAGAGAATCGAAAGGGTAAAAGTGCAAAAACTTATGGGTTGAGATAAAGACAGTTTAATAAGAAAATAAAAAAGGGGAAAAAAAAAAAAGAAAAGCAAAATCAAGAAAAACAAGTGCTGAAAAAAAGTCCCAATTGCTCACCACCAGCTGACTGATGCACAGCCAGTTCATGAACAATGGCAGCCCCAGCACACTCTCCCTTCACCCGGGTTTTATTGCTGAACACAACATCATATGATATGGAATATCCCTTTGGTCAGTTGGGGTCAGATGTCCCAGCTGTGTCCCCTCCAAACTTCTTGTGCACCCCCAGCCTACTTGTTGGGGGAGAGGTGTGAGAAGCAGAAAAGGCCTCAACTCCGTGTAAGCTCTGCTCAGCACTAACGAAAACACCAATGTGTTATCAGCAAAGTTTTAATCAAAAATCCAAAATAAAGTCTGGAGAGATCCCCACTGACTCAGAGCTAGCCAACATTATTCCAATTTACAAGAAGGGTGTGAGGAAAGACCCAGGAAACTACAGACCTCTTAGACCAACCTCAGTACCTGGAAAAATTATGGAGAAGATCATACTGGGTGCTATTGAAAGGCATTTAAAAGACGATGCAATCGTCAGGCACAGTCAACATGGGTTCAAAAAGGGTCCTGCCTAGCCGATTTAACATCCTTCTACAATAAGATCACCCGCCTAGTGGATGAAGGGAAGGTGGCAGATGTAGTTTTTCTGGATTTTAGTAAGGTTTTTGATGCTGTCCCTCACAGCATCCTTCTGGACAATCTGTCCAACTGTGAGATGAGTGGGTACGCAGCGCACTGGGTGAAGAACTGGCTGAAGGGCAGGGCTCAAAGGGTTGTAGTAACTGGGGCTACATCTGGCTGGTGACCAGTCACCAGCGGTGTTCCTTGGGGCTCAATTCTAGGGCCGGTTCCGGTCAATATTTTTATCAGTGATCTGCATGCAGGAGTTGAATGCACCCTTAGCGAGTTTGCTGATGATACCAAACTGGGAGGTGCTGTTGACTCTCTTGAGGGACAAGAGGCCTTGAAGAGGGATCTGGATAGATTGGAGCATTGGGCAATCATCAGTAACATGAAATTTAACAAGGAAAAAATGCTGGATTCTGCACCTGGGATGGAGTAATGCCAGACAGAAGTATAGATTGGGAGAGGAATGGCTGGAGAGCAGCCCTGCAGGAAGGGATCTGGGAGTGCTGGTTGACGGTAGGCTCAAAGCCCCATCCAACCTGGCCTTGAACACTGGTTTTCACCATGGGCTGCAGAGAATCTCTGGTCTGCATTCAGAGGAGGGCAACAAAGCTGGTGAAAGGGCTGGAAGGCATGTTCGATGAGGAGTGACTGAGGACTCAGGGTTTGTCGAGTTTGGAGAGAAGGAGCCTGAGGGGTGACCTCATTTCTCTCTACAGCTTCCTGAGGACGGAAGTGGAGAGGGAGGTGCTGATCTATTGTCTCTGGTATCCAGTGACAGGACACGTGGGAATGGTTCAAAGCTGTTTTAGGGGAGGTTCAGACTTGATATTATGAAGCATTTCTTTCCTTATAGGGTGGTCAAACACGGGAACAGGCTTCCTAGAGAGGTGGCTGATGCCCCCAGCCTGTCAGTGTTTAAGAGGCATTCGGACAATGCCCTTAATAAGATGCTTCCCAGCCAAAACCAGTACATTCTCCAGCCCTTATTCCATGTAATTTTTGTCATGCTCAGGTCTCACAGTATCCAATACATCATCATTAACCACCACCCCCTTTCCCATCCTTTGAGATATACACTGATATCATTCCCTTAGTCTATGGGCAGCCCTCTAAAACGTTCATAAAATGCCCATAAGATCCATTGAATTAATTTAGTCCACGACTTTGGGCTCCATCTATTATGGGCGTCACTCAGGAAAGGAGAGATAGTGTGTTGTGTTGGATTGCTGCACACTGAAGCCATTTCACGTTGTGTCATCCCCACACTTGACTGGTTCCTCATGAGATTCAGTTTTCATTGGTTCGGGTAAGTCCTGTTATACTACCTTTGACATATGGCAGCCACAGCAGTGGCGACATACAGCATCATATAACACTGGCATCGTACAGCAATGGCATCATACAACTCAAATCATGGGTTATTTTCACCCAAGATTACAGCTCCGTGAGGTACACATTGGAATTCCCCATCCTCCTGCATTACCACCAAGTGCACCCAGGTCCTTGAGCAAAAGTAATCCCATCAATGAGTTTGCCTTTTCCCAGGGAAGGAGCAACCTAGTCGGGGGGCGCTTTGGGGTCCTTGGTGGTCTTGATCCCCCTCTATTGGTCTTGCCTGCTCCTTGACCCCACTTCTGCACTTGCACTGTATATTGTGTGGTCACCATGGACCTGAACAGGAAAATTGGCTCCAGAAAGGTGCTGCCCTACTTTTGTATGTCCCCTCCTCTCCAGGCACATCCTGTTCTAACTTGCCCGCTTGAATGGTCATCGGTGTTTGAGGCATAGCAATACATTAACTCCTTACTGCCCAGGCTTCTACACACACGTTTGACATTCATGGATAACCTGTGCAATGGCATCATTAGTCAAATCCACCCCTCAATCATGAGCCCATTTGTATGTTGCATCCCTTCCTAAATATCCTGATGTGTCATGGACCCATCGAGCTTTGAATAGCTCACCCTTATGTTGCCAGTCCAGATCTACCTGAGCCACTTCAATTCTAGCAGCCTGATCCACCTGCTCATTGTTTTGATGTTCCTCAGTGACCTGACTCTTGGATATGTGAGCATCTACGTGATGTACTTTTACAACCAGGTTCTCTACTCGAGCAGTACTATCTTGCCACAATGTGGCAGCCCAGATGGGTTTGCCTCTGCACTGACAGTTATTCTGCTTCCATTGCTGCAACCACCCCCACAGGACATTTGCCACCATCCATGACTCAGTAGAGAGACAGAGTACTGGCCATTTTTCTCATTCAGCAGTATCTAAAGCCAGCCATCAGTAAACAGAGCATATTGCTTCTCATTTTCTTGTAATTTCTTTTACAGTGGGGCCTCTTCAGCATGAGTCACCTCTGGCAATAGTGAAGTTTCTGTCTTTTGGTCAGTCCATGATCACTCCCAAGACTCCTGGGTGGTCAGGGTTTCCCATTCGAGCCCGTTGCGTGATCAGTGCAACCCACTTACTCCATGTAGCATCAGTTGCATGACCCTTCCTTTGAACATCCAGCTGAGCACAGGAAATCGTGGTGCCAAGAAGAGCTGTACTTCAGTACCAACTACTTCTGAAGCAGCTCAAACCCCTTCATATGCTGCTAATATTTCTTTTTCAGCTGGAGTGTAGTGGGCCTCAGATCCTCTATGTCCCCAGCTCTAAAACCCTAGAGGGTGACCTCAAATCCCTCCAGGTGCTTTCTGCCCCAGGCTCCAGGTGGGGCCATGGTCCCTGGCTGCAGTGTAAAGCATGTTTTCGTATCTTGTCCTGTCTGGACTGGCCCAAGGGCCATCACATGAACTCTCCCCCATTTAATTTGTTCAAAGGTCTGTCACTGCTCAGGGCCCTATTCAAAACTGTTTTTCTTCTGTGTTATTCAAGAGAGAGGGCTCAAGATCAAACTAAAACCTGAAATATGCATTTTCCAAAAACCTGCAACACCTAAGAAAGCTTGTGTTTCTTTTTTGTTAGTTGGTGGAGACAGAGTGGTTATTTTATCGATCATATCGATAGGAACATGACAACACCCATCTTGCCATTTTATTCTTAAAAACTGGATGCTCTGTGCAGGTCCTTTGACCTTACTTTGTTTTATGGCCAAACCAGCTTTCAGAAGAATCTGAATTACTCTTTTCCCTTTCTCAAACACTTCTGCCTCTCTGTTGCCCCACACAATGATGTCATCGATGCATTGCAGATGTTCAGGGGCTTCACCCCGTTCCAGTGCAGTCTGGATCAGTCCATGGCACATGGTAGCACTCTGTTTCCACCACTGGGGCAGTTGATTCCAGGTGTATTGGACATCCCTCTGCATGAAAGAAAACTGTGGCCTGCACTCTGCTGCCAGATCTAGATCAAGAAAAATGCATTAGTGATATCAATTGTGGCGTATCGCTTGGCTGTCTTCAACTCCAATTCACATTGGAGCTCTAACATGTCCAGTATAGCAGCACTCAGTGATGGCACAACTCTGCTCAGGCCACAATAGTCCACTGTTAGCCTCCACTCTCCATTAGATCTTCTCACTGGCCATATGGGACTGTTAAAGGTTGAGTGAGTCTTGCTGATCACTCCTTGGCTCTCCAATCATCAAAACAGCATATGGATGGGAACCAGAGAGTCTCGGTTGGTGCAATATTGTTGCTGGTGTACTGCCATGGTAGCAATTGGCATCTGTTGTTCTTCAACCTTCAGCAACTCCACAACAGAAGGATCCTCTGAGAGACCAAGCAAGCTAGACAGCTCTTTAATCTTCTCTGTACTCAAGGCAGCTATATCAAAAGCCCACTTGGTACCCTTTTGGTTCCTTGAAGTACCCTCTCCTGAGGTAGTCTATGCTAAGGATACACGGGGCCTCTGGGCAAGTCACAATAGGATGCCACACGTTCCCTGTTAGAATGACCTCAGCCTCCAACACAGACAACTGTTGGGATCTTCCTATCACTACAGAAATACAGATTGGTTCTGCCCCTTTGTAATCTGATGGCATTAGGGTACACTGTGCACCAATGCCCACCAGAGCCTTATACTCCTGTGAGTCTGATGTGTCAGGCCATCGAACCCACACAGTCCAGTAGACCCAGTCTTCCCTTTCCTCCACCTGGCTGGAGGCAGGGCCCTTTTATTCCTGGACAGAGTATTCATTGCTTGATTTTTGTAACTGAAAACCACAAGTCCCTTTATTAGGTTTTGAAGTAAGATCTTCCCTTCTACTCTGCTCCATAGAAACTGGAGCAGTAAATTTCCTGGATGGATGCCTTTTGGCTGGTTTTTTTTTTACTGCAATTCCCATACCCAGTCTTCTAGTGTCCAGGTAGATTCACCATCCCACTTCCTCATGTCCTCCTCTGGTTGTGCAGATAGAACCACAGGGTGGCACATGGTGTGTGCCACTGGTACTGTTTCCCTTGAGCAGAAAAAGACTGACCGTTAATAGCTGAGATATTTGTCAGTATGGATGAGGAAAAAGACATATCCTCTTTGAATTGCTGGAACTGTTGGAACAGTGTCTCCATAGCTGAGACACAGGCCCGTAGGGAGGAAGAGAGATTCTCTTCAAATTGCTGGAGTTGGCTGGCCAATCCAGACACAGTTGGTGCCTCCATGTCTGTCTAGCTCATTATCACCAGGGTGCTGGTGTATGATGTCAGTGCACTTTGTACAAACTTTCACCACATAGACTGCCTGTACTGGATTTAATCTGGGTCATTGCATGCCTGGTTATTGACCTGGTTGCTATAGATCACCTCCACCATGCCTAATTTCCTCGGTGGTGGTCCGCTTGCCTCTGTAATTTACAAGTTCTTCCTTGAAGGGATACATCCTTCACACTCAACAGGAGGCGCCTCCAGAGACTGAGGACTCCTGCCTTTTTTCCAATTCCTTTGTCAATGGCCTTATCCTTAGCAAGGGATCCCAACTGCCGGGCTTCCTTACCCTCCAATTCCTGACTATTGGCCTCAATATCTCAGCATCAGAGCAACCAGCTGATAATTTGCTTGACTGGTTGATGGCTAAAATATTTTTACAGATCTCGCAGTTCATTTAGGGATAGGGATCGGGTGGTTACTGACTCGTTTATGATTTCACTCTCTTCCTCCTCCTGTTCTTGTGACTGCTCTGCTGCAGAACAGGCTGCCTCTTCTGATTCTTTCTCCCACTCCCTCTTAGGAAAAGCTTCTTCTTCCCTTACTAAACAAGTTGACCTCCACTTCCATTATTTCTTCTTGACTATCTGAGCAACAGATATAGTTGATGGCTGAGTCTCTGGTTTAGCCACAATGTCTATTTGTATGTCTTCATCCAGAGACCCTCTCTTGTCCTTGAGGATTCTGAATAGTGCTGAATAGTGCTCAGTAGGCATAGGCCAGGCCCCAGCACAGTGCAAGAAGTTGTGTCTTTTTGGCATAGCCAGGGCATCCTCTTTTCAAACATTCTATCACTTTATCAGGATCTCACACTTGTTCAGGAGTGAAGTTCCAGACCATCAGTGACAACTGTACTATGTACCTGCCCATATTCTCCCACACTCCTTGTTACCCATAACCACACTGCCTCGGGGCATATCCCTGGGTGATAGTCCTAAGTAGTTGGTTAGCTTTAGAAAAAGCAAAAAAATATTCTTGAGAAGTATTGCTAGGAGTATTTTGGTTACGGGTGTTCAAGATAGCGAAGAGTTATTGTAAAAAGGGAGAAAACATCTACCCCATAGGAGAAGGGGAAGGCGCCATTCTGTGTTTCCTACACTGAATGCCTCTCAGAGGAGAAAAGGGAAAAAGTGTAATTTTTAATTGTCTCCATGAGATGGTTCCTAAAGTACAGGTAAGGCATCAATGCAGGGCCCAAATACCAGATTAGGCTCAAGGCCAGTGCTTTTATCTTAATTCTACCAGGCAAAACAACACCAAGCACAGCAAACTGCAAAAGCTAAAACCAGCCTTTAACAAGCTCTCAAATTTGATGTACAGCAAAAAAGGGAGCCATGCATGGATTAGATAAACCACTGTCGAGAACAGATAAGTCAACATCATGGCCAGCACCTGTTAAACAGATATAATAATTATAAGTTCCCTTCAATGCACTTCGATCAAATGTGTCGTTATCTCAAACCCTTCAAGCCCCATATTGGGCACCAAAATGGACTGTCAGTGGGATGGGGAAGAGAATCAGAAGGGTAGAAGTGTGAAAACATGTGGGTTCATATAAGACAGTTTAATAAGAAAAAAAGAAAAACAAACCAAGAAAAGCAAAACCAAGGAAAACAAGTGATGAAAAAACCCAACAACTGCTCACCACCAGTGTCGTGGTTTGACCCTGGCTGGACACCAGGCACCCACGAAAGCCACTCGCTCACTCCCCTCTGCAGCTGGACAGGGGAGAGAAAATTTAATGAAGGGTTCATGAGTTGAGATAAGGACCGGGATAAAACACTCATCAATTATCATCAAGGGCAAAACAGGATCGACTTAGAGATATAAGGTGAATTTATTGCTAACAAAATCAGAGCAGGATAATGAGAAGTAAAATAAGCCCTTAAAAACACCTTCCCCCCATCCCTCCCTCCTTCCCAGCTCTACCACCTACCCCAGCGGCACAAGGAGACAGGGAATGGGGGTTATGGTCAGTTCATCATCCATGGCTTCTTCCACTGGTCAGAGAGAGGAGTCGTTCCCCTGCTGCACCGTGGGGACCCTCCCAAGGGAGACAATTCTCGGCGAACTTCTCCGATGTGGCTCCATCTCACGAGCAGCAGCTCCCTGCAACCTGCTGAAACTGAGTCCATCCCACGGGCAACAGTCCTCCCAAAACTGCTGCAGTATGGGTCACTCTTCCACGGGGTGCAGTCCTTCAAGGACAGGCTGCTCCAGCATGGGAGCAGGGCCCCTCTCTCCACGGGTCTCCCACGGGATCACAGCCTCCTCTAGACATCCACCCGCTCCAGCATGGCCTCCTCCTCCACGGGCTGCGGGTGGATCTCTGCATCCCCCGTGGACCTCCATGGGCTGCAGGGGGACAGCCTGCTTCACCATGGTCCTCACCACGGCCTGCAGAGGAATCTCGGCTCTGGCGCCTGGAGCACCTCCTCCCCCTCCTTCTTCACTGACCTTGGTGTCTGCATGTTGTTCTCCTCACATATTCTCACTCCTACTCTTCCCTGGCTGGAATTAAAACTGTGCAACAACCTTCGTTTTGATTTCTTCTTAAATATGTTATCACAGAGGCGTTGCCCCCATTTCTAATTGGCCCAGCCTTGGCCAGTGGCATGCCCATCTTCGGATCCACCAGGAATTGGCTCTGCCAGACATGGTGGAAGCTTCTAGCAGCTTCTCACAGAAGCCACCTCTGTGGCCCCCCCTGCTACCAAAAACCAGGCCGTGCAAAACCGATACCACCAGACAACTGATGTCTAGCTGGTCTCTGAGCAATGGCCCCTCCAGCAAACCTCTCCTCTAGGTTTTATTGCTGAGTATGATGTCATATGGTATGGAATGTCCCTTTGGTCAGTTGGGGTCAGCTGTCCCATCTGTGTTCCCTCCCAATTTCTTGTGCACCCCTAGACTACTCACTGGTGGGGCAATGTGAGAAGCAGAAAAGGCCTTGACTCTGTGTAAGCATTGCTCAGCGATACCTAAAACATCCCTGCATTATCATATTGTTTTCATCACAAATCCAAAACTTAGCACCATACAAGCTACTATGAAGAAAATTAACTATCCCAGCCAAAACCAGTACAATCTTATACTAAGGGAGCCCAGAACTGGACAGAGTACTCCAGGTGTGGCCTCAATGGGCTGAATAAAGGGGAGGGTTCACATCCCTTGACCTGCTGGCAATAATCCTCCTCATGCAGCCCAGAATACAATTAGCCTTCTTTGCTGCAAGGCACATTGCTAGCTCATGTTCAACTCGATGTCTACTAGGACCCCCAGGGTCTTCTCTGCAAAACTGCATTCCGGCTGGTCAGTCCTCAGCCTGTACTGGTGCCTGGGGCTGTTCCTTCCCAGGTGCTGGGTGTGACTTCTTGTTGAACTGCATGAGGTTCCTGTCAGCCTGTTTTTCCAGCCTGTTGAGGTCCCTCTGGATGGCAGCACGATGGTATGTCAGCCACTTCTCCCACTTTTGGGTCATCTGTAAACTTTCTGAGGGTACACTTTGCCCAGTCATCCAGGTCATTAATGAAGATGTTAAACAAGATCAGGCCCAATATTGACCCCTGGGATACACCACTAGTTATTGGTCTCCAACTAGTCTTTGTGCCACTGATCACCACTCTCTAGGCCTGGCTGTTCAGCCAGTTTTCATTTCACTACACTGTCTGCTCATTCAGCCCATACTTCAACAGCTTCCCTATGAGAATCTTATGGGAGATGGTGTCAAAAGCCCTACTGAAGTCTATGTAGACAATACCCACTGCTCTCCCTTTGTCTACCAAGCTAGTAGTTTCATTGTAGAAATGTATCAAGTTGGTCAAGCATGACTTCCCCTTGGTGAATCCATGCTCACTACTCCTGATGATTTTCTTGTCCTTCAGGTGCCTGGAAGTCATTTCCAAGATTAGCTGCTCCATCATCTTCCCAGGTATCAAGGTGAGACTGACCAGCCTGTAGTTCCCTGGGTCCTCCTTCTCGCCTTTTTTGAAGATAGGAGTGATATTTACTTTCCTCCAGTCCTCAGGCACCTCTTCCAATTGCCACGATCAATCAAAGATTATTGAGACTGGCCTCACAATGACATCAGCCAGCTCACAGCACTCGTGGGTGTATTCCAACGGGACCCATGGACTTAGGTATGTCCAGTTTGCTTAAGTATTCCCTAATCTGATCATCTTCCACTAAGGGTAAGTCTTCCTTGCTCCAGGTGTTTTCCCTGTTTCTGGGACCTAGGATCCCTGAAGGGTGGTCTTGCTAGTAAAGACTGAGGCGTAGAAGATAGTACCTCAGATTTCTCCATGTTCTGGGTCACCAGGGCCCCATCCCCATTCAGCCCTAGCCCATATTTTCCGTAGTCTTCCTTCTGTCACCTGTGTACTTATAGAAGCCCTTCTTGTTGTCTTTGACATCTGTTAAAAATGAGAGAGAGAGTTTAGACGGCCTCTGCCTTTGCTCAGATTTCTGGCAGTAGGCAGCAGATCTGTTAAGGGCTGCCTTAAAAAATTCACTCTCGCTCGCAAGTTCTTTAATAATGACCGATTAGGTCTATTACAACATGAATTATTTATTGAATAGACACAAGAAAAACAGACATAAGACTTTAACAGACTACATACTACACAGGATAAACAAAAGAAATACTACTAGTAGGTTACAATACAGTGCACGATAATAAAGGTACCTATATTACAGCTAGTGAAGAAATAGTATAGATTAGAAGCCAACGTAACTTACCACCAGATTGGGATAGTGTACAAGGCGCCCAGCACTCAACTCTCGAGAGACGTGTTACTCAAGCCAGAGTCCTGGAACTTGAGGAGAACCCCCCTCACACACTCAGAGAGTGTGCAGGAGATACCTACTTTGTGAAAGTTATGGTCGGTTTTTTATAGTTTGTAAAAGTGTAGTGTCTATCAGACACAAATTCCAGTTTATCCTTCACAATCTCTCTCCCACAGCCAGATGTGTACTGTCAGCTGTATATGTCGGTTTTGGGTGCCAGAATGTCTCACAAGACTGAGAAAAAAGGGGGAGATCCTTGATTTATGCATCAGCAGATAAGCTTCTTGACGGCAGGGGGATGAGCTGTCTCGTCACAACCTCCCTGGCCAGATTCAATTCCATTTGGGCTTTAGCTTTCCTAACGTGTCTCTGCATGCTTGGATGGTGTGTCTGTATTCCTCCCAGGTAATCTGTCCCTGCTTCCACCCTCGATAGGCTTCCTTTTTGTGTTTGAGTCTGTCCAGGAGCTCCTTGTTCACCCATGCAGCCCTCCTGGCATTTTCGCCTGACTTTCTGCTTGTTGGGATGGACCGGTCTAGATACTGGAGGTGGTGATTCTTGAATATCATCAACCAACTTCCTTGGGCCCCTCTCCCCTCCAGGGCCTTATCCCATGGGACTCTTCCAAGCAGATCCCTGAAGAGAACAAAGTCTGCTCTCCTGAAGTCCAGGGTTGTGATCTTGGTTTTTTGCCCTGCTCCCTCCCTTTTAGGATACTGAACTCCACCATTTCATGGTCACTGCAGCCAAGGTTGCTTTTGACCTTCATATCCCCAATGAGCCCCCCTTTTTTTTTGTGAATATGAGGTCCATCAGGGCACCTCTCCTCATTGACTCCCCTTATCACTTGAGTTGGGAAGTTGTTATTGATGTTCTCCAGGAACGTCCTGGATTGTTTGTGCCCTGCTGTGCTGTCTCTCCAGCAGATATCAGGGTGGCTCAAGTTCCCCATGCGGACCAGAACCTGCAAAACTGAGGCTACTTCTAGCTGTCTGTAGAATGCCTCATCTGCTTGTTCTTCCTGGTCAGGCGGCCTATATCAGACACCCACTACAATGTCATCTTTACCTGTCTTCTCTTTAATCCTTACCCATAAGCTCACAGTTGGCTCATCATCCATCCTGAGGCTGAACTCCATGAATTCCAGATGCTGTCTCACATAAAAGGCAACTCACTCTCCTTGTTTTCCCAGCCTGTCCTTCCTAGAGAGTATGTATCCCTCCATTGCAACTCTCCAAACATGGGAGCCATCCCACCACATCTCCATGATCCCAACAAGATCACAGCCCTACAACTGCACACAGATCTCTATCTCATCGTGTTTATTCCCTATACTGCGTGCATTAGTGTACAGGAATTTCCACTTGATGAAACTAAAAAGCCATGAGTCTATGGGGCCTGATGAGATGCATCCCAGGGTCCTGAGGGAACTGGCTGATGTAGTCACCAAGCCAATCTCCATCATATTTGAAAAGTCATGGCAGTCGGGTGAAGTCCCCGGTGGCTGGAAAAAGGGAAACATTGCTCCTGTTTTTACAAAGGGGAGAAAAGAAGATCCGGGGAACTATAGATGGGTGAGCCTCACCTCTGTGACTTGGAAGATCACGGAGCAGATCCTCATGGAAGCAATGTTAAGGCACATATAAGACGAGGAAGTGATCTTGGAGAGCCAGCACAGCTTCATTAAGGGAAAATTGTTTCTGACCAATCAGGTGGCCGCCTATGATGGAGTGAGTTCAACAGTCAACAAGGGAAGACTTACCAATGTCATCTACTTAGATTTCTGTAAGGCCTTTGACACAGTCCCACACAGCATCCCTATCTCCAATTTGGAGAGACATGGGTTTGAAGAGTGGACTATTCGGTGGAAAAGGAATTGGCTGGATGGACACAGCCAGAGAGGTGTGGTCAATGGCTCTATATCCAGGTGGAGGCTGGTGATGAGTGGTGTTTCTCAGGGCTCTGTCTTGGGACCGGTGCTCTTCAATATCTTCATCAATGACATAGACAGTGGGTTCGAGTGCACCTTCATCAAGTTTGCAGGTGACTGTAACGAATGTGATAAGAGTTTAAACCAGGCTTTTGTCTCTGCTCAGATTTGTGGCAGTAGACAGCAGTCCTGCTAAGATGGCCTGCACCTTAGCACAAAGTAAAATCACTCTCATTTGCAGGTTCTTAATGATGGCCGATCAGGTCTATTACAAATGGATTATTTATTTAATAGACACAGAAACAACAGACATAAGATTCTAAACAAACTACGTACTACACAAGTTAGACAAGAGAGATAACACTAGTAAGACGCTGTGCCACCGTGAGTAATATGCTGGCCACGCAAATTACTAACTACACAGGCTAACAAGAAATATCACTAGTGAGTTACAATATAGATATACAGTGCACGATATAGGTACCAATACTATAGCTAGCCAAGGAATAGTACAACTTAGAAGCCCATATGACTTACCAGACCGAATTACTATGGTGTGGTGTGCTGAGGGCTCCTTTCACTCAACTTCTAGAAGAGAAGTACTCAAACCGGCATCCCGGCTTGAGGRGTTTTCCCTCTTGCACACTTTGGGGTGTGTAGAAGGTGTTTTCCAATTTGTGAGAGCTACAGTGGATCTTTTACAGTTTGTAAAGTTTTAGTGTCTGTGAGTCACAAAATTCCAGCATAATCCCTTTCACAGCAGCTGTTTATTGTCAGCTAATTATGTCAACATTCAGGCGTCTGAATGTCTCACACGGCTGGGCTAGAAAGGGGAGATTCCCTGATTTATGCAAACAGCAGATAACCTTCTTCACCTGAGGAGGAAGGGGGAGGGAGGGGTGTGAACTGCCTCGCCACAGTGACATGAAGCTGAGCAGTGCAGGTGACACAACAGAAGGAAGGGATGCCATCCATAGAGACCTGGATGAACTTGACAAGTGGCCCCATGAGAACCTCATGGGGTTCAATAAGTCCAAGTGCAAGGTGGTGCACCTGGGTTGGAGCAACCCCAGTTATGACTACAGACTGGGAGATAAACTCATTGAAGAGCTTATCCTGCAGAGAAGGACTTCAGGGTGCTGGCGGATGAAAAGCTGGACATGARCCAGCAATGTGCGCTTGCAGCCCAGGYGGCCAACTGCACCCTGGGCTGCATCAAAAGAGGTGTGGCCAGCAGGTCGAGGGAGGTAATTCTCCTCTACTCTGCCCTTGTGAGACCCCACCTGAAGTACTGCATCCAGCTCTGGGGCCCTCAGCACAAGACAGAACAAGTCCGGAGGACGGCCACAAAGATGATCAGAGGGCTGGAGCACCTCTCCTATGAAGACAGGCTGAAAGAGTCGGGGCTGTTCAGCCTGGAGAAGAGAAGGCTCCAGGAAGACCTCATTGCAGTCTTCTGGTACTTAAAGGGGCTTATAAAAAAGAGGGATAGTGACTTTTTACATGGACAGATAGTGATAAGACAAGGGGGAATGGTTTTAAACTAAACGAGGAGAGATTTAGATTAGATGTTAGGAAGAAATTATTTACAGTGAGAGTGGTGAGGCACTGGAACAGGTTGCCCAGAGAGGTTGTAGATGCCCCATCCGTGGAAGATTTCAAGGCCAGGCTAAATGGGGCTCTGAGCAACCTGATCTAGTGGGTGGCGTCCCTGCCCATGGCAGGGGGCTTGGAACTTGATGACTGTTAAAGTCTCTTCCAACCCAAGCCTTTCCATGATTCTATGATTCTATGAAGGGGATAATAGTCACAGGGTCTGACAAGCTTCAGCAGTCTCTCCCATAGCATCCCATATTCGGGCCTCCGGCAAGCAGCAAACCTCTCTATATGACCATCAGGTCAGCAGATTGGTGTCTCCATCCTTTGCAGCAGGGATTCACCCACTACCACCACTCACCACTTCCTCCTGGTGTTCTTGCATGGTTTAGTATCAATTGGCCAGGTAATTTTGTTACCAAAAATCAGGTAAAATAAAAAACTCCTTAACACCAATGTAGCATTAAGAAGCGGGCATTCTTTATTCGGCCAGATGCACAGGGGGATAGCTCCTCCCAAAACTGTGCATACTGGATGCAAGAAAGTTCCTGTTTATATACTGTATTTTACATACATATTCATTGACTGTCTCAGAATAAACATACATATGATAATCATTTCCCCCAAGTCATTAACATATTTCCTCTCCCCTTTACGCATGCGTTCTTCTGTCCTGGGGGTCTCTCTGGTGGTCCCTGGTGGTCGTAGACCCCAATGTTCCAGTCGACCTGGCTGAGTTGGCAGGGCACTGGGGCTGGTGAACTTCCAGTTCTCCTCCTCACACAATGGGCATTGTGCAGTTCCATAGGCCAGTGGTTTTGGTAGAACAAGCATTGTGTGAGCTCACCAGGTGTAGACAATTTATCATCTGGTAACAATTTGCTTGAAAGCACACCCAACTCCTCCTCAGTTTTGAGGGCAGTGAATCTGTTCCATAGTTACAAGCCTTCTGGTGGAGCTGGTAGCCGCTGCCTTGTTGCCAGAAGTCATTTTTCACCTTACCCTGAGGTTGCACTTGACATTCTGCTACGGACAGACTCTTGCCTGTGTTTCCACTGCAGCTGGGGTCCAGGGCTCTTAAAGCTGTTGTGTCTCTGAGAAGATCCTGACTCTTTATGTGATGCTGCACAGCCTGCTGACTTTATCCTTGTCTCAACTTTGAGACAAATTTAAGAGAGGACTCTTTGGAACGAGTCCTCTTCACTAAAATAGTTCCAACAATCCCTTTCCACCAATAGGAAATGAATACTAATAGATGAAAGTGAAAAAGAACAATGGTTTATTAACAAACAGAATGCCCACCCACAAGTCAAGGGAAAAAGTAAATAACTGTTAAGCACTAAACCATCAAAACTCACTTCCCCCCCCACACACAGGAACAAAGACCCAAAAACTGTCCAGAGAATGGGGCCAGTGCTGGAGGAATACCCCTTTCCCGACACGTGGTCTGAGATGGCGCCGGCTCTCATGCTGAAGGAAGTAGAACTTCAATAGAGGAATTCCAGCAGCAGGGGAAAACCTAGTGGCTACCTGGTGTCGACCTCCTTTCCATAGCAGTCACGGCAGATGAAACAGCTGGGCTGGAGCCTTTTGGTGTGCTTTCTCTCCCCGGCTTGGCTCCCCGAGGCTTGGGGCTGGAACAGAGTGGCCCAACTTCCCGCTGGTCCTGCTCCTGTGTTCTCAGAGCAGCAGCTGTTCAGTTCACCTCAAGGCAGCCGATAGATTGCTACTCCAGTTTCTCCAAGCCAGGGAAGGAAAAAGTTTTTTGCCTGGGCCAAAAACCAAGTCAGTGAAGCAGAAAAAAACCATGTTGCACAGAGCTGCGGAAAGCCTGGGCAGCAAGGCTTCAAACCCGCCCGTGCAGCAAAGGCAAGAAACCTCCCCCCCCAACCCTATACACCTCTGGTCTCAGGTTTTAAAGGTACCGTAACCATTTTTGGGCATAAGCAGAGGATCATGGAATAGACTATCATAATAAATCACTCCAAGAGACTCCTCTAACTCCTCCACTTGATGACTAAAGAATGCCACCTCTTCCATCCTCAGGGAAAGGCCCCAGGCACTCCCTACAGCCTATACTTGCAAGGCTGCATCCACCATCTAAAGCTCTATCTGGCAGGGACAGCTGCTCTGATACCTGCTGAGGAATATGCCCTATGACGTTACCACCATGATGCCTAAAATTGGGAGTACCTGAAACAGAGACTGAACAAAGTGAATAAAAGTATGAATTTATTGAAGGCCTTCGAGTGGTACACCTCTGGTACAGAGCCTTGCCGATGCTAGGCTAGACCAAGATGGACCCCGATCACGAGTTTTCCCCCTCAGATATAGGTTTGGTACATTTGCTTATCAGAAGTTAATTGTCCAATTACAGTTCCAGGTAATGAAGTAATATTCCCCCATTCACCCCCTCCCGATTCACTTTTGTTTATACTTAGGCCTAGGATAGTGACCTTGTTTTCCAGGCTTATAGAGAATGTTTTGTCTAACAAGAATGCGAAGCACATAATATGGATTTCAGAATTACACGCTAGTATAGTGCAGGGTTAGAAAAATCCAAAAGCTAATCCTTAAGGCATCAGCCATACCTGAGAACATATAGGCTGGTTTGAAGTGTGGTGAAGATACCCCTCTGCAACAGCTCTTGCCTCTGGGAGGCTGTATTCCAGGCCTGGCTCTTTTATAGGCCTTTCCCTAGCACCAGCTAAAAGAGAGTTTGACCCTCTCTAATCAGCAGGTAACTAACAAAGGCTCCAGGCACTTTGTGACAAGGGCAGCTGACTATGCTTTTAGAAGCTGCTAGAGCTTCCTTGGGCCCACATCTTTGTGGCTTCCCTTACCTTGTCCTTATTTGGTAGCAGCAGGCATCTTCAAGTTTCTCAGAGTGTTCCCAGGATTTCCTCCATGATCCTGGACCCTTTCCTCAGAAGCTCCCAAAGCAGAGCCCAGAGACTGCTGTGCAAACTGCTGCATCTGTTGGCTGCCTCTGTTACCTGTACTCATCTTGAAGGATATTGCATCTGGATACTGGGGCTGAGGCTCTCCTCATACAGTCCTGGGAGGGGCCCAGACAGGGTGCCTCTTTCTGAGTCCCTAATTTGGGTTGCTCACCTGCCTTTGTGCCTCTGTGCTTTTCTGGGCTTGCGGAGCTGGGTCTTTGATGGGCTGATAGCTCTCCTGTGATGGACTTGGGAGGAGCCAGGGTAGGATATTATTTAAGCTCCTCCACCTGCCATTTTTCATCTGTTCTCTTTTGTGGTGTGCAGATGAGCTTTTTCATGTAGCATAACATCTCTCACCAGTGTTATGAACACAGAGAGATAAAGGGATGTTGGGTAGAAAATATTTTTTGTCTTTCCTTACGGATAGAGTCTTGGCATTCTGAAAACCATGGTCATTTAGGCAGGTAAATCTGATGAACTCTTAGTCTTCTTAGAAGGACTAGATATTATATACCACAGGATGGTATGGAAGTGATAGGAACCTGAAAGGATGGACCTCGAATCAGGGAATATTCTGGACTTTTGTTCAGTCTCTGGCTAGATTACTAAGGACAGCACAACTACAGTCTAGATCAGTGGTCTCTAAAGTGGATGTGCAAGACAAACCATTGTGGTATGGGAAGAAAATATTTTGGTAGTGTCAAGAAATAAAAATTAATACAGCATTTATTACATCTATCTCATGCTTTTTAATTTCTATTTTTGTGCCTATTTTATAACATACATAATATTCTAGTACAGTAGTACATGTGTATAATTTATAAAAAAACATACATATATTCAGGGTGCATGCTCAAAAGTTTTTGACTGATGGGATGCATGATTTAAAAAATTTGGAGACCACTGGTCTAGATGATCTTGCTGTTACCTGTCAAAAATAGAATTGTCTATGTCCCCTTGTAGTGTGTTCTAAAACTTGGGGGGGGGGGAGGTGCGGGGTGGACTTCTGCACAGAAATTGACTATTGTAATGGCTGCAGAAATTTATGCATATTGGGAACACGGGTGATCCAAAGCTTCCAAGAACTGATTCCCTTGTAATAAACTTTAATTTGGAAGCAGCTCATGTATTCCACCACTTGTGCTCTATGATCCACCCCATTAAATGTCCATAAAATGTCCACAAAACATCGACAAAATGTCCATTGAGCTTATTTAGTCCATGGCTTTGGGCCCCATCTGTTCTGGTGGTCACTCAGGACAGGAGAGGTGGTGTGTTGTATGGAGTTACTGGGCACCAAATGCAGCTCAGGTTGGGTCACTGGTGCACTTGTACTGCTTCTTGTAAGGCTTCTCCTCCATTGGTTTGGGTGGTTCTTGCTATAGTAATTCCTCTGGCTTAGACTTATCCACAGACTGCAGTCACTTTGAGGTGCACCTGCTCCAGCATGGCCTTACCCACAGCCACAGTCCCTTTGGAAGTAAACCTTCTCCAACATGGCCTTACCCATGGCTGCAGTCCCTCCAGGGGTGTACCTGATCTGTCATGGTGTCCTGGTTTCAAGGACAGGTGTCTGTCAAGGAAAGTGGGAAACCTCCCTTGAATACAGGATGACCTCCCTCCCTCCTCCGAATTACTATACCTTTGAAATTACGGGACTCTCAGGAAAAGATGTGGTAAAAAGAATAACAGTTCTTTACTAGGGTTATATCTATATATATATATAACAAGACAGTTAAACGGCAACCATAAGGGAACAGACAAACCCCTTAACAGTTCCTTGTGTGTTGTTGAGAGATCCTCCGTTGGAGCAGAGGCTGCGGTGACTCCCCCRCGGCTGCAGGGGGCGCTGTGGCGCGAGCGCGACGACTCTCACGTGACAAATGGCGGCTCCGGCGAATGGGAAAGGGAGGGTCGCTCCCAGTGAGAACCCACGGGGCAGCAGCCSGGCTCCACCAACCTCGGCAGCGGGCAGCAAGCAGTGCAGGCAGGCAGGGTTGACTGGGGAGCGATGGACCTCGGTATCACCCACCGGCAGACCAGCAGAAGGCAGGAGCAGCAGAGACGAGCAGCTCCGGGTGGCGATTGGTTACAGCGTAACTCTGTACCCTGTGCCGCCGCGGGACCCTCGGAGATGTCACAGTGTATCCGTGCTCTGGAGCGAGCGGGCGGAGACGTCGCAGTGTAGCAGTGTTCCCGGAGTGAAACCGGCACTCGCTGCAAACACGGCCGTCCTCCCCGAACGCAGAGTGGGGAGTGAGGCAAACCCCGGTCTCCACCCACCTCTCGCCCAAATCTCGAGCCTTCTCTCGCGATGCTCCAGCCTCTGGGGAAACAACTCCCTTGCCAGTAATTCCAGGTCTTTGTTTTCTTTAACTGGGGGAATTGTCCTGGCTTCTGGGCTGGGCAAGTGATCCCTTTTGTCCTTAAGCATCGTCCATTCTGTGTCATTAGCGTGGAATGCGGCTGGACAGATAACTCCCCTTTGTTCTTAAGTATTGCCCATCAATTCCCGGCCAGCCCCTCCCTACCTACACAGCCCCCCCCCCCCCAGTACCCGAGGGAAGGAAACAAATTTTCATTTATTTCTAACCCATAACACATGGGCTTATCCATGACCACACATTTTGAGGTGCTCCAGCATGACCTCATGCACAGCCACTGATGCTTCAAGATGTCCCTGTTGTGGCACAGACATAACCACAGGCATATATGCTTTGAGATTTACCTGCTCTGGCATGGACTTATCCATGGCCACAGATGCTTCAGGGTGTCCTGTTCCTGTGTGGACTCATCCACACTCCCTTCAACTTAAGTTCACACTGGAGTTCCAGTCTGTCCAGTACAGCAGCACAGAAACAGCAACGATGCCCTGGCTGTCTGCCAGCCCATGCACATGTCCATTGCTGTTATCAAAATGTTCCCAGGCACAGCAAAATAAGAAGATGAGCAGCACAGCAAGCAGCAAAAAGCAGTCATGAGCACGACTAATATACAGTCAGGCCAGCAATTTCCATGGCAAGCACAGGAGCCTGCCCATAAATAGCTAAACAGCACAAACAGATATAAATTCCATCTTGCACATCCCAATCAAATCCATCATTATCTTGAACCCTTTGAGCCTCTCGTTGGGCACCAAAGAGGGCTGTCATGGTTTAACTCCAGCCAGCAGCCAAGCACCATGCAGCCATTCGCTCACTCACCCACTGAGTGGGATGGGGGGAGAATCAGAAGAGTAAAAGTGAGAAAACTCATGGGTTGAGATAAAGACAGTTTGATCGTAGAATCATAGAATGGCTTGGGTTGGAAGGCACCTTAAAGATCATCTAGTTCCAACCCCTCTGCCATGGGCAGGGAACCTTCCACTAGATCAGGTTGCTCAGAGCCCCATCCTACCTGGCCTTGAACACCTCCAGGGATGGGGCATCCACAATTTCTCTGGGCAACCTGTTCCAGTGCCTCACCGCCCTCACAGTAAAGAATTTCTTCCTAACATCTAATCTAAACCTACTCCCTTTCAGTTTGAAGCCATTCCCCCTTGTCTTATCACCACATGCCCTTGGAAAAAGTTTCTCTCCATCTTTCTTGTAGGCTCCCTTCAGGTACTGAAAGGCCGCCTTCTCTTTTCCAGGCTGAACAATCCTAATTCTCTCAGCCTTTCCTCATAGGAGAGGTGCTCCATCCCTCTAATCATATTGGTGACCTCCTCTGCATTTGCTCCAACAGGTCGTTGTCCTTCCTGTGCTGAGGACCCCAGGGCTGGATGCAGCACTCCAGATGGGGTCTCACCAGAGCAGAGGGGCAGAATTCCCTCCCTCACCCTGCTGGCCATGCTGCTTTGGATGCAGCGCAGGACACAATTGGCTTTCTGGGCTGTGAGCACACATTGCTGGCTCATGTCCAGCCTCTCATCCACCAGCATCCCCAAGTCCTTCCCAGCAGGGCTGCTCTCTATCCGTTCATCCCTCAGCCGGGATTAATACCAGGAGTTGCCCCAACCCAGGTGCAGCACTTTGTACTTGGTCTTATTAAACCACATGAAATTCCCATGGGCCCAGTTCTTGAGCTTGTCCAGGTCCCTCTGGATGTCATCCTGTCCTTCAGATGTGTGAACTGCACCACTCAGCTTGGTGTCATCTGCAAATTTGCTGAGGGTGCACTCGATTCCTTTGTCTATGGCATTAATGAAGATATTAAATAGCACTGGTCCCAACACAGACCCCTGAGGGACACCACTTGTCACCGATCTCCATCTGGACTCTGAGCCGTTGACCACTGCCCTCTGGATGTGACTGTCCAACAACATTCTTATCCTTCTAACAGTCCACCTATCCAATCCATCTCTCTCCAATTTAGAGAGAAGGATGTTGTGGGGGACCATGTCAAAGACTTTACAGAAGTCCAGATAAATGACATCTGTAGCCCTTCCCTTGTCCACTGATGGAGTCACTCCATCATAGAAGGCCACTAGGTTGGTCAGGCAGGACTTGCCCTTGGTGAAGCTGTGCTGGCTGTCCTGAATCATCTCCCGTCCTCCATGTGCCTCAGCAGAGCTTCTAGGAGGATCTGTTCCATGATCTTCCCAGGCACAGAGGTGAGGCTGACAGGTTGGTAGTTCCCAGGGTCATCTTTCTACCCTTTTTAAAGATGGTTACAATGTTTCTCTTTTTCCAGTCACCTGGGACTTCACCTGACTGCCATGACTTTTTGAATATCATGGAGAGTGGCTTGGCAACTACATTAGCCAAGGACTATGGGATGCATCTCATCTGGTCCCATAGACTTATGTACATTCAGGTTCCTCAGGTGGCCATGAACCTGATCTTCTCTTACAGTGGGAGAGACTTTGCTCCCTCAGTCCCCATCCTGCTGTACATACACTCGAGAGGTGTGGGAAGAGAGATTGCCATCAAAGACTGAGGCAAAGAAGTTAAGTACCTCAGCCTTCTCATCTGTTGTTACGAGTTTTCCAGCACTGTTTATCAGGGGTTACACCTCCTTTGACTTTCCTTTTCTGATTAATGCCTGTAGCAACCCCCCCCATAATGTCACCTGTCCCTGCCCTCCCTTTAATCCTGACCCATAAGCTCCTAGTCAGCTCCTCATCCCTCCCCAGGGTGAACTCCATTCACTCCAGCTGCTCATTGACATAGTCTGATTAATGTACCTGTAGAAGCCCTTCCTGTTATTCTTTGTGTCCCTTGCCAGGTTCAGTTCCAGCTTTGCCCTGGCCTTCCTCACCCCATCCCTACACAACCAAACTTTATACTCTTTCCAGTTTTCCTGGCCTTGTTTCCACTGCCTGTGCATTTGCTTCTTCCCTTTGGTTTTACCAGCAGGTCCCTACTCAGCCATGCCAGTCTCTTGACTTCGTTGTCTGATTTCTTGCTCCTGGGGATTGCTGGCTCTTGTGCTCTATGGTAAACCAAAAGCCATGCATGCAAGCAAAGCAAATCAAGGAGTTAATTCACTACTTCCCATCAGCTTTATATGCTAAGCATGATGTCATATGGTATGGAATATCCCTTTGATCAATTGCGGTCAGATGTCCCACCTGTGTTCCCTCCCAGTTTAACTGTATCCCAGCCAAAACCAGTGCAGTAACACAGCTGGGCCTTGTGAAATTAAGGCTGAAAGCAAAGGTTCTGTCATAAACACTTCTGAGAAGAATTGTATTGCCTGATCATTACAAGTTCTCAAATCATAATCATGAAAACAAACTACATGAGGAAACTGAGGTAGAGCTCTTTTTTTTTTCTCAAAAGAAATCAGAAGTGATATTGGCCACAGGCTGCTATTGCCAACACAACTGGTGACTAGTCAAAAGTCTTATGAATCCTCTGGTTTACATGTTGTATTATTGAATGACACATTTATCCAGAGTTGGTATAACTCAATATAAAAGTGCAGTGCCAGATAAGACTGGCTTAGTTGTGGGTGTGGCTATTTTACTATATGCAGATAGAACTAAGTTGATCCTAGGAGCAATATTATTAGTATAGATGAAGTGGTATAACCTCCCTAATGTGAATTCCTCACTACTGCCATGACTTCATATCAGGATAAAATGCTTAACCTTTGTAAATGACTTCTATGGTGCTGTTCCTTGGAAAACATTGAAGAGCGTAATATTATGCAACAGTGGCAGATCATGTATCACCTATTAAGGACTAATTCTCAGATTTATTTAATGAAACTCTTTCCACTGTGTCCTTCAGGATCTTAGCTCTAGCACAGCTCAACGTATTCTTTAGCATTTCTATATTATTTTACTACTCTATAGTAAACTAATGCTGATGATTAAATTCCTATTTAAATTATTCATTGCTGTCTGCCACAGGGAAATACAGGCAGGAATGATCAGAATTTGTAATGCTGAGCTGTGTGTAGTGTGTGTGTTTTCCAAAACCTTGGTAATTTTTATTGTATCTTACTAGTGTTAGAATAGATCATTCAGCATTTGAATTCCTTGACATACTGTACTGGCAACTTAATGAAGAAATTTCCTATTTCTCCCTCACGTTTTCAGCTGTAATGTGGCACTGTAGGGGTTCATATGTCTATTTGTTTTAATTTAGTTTGGTTCTAATCAACAAAACATAAAGGGAGGAAAAATATTTAGTTTTTCAGGTCCTTGGATATGGTGTAGAAAATTGTGCATTTTGCATCATCTGTCAGTTGATGATAGTTTGTCACACTGTTCCACTGAATTTGATGAATTTTCTTCAGGATGTAAAATGATGCACAGTGTGCACATGATGTGTGTGTGTGTAAACTAAAAAAGCTTTGTCACATGTCATTTTGTTCACATTCTTTTTCTTTTTCTGACATAGGAAAAGAAATCTAAGACATATATTGAGGAGGGAAAAAAAGATGGATTCACAAGATTGTGTCCCAACAAACTCAAAGCAAGATATGAGCCATCACATAAAGGGTAACTCTGGTAAACATTATCTTTGTGGTTATTGTGCAGCCTTCACCAATATAGTAGTCACCTTTCCCATCCAGAAGGTCCTCTTTCGACAACAGTTGTATGGCTTGAAAACAAAGGATGCAGTACATCAGCTGCAGAAAGATGGAATTCGAAATCTCTATCGTGGAATCCTTCCTCCATTAATGCAAAAAACGACTACCCTGGCTCTAATGTTTGGCTTGTATGAAGATTTCTCCTCCTTGCTCCATAGTCACACAAGTGCACCTGAACTTCTAACTTGCAGCATGGCAGCAGTGCTTGCAGGGACCACAGAAGCCCTTTTTACACCTTTTGAACGAGTCCAGACTTTGCTTCAAGATTACAAACATCATGACAAATTTACAAACACTTACCAGGCTTTCAAGGTACTAAAAGTCTATGGGATTAGAGAATATTATCGGGGTTTGGTGCCTATTCTACTCCGGAATGGAAGCAGTAATATCCTCTTCTTTGGCCTACGAGGACCTATCAAACAATGTTTGTCTGAAGCAACTTCTTACAGCACTCACTTGGTCAATGACTTTATCTGTGGAGGGCTGTTGGGTGCCATGCTGGGATCCCTATTTTTCCCAATGAATGTTGTAAAAACTCGCATGCAATCTCAAATTGGTGGTGAATTTCAGTCTTTTTCAAAAGTTTTTGTGACAATCTGGCTAGAACGTGATAAAAAATTGATGCATCTTTTCAGAGGAGTCCATCTGAATTACCATCGTTCTGTCCTGTCCTGGGGCATAATCAATGCAACATATGAATTCTTGCTAAAGCTATTATGAAAAATGTTACCTTCCTTTGAAGCACCTCTATTCACTTGGGTATTTGTACATTTGAGGTCACTTTGTCTCTGGAAATAGTTTAATTTATGGAACTTTTTGTGAATAACATGGAGTACCATGAAACTTGGAGAGCATTCAAAGCAGCAGTTACATTTCAGTAGGGAGATGGATGATATTGTTAGTGGCTGCTTAGTGTGAAAGGTAATTGGCCTTATTAACAACCTTGAATATTTATGGGGTAACTGGCAATGCATCTAAATTTTGATGCAATTCAATATACTTCTAAACAAGTTAAAGTATTTATATGCTGGTGGATAAATTTATCCATAGTGGAATAACTAGACAAATGCAAAGTAAAAAAAATCTGTATATTGGTCTAGTAACTTATTCTATCCTTTCCAATATTTCCCAACACTCACAATAATCAAATTTTACACTGCACATTGTATAATATGGAAGTAAAGAAGGAGCCAATGAAAACTAATTCTCTTGCTTGAAACACTACAGAGGGTAAAAAACTAAGCTTCCAAATGTCTCGGAGCTCTAAATTACCTTTGGAGTTTAAATAGAAGCTGCCAATTTCTGATTAAGATGACTTTCTTTCTGAACCTCAAGTTTAAACTGAGCCTACACAAACTATTTTGCCAACCATTTTACCACTCACCTTTAACATGAGCATCATCTCATTCATCAATAGCTACTGAATATTTATCTTTAGTGTAAACTGACCCACTTCAAAGTGGGATTGTGCCTATGTATGTGTGTGCCTTGAAATGGAAAGGTGGAAGGAGCAAGACAGCAATTTTATCTCAAGCTTTAAGTGTGTTCCTTGTTGAAAGATCTATTTGCAAATTTGGTATACTCAAGTTTTCTGCTTTTGTATTGCTTTGTTTCTGTTGCGAACACAAACTGATCTCACTGTAATGCTCAAACAGTAATAGATCTTCCTTTGATTATCAAACTACTTGATTTACAGCTTTTTTTTATCTTTTGCAAACTATTTTAATTTAATTTGGGCTGTGACAGAATTTTACATCAGCACTGACAAAGTGAGATTTCTGGGTATAAGCATTTAAGGCCTTAAAGGGAAAGCAAGCATAACTACCAAACAGGTGACTGTCTTAATTCTTTCTTAATTCTTTTTTTTTTCTTCATTTGGAGGTGTGTTATTCATGAAAGTTCATGAAGTATTCTTTGTTTTGGGGGTGGGGGCAGGAAAACTTTCAGAAACTATTTTGAATTGTTCTTTTCCTATGCTTTAGGCTCTGTATAACTATCAGTGGTAATACAGTAAAGCAATAAAAGAAGTTGTGTGGCTAGCAACTTACACTTCAAGCATTTTTAATTTGGTTAACAGATAACAATATGCAGTAAAGACAGGGGTGTGGTCAGCTGCTATGCATGAAGGTTACTTGCATGTTTCATTCACCAACAAAGAGAAAGGTGTAAAAGTGTATTAGCAAACATAAACATGACCCCAAATGAATCCTAGAGTGAGGAAGAAAAAAACCAAAGAAGCCATCAACATGAACATCATATTCCTCCTGGCCATGAAGAGCAGTGAAAGAGTGAACATAACACCAGGGAAAAGAATAGAAACTAAGAAGGGTGTGTGTGGGTGTGTGTGTTACAATTTGAAATATATCATGATTCTTTCTTTTCGTGTAACAATTAGATCCAGACTAATAATGATTAGACTCTCAATTTTTCAATTACACTAACAATAAATTTTTGGTTTTACTTATGCATATAAGGTGTGCCTTCTCTTTGCACATAAACAAAATATTGAGTGTCACAGTTCCCACAGGTTTGAAGCCTGCCAAGGCACAAGTTAGTTCACAAAGGAGAGCACTCAAATATACAAGAAGCCTCACCAAAAAAAATATTCCTACATGACATAATTAAAACAGTTGTGCTTTTCCTTAGTTTTAGAAAGTTTTCTTACCTCAAGCAGCAACAGCCCACTAACTACAGAGGATAATCCAGAAGTTTGGTTTTGCCTTAGACACAGCTATTGTCCTCTGCTTTGTCATAGCTAGTTTTCATTTCCAGTTTTAAGCCTTTCCATGTGGGCTGATATCTCCCTGTTCACAAATGGCTTTAGAAGAATTTGGAGGAAAGCAGAGCTTTTCTGTCTGCTTTCAATGGCTTGATGTTTGAGCAAAGAGACTTTCTATTCCACAATTTTTTTTGAGTCAGTGGAATGATTAATTGCACGCTTAATTAGATTTTAATTATTGTACTTGCTTCAGCATGCTACCTGCTTCTAGGCTCTCCTGTTCCCGTTCCAGAGTATGTATGATGGTGTGATAGCATTAGGCAGACTGAAGGAAGAAAACAGCCATTTTATATGCAAACAAAACAATTTGTGCAAGCACTGAGTTACTTTATTAAATCATAGAATCATAGAATATCCTGAGTTGTAAGGGACACACAAGGATCATCAAAGTACAAGTCCCAGCCCTGCACCACCCCAAGATCACACCATGTGCCTGAGTGTGTTGCCCAAACGCTTCTTGAACTCTGGCAGGCTTAGTGCTGTGACCACTTCCCTGGGGAGCCTGTTCCAGTGCCCAACCATCCTCTGGGAGAACCTTTTCCTAATATCCAACCTAAACCTCCCCTGACACAGCTTCATGCCATTCCCTCAGGTCCTGTCACTGGTCACTAGAGAGAAGAGATCAGTGCCTGCCCGTCCACATCCCTTCATGAGGAAGTTGTAGACTGCAATGAGGTCTCCCCTCAGTCTCCTCCAGACTGAACAGACCAAGTGACTTCAGCCACTTCTCATATGGCTTCCCCTCAAGGCCCTTCACCATCTTCATAGCCCTCCTTTGGATGCTTTCTAATAGCTTTATCTCTTTCTTATATTGTGGCATCTAAAACTTCACAGAGGACTTGAGGTAAGGCCACACCAGTGCAGAGTAGAGTGGAGTAAATGCTTAATTTATCTTGCATGACAAGAGAAACTGTCCACAGTCAGTATCAGCCCTCTTTTGAATATACTCAATATTTTGTATTAGACATCTATACTTTTTATTATAGAATCATAGAATAGCCTGTGTTGGAAGGGACCTCGAAAGATCATCTGGTCCAAGCTTCCATGGGAAAGGGAGCCTAGATAAGATATTCCAGGAAAATTAAACCCCAAATATTTAAAAAGTATTCTACATGCACCATATTTTTCCTCATAATTAAAACATGTTACAATGAGTTGGAAAAATTTGTTCATTCTTGTAGAGAATGGGATGCTTAGTGTGGGAAACAAGTTAATGGAAATTGGCTCTCGCAGATGTCATTTGATGAGATGTGTATTGTGACCATGTGAATGGACAGGGTTATGAAATAGTTAGTGTTGTTACAATAACTTAATTAGTAACTTACCTATAGTGTGGTTTCAAGGGTTAACATTCTAACAGGATTTTTGCTGGGAAAAGAGACCTCCTGCGATAAACGGATAAAAGCCTTCAAAACTAACCATAAAAGAAATGAACTCTGAACTGAAATCCAACCATAAAAGGAACGAAATCTTAGACAAACTTTACCATAAAGGGATAACCATAAAAGGACAAATACACGGCGCCAAAAGGGGTGGGTCCAGGTGGGACTATGTAAAATTAAAATGAATATGTATAAGGTTAACACACCCAAAGAATATAAAAAGCGAAACTGCTGCATTCCAGGCGCGACTCTGGCATTCTGCCAATCACCCGGCGCCATCTCTTTCTCTCTTTTTTCTCTTTCTTGTCTTTCTTTCTTTCTTTTTTTCTTCTTTCAACTCTAAATAAATTTTTTTTTTACACCTCATTCCCGCTTGGGCCTAGATCATTTATAACAATTTTGGTGGCTCGTCCAGGATCCACCCACCAGCTCTGGGGGTTCTGGGGGCACTTGTGTGGAGGCCGGCCACGCCGATTTCGGCAGTCCACCCTGGACTTCTAACGGACCCCCTAGATCCGAGCTGGGTTACCGGGAACGAGGCAACTCGTAAAACAAAAGTGTAAAATTCCCCCGATGATATACCATGGTTCCCCATAACTTTCGCGCACGAAGACCCGATCCATACGAATGAAAGGTATTATGTGATTCAGTGGGGGGGGTTATTGGGGGCTTGAGTGATGAATGACTGAGACTTGAGATAAATAAGTGGAGTAAAAGGAAGCCCCGAGATTGAGGAGCTCAAGTGTTATAAACGAACGCATAGGCCGAAATTTTACTAGCATGATATTGAATATTTATTAGTAAAACAAAGGCAAACAGCTCTGGGCGCTTGGCAAATCTTGCCAGAGGCGCAGTTTTTCATTCATGCTACTGTRGTTTAAGTATCCTTAGACTGTTGCATATTCATGAGGCTCAAAAGGTAATTTACACTTCACTCATTTCCCCCTTTCCCACCGCTCCACCAGAGTGATGTCGGTCGAGCATTGTGCAGTCTTGTGTTATTTCAGGAATTCGGGTATCTGTCTTTTCTTGTTTGATTTGTGATCGATCCTTCCTCTGGGAGTTTTGGTGTGATAACAGTCTTTCCTGATTTTTCTGGTGAGAAAACAAACTTCAGGATGTACACGGTTTATCTTTTTTGTCTTGAATTGTTTAGCTTAAAGATATTTATCACCATGTTTTGTTAGCTTAAGGATATTTATTACCATGTATCTGTTACAACTATTTCAAAGTTACTATTCACTTTAGTCTTGTTTTTACTCAACTATATTTTATTATTTCTACATGCTCTATTTTACTATTTCTACATAGCACATTATTATTGGTAAATGTTAAATTCATATATGCGAAAGCCAACATTATCATTCACTTATTTATTACAATCCCTCCCCTTCTTTTATTAATTTTGTTGGCTTGAGTTACAATCTTTATTTAAATTTTACTGTTACATTTGAAATTTCTACAGATTAATCTGGCTTCTTCAAGAGGGTTTCCAATGTTGTTTTGTTTTTTCAGAATCATTATCCTTTGTGTTGTTTCAGTAGTAGCTTGTTTCGAGTCCATAGGCATGGTGACTACTTGCATACCTTGGACCACACTAGTTATCAGACGAATGAAACAGGGAATTAAATAAGGAAGGAATGTTAATCTAGTGGTTGCACACAAAAGGAAAAATATTAGTTTTTTTCACCATGCTGTTCCGAATAATTTGTCCCACCACTCAGCCTCTAGCATTGTTTCCCATTTTTGAACTGGTACATGGGCAATCTCTCGTATGTCTGTAGCAATATCGAGGATAGCTTGACCGTTATCAGTTATTTGCAGGCAACAATCAGAGGAATTAAATTTTCCACATATTCTCCCTTCCTCTGTTAACAAATAGTTGAGGGTTAAATTGTTTTGATAAGTCATTGTACTGGTTTGCAGTAATTAATTTTAAAGCTAAGGCTGTTTTGTTGCTTTTGAGAGTCTGCATTTGTTGCTTTATTAGTTTCTTTTTAATTCTGTCCTGTGCACCCCCACCATCTGAAATGCCTCACATTTTTGCTTTGGCAAAATAAACATACTGTCCCTTCGGACACGGTAGTTCAAGTTGGTGTTCTCCTGAGGATTTTGACTTGGTTACCCATAGTGAGTGTTCCTTATAATTACAAGTTTCTAGGGATGCTTTATAATAACATATGTTATTTATTGTTGTGTGTCAGGTTAGGTAAGAAGCACGACTCCCTTATCGTATCAGGGAGTTACACTCGGCGCAGGGATTTGCCAGATTTGCGTTGCTTGGGGTTACCCATGCAAGGATACATGCAATAATTATGATCGCTGTGGTTGCAATCAGAGGTCCGGTATAGTATACACCTCCTCATCCCCTGCCCTCCGAGATTGCCGCTCGTGGCCAGACTATACCTGAGGCAGGTGTAGAGGCCAATCCGGTCTTGCCCTCCTTACGCCACTTGTTCTACTTCCATGCAAACCGTACTGCACATAAACGTAATTCTTGTTTCTACTTTTCTCCAGGAATTTACTAAACTTCAGGTACGAGTAACTCCCACTCATAAAATTTGTTTTACCACAGTATTTTCTTGGCTTTTTTGTTCTTTATAATTTCGGCAGTTTAGACAGTGGGGATGCCTCCTTGTTGAAGAGTAATATTACTTACTCAAGTATTTAATACACTTGTGCAATACTTCGGTTTGATGACTTAAGTGGGGGTGTTTTAGACCAGAAAGCCGTATATGTTGGATTTTTCAGTTGGTAATGATTTTCTCCGGTCCCTTGAGAGTTTGTATTATTTTTATGCTGTATAATTTGAATAGTTCTGATGTTTTTTTAGAATTTCTAATAATTAGGGTAAATTTTCAAAATATTGCCATGGAAGGCATAGGATCATATGCAAAAACCTTACCAGTTCAAGTGGGAAGCAACAAATATTTGTGTCTATTAGACATACAGTACAATTGGATTCGCTGTATAAGTTATTACAGTGCATAGAAAATAACATGGCACATTTACAACTTTGTATCATAAATGACAACCACATTTTTACATTTGCAGAGATATAAATAATGAATAATTCACTCATTACACAACCTAAGGATTATTGTCTTGTTTGGTATCACTTGGAAAGGGAGGTGGCATGGATTTCATTTATGCAAATAAAAAATTTTTTCCAGAAACAGATTGGTTTGAAAATTTTCAAGTATTTTACTTTGTGAAAGTTCTTTTTATTGAACAACATTCTTTAGAAATACAGTTTTAAAAGGTTGTTTTGTTCATGCTCCCAACAAAATGATTGGGATTCTACTAACTTGAAAATGACCTCCTTTAACACAGGTTTTTTCTCCTCAAAGTCATTGTTTATAAATATTGTTTGATATTTTTATTTCATTTTCACTTATCATAATGCTTCTGGCAAACATTAGGTGGAATTAGATTGAAATCTAATGGATTGAAAACTATATGAATGCTGCCAGTGGAAAAATGCAGCCATTGCAACTGAACACGTTTGGAAATATGAATAAACCTTACTTGGAAATAAATCTGTGTAATAGAAGTGCAAGTGGGTGATCGTAGTGCAGTTTTGGCATATGTCACTATAATTTCTATGAAAACACTTTAATCTTCTTCTACCGACTTCATCAATAGCATTCTGCAGTCAGAGCTGGCTGGGTGCAGTGTTCCCTTTCTAGGTATTACACTGGAGATGTTTCTAAATGCTCCTGCAAGACCCTTTTACTGGACTTGCATATGTATTATCAATAATCTTTGATGAAGTTAAAGCCCATAAAGTTCACTTGGGCTAACATCACTTAATATGTTTTAATTATGAACATTTTAAGACCCTAGTTGTGCAATTCTAGCTTTATAAATGTGTTCTAGTCACTTACAGGATAACTATATTACCAGATGGGGACTTTAATATTTTAAAATGTGAAATACTCAACAGATGTTGACAGTATATTTTTCTTATGTTTCATTAAAAGCACAGGGATTAGAAAACTGACTGGGAAATTAAAACTAAGATACCAATACTACAGAAAGCAGTCTTGCTATTACTTCCATTAAATTAGAACCAGTAATCTAGAGAAATTAAATTCTCTTCTCCTATCGAGTTTCCAGACTTCTTCTTTCTTCCAAAATTTATGCAGTTAAAAAAAAATCTTACTTCATTTTTAAACAACCTATAGTTGATTCAGAACTTTAAAGGCCTGATTTTACATTCCTTCATAACTAGAAAATCACACTGATATGGTTTTATCTTTCTCAGAAATCACATTTGCAGAGGCCCCTCTCCGGCAAACACATTCACGCTTCAGTCTTGGAAAATTAGTACCCAGATTTGACACTAGTACAACCTGTATTCAGCTGAACTCCAGTTTTGTGGAATCCATAAATTATTATGAAGGTTTGGAGCATTTTGTTTTTTAGAAAGCAGGCTCCTGTACTGATCCTTTGGTGCAATTCCACGACTTCCTGCTGACATGAAGACAAGCAGCTTTGTGGGACCAATCCTACTGAAACAAATACTGGATTCTGACAGACTTTTTCATCAATGTACTACTCCATATGTGTACTTAGAATTAGTAAAAATGTTCACTATTTTGTCCCAATATAATTTACAGGCTCTTACAAGCACTTACAGCTTCACCCTTTGAGTTATGTGGGTAGTAACCTTTACTTTGTCTAATTCTTTTCCCTTAATAATACTGTATTTTGTAACTTTTTGCTTTTGTTACTCTTACAGACTTATTTACATGTTTTCCCTCAGGACAGGGGGTGTCTTCTAAATCTTTCTTAGTTTAAGTCTGGAGTTTTATGTCTTGAATGTGGTCATGGGTTTCTTCCCAGCCCCTCCTCTTCAGGGCTGTTTAAACCCTGGCTGGGTTAAACCCCTCTCTGCTTCTCAACTCCAAGTCCTTTTGTCATCCACCTAGAAGTCTTCTCCCCTAATCAGCAAAGTTTTAACCTGATGTGAAACTTCATAACCAGATACCCTCTCGCTGTTAGTTTCCCAGGCCTCAGTTACCATCAAAGCCATGGCTGCATATTTCTGCAGATGAGGAGGCTACCCTCCCCCACTCATCCCATTTAAGTTCTTTTTTCCTTGTTTGGAAGGGTTAGGGCAGGACCCTCTGCTTTTTAACACTTTAAAATCTTGCTTTTTTCTGGTGTCCATTCAATTTCTTAACTGACAGGATAGGAGTATTACAGGGAGACAGACGTACATGGCTAAAAAAAACTTAAAAAAAAATAAAAACCAAAACCAAACTTGTTTTCAACAGGGACTTAACAGGCTGTAACTTTTCTCTTTCCTCCTTTGAAAAGAGGGTATTGTTTTTAGACACTACTCGTTCTGGTTGTTTCAAAGTAATTTTGAGAGGTTCCATATTAGTTTTTTTATTACTCTTTACAATATTAATTTGTATTCCTAATTTAGCTATAAAATTTCTTCCTAGTAAACTATAATTACAATTAAGAATAAATAGAAATTCACGCATTTCAAACTTATTCCCTACATCTAGTAATAGTGGTTGAATAAAACACATTCACTCATCTTTTCCACTTACACCTGAATAATTAAAGAACTTCTTGACAACTTTCCCTTTAGGTAAAAAAATTTAAAGTCGATCGAGAGGACCTCGTGTTTATCACGAAACTCCTCCTCTCAGTCTGGACCCACTCTGAATGTTATTAAGGATTCCAGTGTGGTGGGTCTCTGGTATAATGGGAGACTGACACCTTTAATAATTCATTTCTGTTAACCAGTGGGTTTCCTTTTCCTGAGAGTTCACTTGTTTCTGCTTCCAGTGTTCCTCTGCCCTGCAGATTTCTTCCCGGTCGCTGTTTGGGTTGGTTCTCCCCAGCCGAAGAAGGCGATGCCTCTGCCACATCCCTGTGGCCGGCCCCAGCTCCTCGGTTCTGTGTGCCCCTCCTTGAACCCTGTGGTTCATCCCTCGGGCTGTAGAAACTCTGCCGTTGTCTTTGCTTTCACCTTCTCCTTTTCCTCATTCCTTCTTATATTTACCTGTTGTGTTTTTCTAACTTCTTCAGGGGTTTATTCAGTTTCACCTCACTACTGCCTGTGGGTTCTCATTTTCCCACAGCTGCTGAGTTTTCTGCAGCATCATTCGTTTCTCTAATGACCTAAATAAAATCCTTAAAAGAAATTCCAATCATTCCACGTACAATTCGCACTTCCTAAATATTCCTTCCTCCTCCTCCTGTGTGCATTCTCTTTGTCATATACTGTATGCTAGAGCCAGTCCCTGTCCTGCCGCAGTGTCCAAAGGCGGCCCCCCCTGCAGTCATGGCCAGAGCTCCACAGGGACGGGCAGGCGGCCGGGGTGTCCCGCAGCCTCATGGGGTCAGGGGGCCAGTGCTGCCCCTGCCTGGGAGCGTGGTGGGGTCAGGCACTGCCCAGCTGCCCTGCAGACCCTGGCTGCCCCACAGCCCCACAGCCTCACGCCTCCCCACAGGCTTCCAGTCCATGCTCCCCATCATAGAGAAACACTTTCAAATCCTAACTTCCTTGTTTTCCCTGTCTTGGAAGCCGGGGATACAAAGGATCTGCAGCCAGCCCTAGATTAGTCGGCAAATTTTGAGGAGAGATGCCTTCTGCTGTTACTTGCTTTAACCATATTCCTCCACTTCTTACACACCTTTATTCATTTCTTATTTACTTTTTTTTTTAAACAATTCCTTCCCCTTTAGACAAGAGGAATGAGTTACAAAGAAAACTATTCCACAAGCCAAACTCAAACCAAATAGTATCGAACTACCAATAACACTGAACTAGCAATAACAGAAGCTCCAATGGATCTATACTGTCAGACCAAACGAACGGAACAAAACCTTAAAACCCAAAAAAAAACCCCTCGTAAATCTGCACTACAAAGCCAAAATCTCTCTGTTTTAGGTAATTAGATTTCCCAGTGGACTGCCTGCAAAAGTGCTCCCTTACCAAGGAGTTTCACCCGCCCTATGGGTTTCAACTACTAAGATTCCTATCAAGGTGTTCAATGCCTGAGAATTCCTGCCTAAGGATGTCTGCCAAGGAGTTTTAACTCCTAAGAATTCCTATCTAAGGATTTCTACCAAGGGGTTTTAACTCCTAAGAATTCCTGTCTGAGGATTTCTACCAAGGGTTTTAACTCCTAAGGAATCATTTGAGGGGAATCATTCAGCTGGTTTCTCTCGCTTCGCCCGGTCACTGGCTGTGCCCCTCGTGGGGAGTCGGAAACGCAGTTAAAAGGGCTCCGCTATCGCTTCGCGGATCCAGACTGTCCAGTCCATGTCTCATTCACACAGCACTAAATTCCCCCTTCATGCCCCCCCGCACAATACTTACCAGAGTCCTCCTTTTACCAGAGTCCTCCCGGAGTTCTCCTTTTTTGTTCCGGTCTTCATACGTACAAGAATTATGGGCGATTTACCACGGTTCTCCTCAAGGGAGCTGAGCTCAAAATTTTGCCTTCGTTCCACTATTTAAGACGTGTTTCCGATTACTGCTGGCTAGTGCCTGCTGTCCCTCTGGAGCACAGAATACTGTTAGGGGCGTCCCCCTTCCCCAGCAAGAAAGCAGGGCCTAGCAGAGATTATCGTTGCGGGGTCACCAAAATTGTTATAAACGAACGCATAGGCTGAAATTTTAATAGCATGATATTGAATATTTATTAGTAAAACAAAGGCAAACAGCTCTGGGCGCTTGGCAAATCTTGCCAGAGGCGCAGTTTTTCATTCATGCTACTGTAGTTTAAGTATCCTTAGACTGTTGCATATTCATGAGGCTCAAAAGGTAATTTACACTTCACTCATTTCCCCCTTTCCCACCGCTCCACCAGAGTGATGTCGGTCGAGCATTGTGCAGTCTTGTGTTATTTCAGGAATTCGGGTATCTGTCTTTTCTTGTTTGATTTGTGATCGATCCTTCCTCTGGGAGTTTTGGTGTGATAACAGTCTTTCCTGATTTTYCTGGTGAGAAAACAAACTTCAGGATGTACACGGTTTACCTTTTGTTGTCTTGAATTGTTTAGCTTAAAGATATTTATTACCATGTTTTGTTAGCTTAAAGATATTTATTACCGTGTATCTGTTACAACTATTTCAAAGTTACTATTCACTTTAGTCTTGTTTTTACTCAACTATATTTTATTATTTGTACATGCTCTATTTTACTATTTCTACATAGCACATTATTATTGGTAAATGTTAAATTCATATATGCGAAAGCCAACATTATCATTCACTTATTTGTTACATCAACGGTCTGCAAAGTGAAAAGGCAGCAGGGGGAAGCACCTGAGATAGGGAGACTTAACTGCTGGATGGCGATGACGTGGAGTGAGAAGGTAGCAGAGGAAACTGCTAGGTGGCGGGATGCGAAAGAGAAGGCAGTAGAAGAAAGCCCCAGGAGGGGCCGAAAAGGGGGGCTTGACTGCTAGGCAGAAGACCAGTCGTAGTGGGAAACAATCCCAAGAAAAAAGCGGGGGGCTCGACGAGAAAACAGAGGGAGTAGGATACAACCCCAAAATTCATGGAACAGGGGAGGAGTAGAAAAAAAAGCCCAAGAGAAAAACAAGGAAGTAAAAAGCCCCTATGAATATACCCCAGACAGTCCCTTAGAACTGAAATTATCTAAATGGAACTATAATTTTAAAACAAAAGATAAGGATAAAATAAAAATGATACAATACTGTATAATAAAATGGACTAAAAGGAAAATAAGACCCAATTATCTCTATTGGCCTATATACGAGTCCTTTGAGAATTAAACTTACCAAACTCTAAACATGTTTATAAACACTAAAGAACCTTTTAATCTTGAAGAAAGTGAATATACCTCCTATTGGACAGGAGAATTTTGACCCCAGGCGATAAACATTTTTAAGGTATCAGAAGCCTCAGAGACAGAGCGAGTGGGAAAAAAAAAAAAGAGGAAAAGAAGTTTGTTAGTTTGAAGGTTTTTTCTTTTTCCAATTCAGTTTTGTCCCGAGATAAGGGAATCCCAAAAGGAATTCTTTAATATAGATTTCTCGGACGAAAAATCGAACACACACGCAACAATATTACATCTGAAAACTATTTATTGGCAAGTGTCCCTGCCGGAGAAGGGATGGAAAAGGGAGAAAGGAAAAAAAAAGACAAAAAAAAAACCCAAAAAAACCAGAACAGGCAAAGAGGAATGTCACCACTGGGGTCCCGGGGGTCCTGCCGGCGTCTACTCGGGACTCACTGCAAGCTGTGGCGTCTGTATGACTCGGCGCGGCTTTCACCCAGTGGCAAGGCTGCGTGGCTCCCATGACGGGCTGGGCGCGGTTTACAAGCAGCGGTGTGGGCGGCGGCCGTCTTCGGACTCGTGGCGGAGGTGGCTACAAGCTGCTGTGGGCTACTCCGTTGGCAAAAGGCAGGGAACGGGGACAGCCGTTGGCAAACTCACGGCGAGGACGGCTGCAGGCAAATGTTAGCTGCTCCATCGGTGCAGAGAGCCGGGGATGGCGGGAGGAGCGGGTTGTCGCTGCGACGGGCTGCCTCGGGGGTGTGGACAGGAACAAAAGCAGGGAGAAGCAGGACCGCAAAAAACGAAAAATGAATGTGGGGGGTGTTATAAACGAACGCGTAGGCCAAAATTTTAATAGCATAATATTGAATATTTATTAGTAAAACAAAGGCAAACAGTGCTGGGCGCTTGGCAAATCTTGCCAGAGGCGCCAAATTCATTCATTCTGTTGTGGTTTAAGTATCTTTAGACTGTTGCATATTCATGAGGCTCAAAAGGTAATTTACACTTCACTCATTTCCTCCTTTCCCACCGCTCCACCAGGGTGTCGCTGGTCCGAGTATTGTGTATTCAGGTATCTGTCGTCTTGTTTGATTTGTGATCGATTCTTCCTCTGGGAATTTTGGTGCGATAACAGAGTTTTTTCCTGATTTTTCTGGTGAAAAAGCAAACTTCAGTTTATCTTTTGTTGTCTTGAATTGTTTAGCTTAAAGATATTTATTACCATGTTTCGTTAGCTTAAAGATATTTATTACCATGTTTAGTTAGCTTAAGGATATTTATTAGCATGTATCCATTACAACTGTTTTAAAGTTACTATTCACTTTAGTCTTGTTTTTATTATTTCTACACACTATATTTTACTATTCCTACATAGCACATTATTATTGGTAAATGTTAAATTCATATATGCGAAAGCCAACAGTATCATTTACTTATTTATCACAGGGGGGAACCCTGAATGAAGGGCGAGCCCCGCTCCCGAAAAATTAAAAACATGGCAGACTCCTCGTGGCGCAGTCCCCTGCCTTTTACATGTTTTTTTTTTTCTTTTCCCGGATATCCGGGCATCTGCCCCTCCTGCAGGGGGGTGGCTTGCAGCCCAGTCTTAATTGGCTGTCAGGCGGGGTCTCCCCAAGGACAGGACTCTTCTCCATTTTTTTTAACTACCTCCTGCACATAACAATCATATAATATTGAGGCATAAATAGAAATTTAATTGGTTCCTCACAAATTTTAAGAATGGTTTATTTCTTAAAAGGGAAAAATACTCGGCTTCATTCCTATTTTGTGTAAAGACCTGTTAGCCTCCACCTGTAACAGGACAGACGTGTATGTATGTATTCTGGCTGTCACAAGTACCACATTAACCAATTAAATCTGATATTGGATGTGTTACTGATGAGAAGTAGGAGTAAAACTCACTATTTAAAAGAAAATTAAGTACCAACACAATAATTCCTAGAATTTCAGGAGGTGAGGTTGTAAATACTAAATAGAACTACTTTTTACTCATAAGTTACTTTCGAACTCTCATGGAAAACTGCAAAGGGCAGAATTCGTGTCAATGAAAGAAAAAGAAGATTCAAATACACAAATCCTGTGAGCAGCATGAGAGGTTACTTGGTGCCATAATTTCAGTTTCACACTACTGAAGAGAAGTACTACCTAACTCCTGCTGACGTAGCCACAGCTTTCTGTAACCTCCAGCAAAAACTAAATCAAGGTACAGGTATTATGGGAACTGTAGTCATAGTTGACTCCATAGTTTAATTTATTCCTGAATTATTTTTTACCTCAGATAAAATTTAGGAAGGTTAATACAGACTCAAAATGTGACTGTAGTACTGTTAACCCCAAAGTTAATGACAATGACTCCAGTATATCTGAAGGGATGGGGTTGAAATACTAACAATACATTTAATTACCATATACAATGACTAGTAAAGAAACCAATTACTAATTAGAAGTTAGCAGCAAAAGCTGCACCCATCCTGACAGTTTTCAGCCTGGGAAAACTAGAATTATGAAAAGGGGGAGCTGTCCCACCTTTCCCTGGGACACAGAGTGATGTGGCGGGGCTGTGCTACCTGTAATCCCTACCCTGCCCCACCACATTGTCCCAGACCTCTGCCCACGTTTGGCAGCAAAGGCAGGCAGCTCCATTGTGGAACACCTCTCTTGGCAGTGGGAGAAGAGCTGCCCTTCCTTTCTCTTACATATCTGTTGGATTTAAATTTATTTGCCACCTCAGTTAGAGACCCTAGTGTGTGTTCTTTAACTGAAACTGAATTACATTAGGCATCTCTGGTTTTAGACTGCCATCCTGAAATTTGACCATGAACACTAATTTGCTTGAAAATGTGGGAAACTTCCTAGCAGTAAAACCCCAAGCTTCGTTCCTGGTGGGAACTGGGAGTACATCCCCAAGGGCTGGGGTTTGCGAGAACAGGCTTAAGTCTAAATCCAACTCTACTCCATGCCTGCAGTTCACTTGGAACCAAAAGGAGGCAGATGGTGTTCCAGGTGCTTTGCAGAGAATTGTTCTCTCAGTTCAAATACAAACTCAAAGGAAGATACTCAGTCTGTCACAGCAGAGCCTGGCTGAGGGGAGGTGATGAGCTAAGTGTACTTGGTGACTGGAGCAGGCTGGGGGAGCTGTGGCAATTACACACTGGCGCAGTGTGGCATCTCTATTTTGTCTCTAGGTGAACAGTAGAGGCATGATGCAGTTTTTAAAACCTGGCTATGTAATGGAGAAAGACCTATACTAAAAAAAAAAAAAAAAAGAAGAAGAAACAACAAACAAATTTAGCTTTACTGCTGTTCTGGAGAGTGGAAGTAAGATGAAAAAAAAGCAGACAGGAAAACCACTACTGCAAAAGCCAGGAATCTGACATAAAATGTGAAATTTGACAAATGCTGCATTTCAAATCTGGTCTCCCAACCTATTCTTTCCAGCTGACCCCCTTGTGCCTTGCAAGGAGCTGGACACTCCTGAAATCTCAGCAAGAGTAGAGAGTCCCACCATCAAACAACACCTTTTAATTGTGTTCACAGTAAAATGCAGTAGTCTGAAAACACCCAAGAACTCCAAATGTGATTACCCATGTTAGTTAATGCTTCTGAGGGACACGGAGGGGTGCAGGGAGTGGAGCCCAGCTCAGCCTGGGGCGCACAGAGTGCACAGCAGTACCTTACCCTGGGGCCCTGCTGGCTGTACATGGGCCAGGGCCAAGACAGATCACAGTCACAGGTTTGGTACAGTGTAATTAAGAACTTTTTCACAACATCTTAAACCAGGAAAGGGAGAAATTGGCTTAATCCAAAACAGCAGCAAGCATGCAGCATACCTTAGGGGTATAATTAAAAGTTATTTTAATTGTTAGACTTTAGTTGTTTTTGGTGACATATAAAATGTTAATGCAAATAATTAACTTGGAAACTACTACTTACGAGGAATAATCCCTCAAAAAACTCACACCCTTAGATTTTAAAAATCCATAATGCCCACCCTGAAAAATAGGTATTAGTTAAAAAAGAAAAAAATAATAAAGGGAGCAGTCTTTTAACTCCACAATGGAAAGGTCCCTTTCAGGTACTAATAACAACCGAGGCAACCGTCGGGACCGCCGAACGAGGATGAACCCATGCCAGCAGAATCAAAGAACCAGTGGACGAACCCTGCCAGTGAACTGTGGCATCATCACCGGGACAGTTAAAGATGACCTTAAAGTGAGACCTTAACCTCCGATGTGGCAGATGGACCATTCTCCCATCAGAGACAACCGGGGAGTTCCTCGCAAATTGTATCAGTGGTTTAGGATACCCAAGGGACAAGTACTGTACAGACTCCGACAGGATCCCTGGGGTGGTTTGATCCCTCCACAAACGGGGGGGGTCGGGGTTGTGTCAGCTACGAACCCCAAGGGACGGCCGAATTTTTACCTTTGTGTGTGAGATGCGGGAAGAGGAAAACCTCGCGTGGCCCTTTGAAACCCACGGAGTTTTTCCTAACTATATACCCTGTCTGAAACATCCCAATACAACACATTCTAGCTGAGTAAAGCATAAATGCAGAAGGTGTAATTATAACTTTATACTGTGAATTTGAACTATTACTACCAGAAAATCAAAAACTAACCGAAACTGAATGGGAAGAAACTATCAGAAAGAGCCAAAATCCATATTTCCAATGCCGGCAGGAACTCCACATAATATGAATGTAAGTCCATAAGGCCAGAGGCCAAGACCAGGTGAGTACTCCTACTCACCATGGAAGAAGCCAGCTGTGGGCTGCAACCCCATAGGCCGTGGCTGCGGGATTAGGAACTCTGTGGGGACAATAGCCCCCAGCAATGTAGTAGCAGCGAGCTTGTATAAACCCATATAAGGACTGGAATGTGTGATTGGTTAGGTGACCAAAAGAATACCACATAAGGAATGAGACCGATTGCTACCTGGCTGTGCTAATATATACAAACTGCATGTTCTCTCAATAAAGTCAATTTTGCTCGTGCACAGCGTTGTTTGTATGCGCCAGCAGGGTCCGTGTTAAAAACGCCGACAAATGGTGCCTTCGTGGGAGGAAAAAGTATCTGCCTATCTGCCTATCTGCGCAGCTGGTCGGTGAGCCCCGTGGAACTAAATGAGCTGCTGAAAGGAAGCAGGAAAGGACGTCCACAAGCCCTTCAGCGGGACTGAAGGTGAGCAGCTGCGGGGAACGAGGGGGGTCCGGTGTACCCTGCCCAAAATAGAGACAAGATCCAAGATCTTTGGGAGAAAAAATGGCGCCCTGTATCGGGGCAAAAAACAGACGACTAGTGGTTGTACCAATGGCGAAACTCGGCTGAACTTTAACTGAAACGAAGCCGTGGCGCAAACGACCTTTTCTTCAAGACGGAAGGTAGCAGCCGAGAACGATGGAGAAAGGTATATTCCAGAAACAAAAAGAAGTCTTCGAGACTGTGGAACAGATTTTAAAAAATCAAAAAGACTCTTTGTGGGTCCAAGCTGTGTCAAGCGACGAAGCGCTGGCAGAGCTCTTGTTTCTGTGGGGAAAAAGATTCGAAGCACTCACAGTTCATGAGCAATCGGGAAATCGGGAGAAGGACTACGCCGCGGCTCCTGCCACACTGAAGCCCTCTGCGCCCCAACTGAACAATTCTAATCGTAAGTTTATCGGGACTATGGGAAAAGACAACCCCTGGGCACCCGAATCATTTGACCCTGGAGGGAAACATGGCCTTTTATCCCCCAATTCCATGGGCAGTGGCAGGAAGGCAGGCTGCCACAAAGAAAATGCTTTTTCAGCCGTTTGCCAGCCCGGCCGGCCGCCGGGATGGGAGAACTTACCTTGCAGTATCGTAAAGAGGCTGCTTCACTACACCTTAGACAACGGTGGCGTGATTACCCCTTTTGCTGTTAGCTTTTTGAAAACTGCGGTGAACTCATGTAATTTAGCATGGCAGGACCTTGTACAAGTCGCACGAGTTATGCTAACGCGTGTGCGGTTCACTCTCTGTATGTCAGAGTGGAGAGGACTTAACACAGTCCAAACGATGGACAGTTTGCAGCGACCCCGGGAGCGGGCAGGGACTAAAGGTACGGCCGCCATTTTGAGAAGCAGCGGACCCCATGCGGACTGTCCCAGCCGCGCCGCTCCGCGGCAGCTGGGACTCCTATGTGTTGCCGCCATCCTAGACCCTCATTATTGTTGCCAATCCTACCCATGGGCAGAAGCATTTTCTTGTAATTTTAAACGCTTGCACCATGAGTTGGGGCTACTCTGGCCGTGGGGAAGCGCGGCCGCCATTTTGCGGCGAACATGTGTGGACCACCCCACGCGGCCCCACCATATTGGGAACCCGCGAACCACGTGCGGGCCGAGCAACACCGCTCCCACTGCAGCCAGAGCTCCCATCTCCTACGATAGTGTCACAGTCTTGGACCCCTTCGGCTCTGTGGCACGCAGCCGTGGAAAGCGGCAGGCAGCGGGGACAACCAAGCCCGCACCTCGGGCGGTGGCTGCGCCTGCGCTGCTGGGCCGCGGCTGCGAGTGCGCCGCCGGGGCGGGCGCAGCGCGGGGGGCAACTGACCCCGGAACGACTGCGTGTGCACTTTGCCAGGTGCCACGCCAAAGCGCAAAGACAGGTGGGCCCGTTGGGCGGGAGACCTGAACACGTACCCCTGCGGGAAAGCCAGGAAACCTGTACAATACTTTACTATTAATCCGTAAAATTCATGTTTCTTTCAAATACTGTTTTAACTAACGAGTCTGAGTTACAGGGAAATTGTCCCGCCTAAAGGAAAAGAAAAAGCCGTTTTCACCCAGAAACCTGTGAAATTAAGAGAAATCACTATATTCACATGCCATTTTGCAGTTAAGAGGACTTCTGTCTTACTTTAAACTCTTGAAAGGTATTTGCTTTGTCCCAACATTGGTGTCTTTATAAATGCAGACTATTATTATTAGAAGATAAGTTTTATCTAATCAGAGAATCATTTTTTGTTCTTACTAAACCTAACTTTATATTTTCAACAAATTACCTGTATAAGTGTAATATATTTCTACCTACAGAAACAATTAATATAATCAATAATTCTAAATATGTTGTTTATATTATAACATTAATGCATAAAATTTTTATAAAGAAATTTATCCATAAGGTATTATTTGGTAATATGCATATGCATTCCTTTAGTTGTTTACAATTGTCCATGTTACCATTAATTATACTGTTCTGTTGCTACATGTATCATTTTAAGAAAGTTTTATTTACTTGTAGATATTTTAGGAAAACCTTTCCACTCAAGGTTAAGGCTCTGGCCAAGCTTTAGCTGTGACTGGACAGGAAAGTAAACCAACAAACCCAAGTGTTTCTACACTAAAAATATAGTCAAGTCAGCTTGACTTGTTGATTTTGTCTTTCAAGAAGCTTGGAAGCCTTACCCGGGAAAGGTGTTCCAAGTACTCACTGTGAGATGAATTTCCACAACAATTACAGACACTGGGTAATAGTATAGTATTTATGATATTTTTAATCGATGTATACTTGTTATTTTATTAGATGTATTGTTTTACTATTCATAGTAAGAAAAGTGCATACTATGTTACGCATTTTAAAACAAAAAAGGGGGGAGTGATATACCCCTCATGAAAGAATGTAAAAAAGCTTTGTATATTCTTAATTTTTTAAATCGTGTTATCTTTATTTGCCTCATGCTACACAGGAGAAGCAGCTAAGGATACTCACTGTCATTTTGCACTAACTTTTACAGCCCTAGGTATCCCCAAACAAAATGGATAATGGTCCTACATGTATCTCTCATTCTGTTGCCTCCCTTTTTGCCCTGTGGGTGATTCAACACTCCACAGGCATCCCCCATTCTCCAATGGGACAAGCTTTTATTGAGCAGACACATAATACACTGAAACGTTTACTTGGGCAACAGAAAGGGGGAACACAGGGCCTCACGCCACAGAAGAGGTTATCTAAAACTCTGTATGTTTTTAATTTTTTCTGGTAAAATCCTGGGACCCTACCCTCTTATAACATGGGGAAGAGGTTATACTTGTATTTCCACAGATACAAGTCCTAAGTGAGTACCTGCACAATACATCCGCACAGTGCAAGAGCGTGTTGTTCTCGGGTTCGAATAAACACACGGAGACAGCTGTCAGGGTCCTCCAACAGGCAGAGGCCAAAAGGGAGGAAGAAGAGAGAGCCGGCCTCTGCCCTAACTTTATTTATATGTATTCAGAAACCACCGTGGATTGGAGGATAGGAATGCCACCTCCTGCTGTCCACTGGTCAATAGAATTGTCTATCATATAGGTTAGGAATTCATAACAATCTTTGCCAGTTAGGTCAACAAAGTCATGTTTATACAAAAGTGCGTGAGAAACTATTTTGCTGAACTAAAAACACTGCACATCTGAAGAACTGCAAAATGCAGGGCCACA
>JACAXG010000496.1:74441-95186 GCA_018881555.1 Amblyornis subalaris
TCTAGCTGGAAATCCAGAGCCAGGCAGCCGAGAATGGCTCTGCCTAGTTCGGCCCAAGCCACCTTGGAAAGCACATGCCCTGGTTCCATAAAGAGACCTCTGTGTTTCCCCCAAAAGTACAATTTCTGCAAGTCCGGTCCAGGGACCAGGACATCAGCAGTCTCAAGAGCTACTTCCAAAACTTGCAATGCCAAGGCATCGCATGACAAATTTGATATATCCATTTCAAACGGCCCTAACTACCCGGGGAGAAAATCCCCTGACAACTTACGAAACCGTACGGGCCAACCACATGTTGTTCTCGGGTTCGAATAAACACACGGAGACAGCTGTCAGGGTTCTCCAACAGGCAGAGGCCAAAAGGGAGGAAGAAGAGAGAGCCGGCCTCTGCCCTAACTTTATTTATATGTATTCAGAAACCACCGTGGATTGGAGGATAGGAATGCCACCTCCTGCTGTCCACTGGTCAATAGAATTGTCTATCATATAGGTTAGGAATTCATAACAATCTTTGCCAGTTAGGTCAACAAAGTCATGTTTATACAAAAGTGCGTGAGAAACTATTTTGCTGAACTAAAAACACTGCACATCTGAAGAACTGCAAAATGCAGGGCCACAAGAGCACATCTCGTCATCCACATTGACGTTGAGACAGAGATGCCTCCGACGACGGAGAAGAGAAGCCTGCATCGTGTTAACTTTAGTGTGTATGGGAAAATCCATTGTGCGTGAAAGGAGCGTTGGAGAGAGGACAGGGGACCCATACTCCCCTTTCAAAAATTTTACATGATTTAAAATAGTTATGGCTTTTTTGACATTTATGTCTCTCCACAGCCTTTTCAGAGGCTGGGAAATTTTTGGCTGAGTTAAGAATGTTATTAAAGTCGAAATGTATGTTCTGGGGGTGTTGTTAATTATAATGATATATTCACCTTAATTCAATATATGCAGAGACTAATTAATAAATCAATGAAGCAAATTTTAATTGTAGAACAGAAAGGGGGAGGTGTGGGGGCAATAACCCCCGGCAATGTAGTAGCAGCGAGCTTGTATAAACCCATATAAGGACTTGAATGTGATTGGTTAGGTGACCAAAAGAATACCACATAAGGAATGAGACTGATTCCTACCTGGCTGTGCTAATATATATAAACTGCATGTTCTCTCAATAAAGTCGATTTTGCTTGTGCACAGCGTTGTTTGTATGCGCTGGCAGGGTCCATGTTAAAAACGCCAATAGAACTCTACTGGACCTCTGGTGCTTATTTGTTCGGAGACTCAAGCTGACTCTTGATATGATGGAAATACTCGAGGCTCTTATCTGGTGGCCCATTCTCACATAAATAGTGTTTGTTATGATTCAAAGAAATTAGAAACTTGCAACACTCAAGGACAAACTTACTAAGTAACAGAAAATTTAGGATTTGGTGAAATAAGAGGATTAGGATACCCACGGAAAGAAAAATGGATTTGTTTTACTAAGGCTGGGCACTGGGATATTGTTGTAAGATATTTGAGCCCTGAAGTGTGCCCCAGCCAAACCATCTTTAGTTATTCTTATCAGAGCCCTCAGGAATTCATCAAGGTTACTGAAATGTAAACTGCGCTAAATTGGGAAAGAAAAAGCTGAAGAACAGAATACCAAGACAGCAAGAAATAGGTAAAGAAAGACTGTGCCGCACTGGACTAGAACCAATCATATTTTCTGGAAGGTGCGTGCAGAGTGCGTGGACAAGATAGAGGGACCAATCAAGTGATGCGTGATCGCGTGGACAGTAGTTGAAAAATGTATAAGTAGAGTGTTATGTAAACAATAAAGCGTCTTCTGCGAAATCATATTGATTTGTTGTCCAGAAGTCCTGAGCTCCCGCATGCTGGTGACCCCCGCGACGTGATAGCATGCTGCGATAAATGAAGCAGACCGGGCCCTTTGGATTCTGAAGGGGGTTCTGCGGAGTGAAAAGGCGGGAGGCCCCGGTCGGAGTCTGCCACGGCTGGACTGCGGCGGGGGGAGTCGGAGGACGGCTCCATCGGAGTCCAGGAGCCGAAGAAAGCTCCGGGGAAAAGAGCTCCAGAAGACATACGCTACAGCAGGTACACCCAAAGAGGTGAGCGACTGGGGGCTGGAGGATGGAGAAGGGACTATCAAAAGAAGAACAGGACACCTTCAGGGTCCTCCAGCGTATTCTCTCTGAGAGAGAAATTAATTATGACCCGGATGTCTTGAAAAGACTGTTAAGATGGAGTCGGGAGAGAGGAAAAGAAACTAAGGGACTTAGCACAGTATGGAAGTTAATAATAATAGTGCTAAGGCAAATTGAAGCTGAAAAAAAAAACAAAACAACAACAACAAAAAAAACCCGGCGGCGGCTGCAGCGGCTCCGTCCGTGGCCCTGGCAGAGCGCCCAGGAATGGCAGCAGCTTCTTTCCCCCCTTTCCTCTCCCCGCTGCTGCGTTCTCACTGTGTATCACCAAGTCGAAGAGAGCGGCAGGGGAAGGTGAACCCTGGCACCCGTCCTGCACTCTGCTTGGAAGATTCAGACACCTGCACCATGTGGGAGGGGGGGCCGGGGGGCCCATTCAGGGCTATGCAGCTCCATCCGTGCATATTTTTTCAAAAGTGCCTTTTTGACTTACGCTTGTTAACAACTTAAAAACATCCACAGTACAGATATCACTTTTGTGTCAGAGACAGCTGAGAAGCCTTTCTGTATGTGTCATCTTTGAAGTGAAGAGCTAAAGTAACCTGCAAGAAGACCGTATGTTTACATTCCAGTTAGGAGAACTGCTGTCTCAGTTTGAGCTTCTGGAAACACTTAATTCGTTTTAAAATGCATTCTACTGCATCTCAGGAACATTTTTGGCTTTTGTTAGAAGTAACTGTATTCCTAATAAGCTGCAGTTTCTGTCAGGATTGTTTATTGGAGAGATTATCTCTACATGCCAATAGAATTACATAATTCCTTGCTTTGAGGCTGCTTAGCAAGGTTCAAAATTCTTCAATGAAATACTTATATATTACATGATTGGTACCACTTGTCATGTAGGGTGCATACTGCCCTTCTAAAGATTTTGATCTAAAAGTTTAATTGGACTGAATTGATACTAGTTCTTTGCTGTCTACCTGCAGAATATTTGCAAACCCAATACCCTCAGAACGTCATTTCTCCTTAGAAATGTTTCAGGTGAATGTTAACAGAACAAAACGTGAACCAGCAGTAATTAACTCTAAAGCCTAATGATTTACAGAAGCTGCTGAAACAAATGACTCAGTGAGGCTCATGGTGAATTTAACCACTCATCAATCGAATATTCCTTTCCTCACTCCCTCATTACTGTTATCTCAAAAATTATTTATGACTTTCCACAAGTAAAGGCAGGCAAAATTGTGCCAGTTTTAACACTTTGCTTGCCTTTTTGCCCCACAGTTTTAATAGATTGATTTTATTGCAAATATTTTGCCATGAATATATCTCATTAGCTTTAATATCTCAAGGTAAATTCTGTTGTACTAGCAATCATGAAAGACAAGTTTTAAGTACAATTTGCCAATATATACGCCGTTGTCATTTTTCTGAGTACAGCTGCATCTTAAAAAACCCTAGCATACTTATGCTCATGCCAAAAAAGTACTGACAGACATATAATGTTGTCACTTCCTTTTAAGTACAGCTGCAAATTGGAAGATCCTGCAAAATTGTGCTTATATCAGAAAAGTCCTGACTGTGATTGCATATTTTCAATGATGTTTATAATTACCATGAGCTATTCTCACAACTAAATCATGTAAAATCACAAAGTCCTTGCCATACCTTGGTGATCTCTCCAGTAAATCCATCCTGCTGCTATTTCAGTTACAAATCAACTGTTTGCTTGCATATTATTCATTAATGTTTAACTGTTGTATGACAGATCTTTGGTAACCTTTTTGTAACGATGGAGTCAAGATGAGTTAAATTCTGTTGTATCTGAATCTTTTAAAGGAACACTCTCAACTCTGACTTTAGTTTCTTAAATTTAAGTGATGTTGATTTCAAGTTCTGCTAAGTTTTAGTTTTGTAAAGTTTAGGTGATGTTAAGGCTAAGTTCTGCTAAGTTTAACTGTTGTTAAATTTAAGTCATGTCAAGTTTCAGTTCTGTTAATTTGAGATTCTGTTACATTTAAAGTTCTGTTAGTTTAAGACTGTTGAGTTTAATTTCTGACAATTTTAAGTGCTCTTAAGTTTCAACTTTAAGTGTGTTCAGTTTAAGTTCTGTTATTTTAACTTTTGTTAAGTTTAAGTTTTAGTTAGATTGATTTCTGTTCAGTTTCAATGGTGTTAACTTTAGGTTCTGTCTGATTTACTCTGCTACGTTTAAGTGACAAGGTTGAGTGAAGTTAAGTTTAACTTCTGCTGAAATATGCTCATTTAAATTGAAAGATACAGTTCTTTTGTTAGACAGCAATAAGATTGAACCAATTGAAACAATTATGATGAAGAATTGGTAAACAACTCTTTAAAAATATAAGATAATAAGTTGTAAAAATATATGAAGATTCGGTTTACTAGATCCTTAAATTCACTGAAAGTTCCATGGGTATAAATGTTCTGTATTGATCAATTAAGATGATTATTCATAACAATCTTTGCTATTTTATCTTTCACAGGTAGCAGAAAGGGATGAGTAACAATTCCAAGTTATGGATATTGTTGACTAATAAGTCACTGGAGATGTATTACTAATCCTGAGTATGTTCTTAATATTATAGCATGAATTCACCAATTCTTTGTAAGAGGCATTATCCATAAGATATTATTTGATGTTACACATATGCATTTCTTTGACTGTTTGCAATTCATGTATGGTACCATTGACTACTTAGCTAAGGAAAAATGACAACGCCAGCTGCTTTACACGACGTATGTCATTTAAAAAAAAAACAAAAAAAAAACCAAAAAACTTTTCCAACTGCTATTAATAGAGGCTTGTTTTTAGAATATGTTAGGGAAACCCTTCCAGTTAAGGCCTTGGCTCTGGCCAAGCCCTGGCCCTACCTGGTCGGGAGGCATGCCAGCAGACCCAGGTGTTTCTGCACTAAAAATGTACTTGAGTCACTTTGACTTGCTGATTTAGATTTATCACAGCTGGACCCCCTTCCAAGGTACACTTGTGAACCTTGCCCAGGAAGGTTCTCCAGGTCCTCACTGTAGAACGGGGCTCACCAGCTACTGCAGACTCTGGGTAATGGTACAGTATTTAAGCAATTGAAAGTGTATTGTTTTAAATCACTATTCTTTTGTCATGTGTTACTAATCATGTCTTACCTTGCTTACTTCTGCTCAGGGCCTGGTTACTAACCTAGGGGAGAAGGTACGCATGTGTCTTATTACCGACAGATCTAAAGTGGTTACCTGATCGACTGGATGAACATCGATCGCCTCTGAGAAAACGAGGCCCCATACGAGGAAAAATGATCTAATCGCCATCCAGCCCTCATAGCCGAGAAGGACATTCGGGTAACATAAAGTCAACATTTCCAACTAATGAACTTCTTCCTGCCTAAACAGCACGACCCCTGAACTCCGACCATATGAGCTTTAGGACAGTAACCGGTGACTTCCAAGTGCAGAAGAAGCAGCTCCCTTTCTGAGGACATTGAATACTATTTTGGTTATCACCAGATATTTTTATTATTGAGTTTCACCAAAGCGCAAAGGTTTTACACAAACAATTTGGAATATTGCTGCAGAATGCTCAAGGAATCATCTCAACCTGTCCACAATGTCAGGGTATGATTGGTGGATTGAGTCCTGGGATTAATCCTCATGGCCTAGGGCCTCTGCAATTATGGCAAACTGATGTAACTATCTATGCCCCTTTTTGGTTGCTACAAACGCCTTTATGTAACCATAGATACCTTTTCTGCCATGGTTTGGGCCACTCCTATGACAAGCGAAGGATCTCATTTTGTCATTCGACACTGGCGAGGCTGTTTTGCCGTGATGGGCTTGCCTCAGGAAATCAAAACAGATAACGGGTCAGGTTATATAGCCCAACGAACCCAAGATTTCTTGGCTCTTTGGGGAGTGAGGCATAGCATGGGCATTCCAGGTAACTCTACCGGACAAGCCATAATTGAAAGAACACATCAAGTACTGAAGGGGCTGCTTGATAAACAAAAACCAGGGGAGGATGGGCTGAGCCCGCAGGACAGAGTACTGAAAGCAGTTTATGTTATGAATCATCTATGGTTAGTAGGTACTCGCAGTGACCCACCAGCATTAACACATTACTCAGGTTTGCAGCAAGATTCTGAATTGATACAGCACCGACCAAAAGTTCGTTTTAAAAATCCTATGTCAGGGTCATGGGAAGGACCTGTGCAGTTATTAATGGGGGGAAGGGGTTATGCTTGTGTCATTACAGATAAAGGACCCTGATGGATACCAGCGAAATGGGTTCGCCCCTGGCTTGAGAAGGACACTCCAATCCCTAATATTACCGATAAATAAACATTGGGGTTTTTTGTTGTTGTTGCTGTTTTTTCTTTTTTACCTTAGGTGTTGCTGCTGCTCCAACTCTGGTTACGCTTAATAAGTTGAGATGCTGGAAAGTTAAATAGTTAAATCAGATATTCACTAATGCAGATAGTATTATACACAGTATGTTGCAAAATAGAACTGCTATACATTTTGTTATTGGCACATGGGCACGGGTGTAAGAATTGTGAAGGGAGCTTTGTAACTACTATTAGCCACTACTGTATTGCTTTGTGTTATTTCATATATAATGAAATTGGCGATCCGTTTCGTGGAGAACATAGTAGAAAGGGTTTGGCTGGTGCAAGAAGAAAAAGGGGGGAATTGTTGTAAGGTATTTGAGCCCTGAAGTGTGCCCCAGTCAAACTATCTTCAGTTATTCTTATCAGAGCCCTCAGGAATTCATCAAGGTTACTGAAATGTGAACTGCGCTAAATTGGGAAAGAAAAAGCTGAAGAACAGAATACCAAGACAGCAGGAAATAGATAAAGAAAGACTGCCGCACTGGACTAGAACCAATCATATTTTCTGGAAGGTGCATGCAGAGTGCGTGGACAAGATAGAGGGACCAATCAAGTGATGCGTGATCGCGTGTACAGTAGTTGTAAAATGTATAAGTAGAGTGTTATGTAAACAATAAAGCGTCTTCTGCGAAATCATATTGATTTGTTGTCCAGAAGTCCTGAGCTCCCGCAGGATATTTCAGATGGGGGTAGAATACAAGATCTAGTAAAACAAAAAAAATCATACAGAATGCCACTAAGAAACTAATGAGTCAACCCATACCCACCCAAACACAGAAACCAAATATATACACAAGAATACAAAAAATATGAGCGTGTGACACGAATAAAAAATCCAACATATAGCTCAAGCCAAATAAAGTATAAAATATAAGAGGGGGATTTGTGGGAAACAAGTTAATGGAAATTGGCTTTCACAGATGTCATTTGATGAGATGTGTATTGTGCCCATGTGAATGGACAGGGTTATGAAATAGTGTTGTTACAATAACTTAATTAGTAACTTACCTATGGTGTGGTTTCAAGGGTTAGCATTCTAACAGGATTTTTGCTGGGAAAAGAGACCTGCGATAAACGGATAAAAGCCTTCAAAATTAACCATAAAAGAAATGAACTCTGAACTGAAATCTAACCATAAAAGGAATGAAATCTTAGACAAACTTTACCATAAAGGGATAACCATAAAAGGACAAATACACGGCGCCAAAAGGGGTGGGTCCAGGTGGGACTATGTAAAATTAAAATGAATATGTATAAGGTTAACATACCCAAAGAATATAAAAAGCTAAACTGCTGCATTCCAGGCATGACTCTGGCATTCTGCCAATCGCCCGGCACCATCTCTCTCTCTCTCTTTCTCTCTCTCTCTCTCTTTTTTCTCTTTCTTGTCTCTGTCTTTCTTTCTTTTTTTTCTTCTTTTAACTATAAATAATTATTTTTTTTACACCTTATTCCCGCTTGGGCCTAGATGATTTATAACATTAGGGATCTTGAGTGGCTGCCTCCTCCAGCAGCTCTGGCCCAGGGCTCCCTTCTGCCCAGCTCCTGGGGGACTCGGTCTCTGCTCAGGCTGAGGGACGCAACTGTAACTTTCTTGTCTGCAGGTTCAATCAGTAGCAAAGCTGAAGCACGTATCCCAGAAACACACACGCACAGAGGACATACACAAGACACCAACAGGGCCAGTCACACAGACTGCCATGGACAAGGTGCTGCCTTCAACAGCACCTACATACAGGACCCAAATAAAAAACCCATTGACAGCCAAGTCCTCTCCTCCTCTTTGACTGACAGAGGTAGAAGTTCACTAGAGAAGGCACATATATAACACTCTAGTTTCACAAGCACACACATTCGAGGATCCCCCAAGTACTGGCATGTCCCCTCTGTCTGCCAGGTACCCCTGCCCAAATCCCAGACACGCTTATCTGCTTTATAGGTCTCCTACTTACACAGCTAGCCCAGCTTGAAGTTGGCAAGCAAATACACATTAACACTCCCCACATACACCAGGTTTGGAAATGATAGACATCCCCCACACTAGTGATGGTGATGCCTTATCGGGACTACCTAAAAGAGAGAGACTTGACAAAGATCAAAAGGTTAAAAAGCGATGGTGTTTATTTGAAGGCCTTCAGGTACATCCAGGGCAATCAAAGCTCACTCGGGGGGGGGGCCTACACCCCAGGTGGACCCCCTGAGGTCCGCTCCCCAAGATAGACCACCCAAGATGAACGACTGGTCACGAGTTGTCCATAGTTTTATAAGTTTGGTCCATTAGCATATTGGGGCTAGCTCTTCCAATTACAGCCCCGGGTAATGAAGTAATTCACCCCAGGTTTCCCCCCCTTCATCAACAGTTGTTTACAGATCTTGGGCCTGAAGCAGTAAGGTGTCCTTGAAGTTCAGGCCTGAAGATGGATTGTTTTGTCTAGAAGCAGTAGCTAACACTTTTATATGGGCTTTAGAGTTACACACTAAGAATTGCAGGGTTACAAGTATACAAAAAATATAAAAGCCAAAATCCTAAGGCATCAACTGGAACCAGGCACATGGGCAATGGTGCATGGTCCTGCTCTAGTCTCCAGCACTGAAGAGCCCCTCACTCACCTCACACTGGTCCCTCCCAGTAGCTGGTTTTCGGAGGACACACCATTCCTACCCCAGTAGCTGGAGGTCAAAGATCTCCATTCATTCCAGCAGGTGATGCTGGGACTCCACTCACTGCAGTAGCTGACACCACATGCAGGAGATGCCTATGCCCCTGAATTGACTTTTGTGGCTGATCCCAAGTCCAATCATGCCAGTGTCCCCAGTAGCTGGCATTCTGGGTGCAAAGGATCCAAGACCTTCCCTAGATCCACAGGGCTATGGTCTCTCCAGCTAGGACCCCCATTTGCTTCAGCACCTTGCACCACATGCCGGGGATGCCTACACCCCTGATCTGACTCAGACACTCATAGATCTCACCAGTAGCTGACATCCTTGCAGCACACATACACACAAGATAGTGAGATTATGCAGACAAATAGTTAAGAATACATTTAAGAATAAGATAGAAAAAGACAGGATAGAGTGTGAGGATCAGACAAAAGGCTCAGCTAGACAAGCTAGACAAGCAGATCAGCCATTTTACATGCATCTGGTCCCTTTTACATGCTTTTTTTTCTACCCCTCCTCTTTGTTCCTCCATGCTCTCCTTTTTCCTGCATGTACCCTTCATATGTTTATATGGCTCTGTGGTCGGTTGACCTTGGTTGGCTGCTAGGTCCCCACCTATCTGCTCTCACCTCCTCTCCTCAGCAGGACAGCAGGGAGAAAATACGATGAAGCTCATGGGTTCAGATAAGGACAGTGAGATCACTCACAATTACCATCATGAGCAAAACAGACTCGTCTTGGGGAAGGTTAAGTTAATTTATTGTCAGTTAAAAATAGAATAGGATAGTGAGAAATAAAACCATAACTAAATCCACATTCTCAACTTCTACCTCCTCCCCTGTCACCAAGCAGTGCAGGGGGGACAAAGAATGGGGACTGCAGTCAGTTCATAAAGCTTCATCTCCACCACTCATTCCTCTTCACACTTTTCCCCAGCTCCAACATGGGGTCCCTCCCACCGGCTGCAGTCCTTCAGGAGCAGACTGCTTCATTGTGGATCTCCCATAGGTCCTACCAGAAAACCTTCTCCTGCATGTGCTCCTCTCCACAGGCTGTAGTTCCTTTCAGGAGCCTACTCCAGCACAGGCTCTCCACAGGGTCACAGCTTCCTTCAGGGCACATCCAACTGCTCCAGTGTGGGGTCCTCCAGGGGGACAACCTGTGTCACTATGGTCTTCACCACAGGCTGCAAGGGAATCTCCTCCCCATCCTTCTTCCCTGACCTTGGTGTCTGCAGGATTGCTTCTCTCACATCTTCTCACTCTTCTCTTTCAGCTACTGTTGCACAGCATTTTTTTACCCTTTCTTAAATATGTTATGACAGAGGCACTACCAACATCGCTGACTGGCTCAGCTTTGGCCAGCAGTGGGTCTGGGAGCTGGCTCAAACTGGCTCTATCAAACATGGGAGCAGCTCCTGATCTCACAGAAGCTACTTCGGCCCCTCTCCCCACTACCAAAACCTTGCCAAATAAACAATTCTATTAATTCCTGAATCCCTCCAAGTTTCCCTCATGGTTTACAGTCTTATCAGTTACAAAGTTGATCTTCCTGGAAGTGGCACCTGTAGTTTCTTGATTGCCCATCAATTAGTGTGACTGGCAAGGTTTGTTTCTTGCTATTGTCCCCATGGTTTTTTTGGTCAGGTCTGTTTTGTATATTCCCCCTTTTTCCCTTAGTTTCCCAATTGACGAGGTCCCAAATCAGATAACCTTGCTGAAATAAACATTCTCATATATATGCTAACCAATTCTTGTACCTGCACAAATTTGGTTCTCATCACTGCTTCCTTTATAATTTATCAGTTAGGTTTGTGTCCCAGTATGTTCTTGTTTGTCTTCCTTTTTGCGTTGAAAAATGTCCTTGACCAGACATCCTTAATGGAGCATATACTCTCCTTCCACATACCCTTATGTAGTGGGTTGACCCTGGCTAGATGCCAGGCACCCACCAAAGCTGCTCTATCACTCCTCTCCACAGCTGGACAGGGGAGAGAAAATACAATGAAGGGTTCATGGGTTGGGATAAGGACTGGGAGAAATCACTCACCAAATACTGTCAAGGGCAAAACAGACTAGAATTAGAGATATTAACTGAATTTATTACTAACAAAATCAGAGCAGGATAATAAGAAGTAAAATAAATCTTAAAAAAACCTTCCCCTCACCCCTCCATCCTTCCCAAGACTTAATTCCTCTCCCCCAGTGGTGCAGGGAGACAAGGAACAGGGATTATGGTCAGTTCATCACACATTGTTTCTGCCGCTGCTGTCCTGGTTTCAAGGACAGGTGTCTGTCAAGGAAGGTGGGAAAAGCTCCCTTGAGCACAGGAATGACCCCCCTCCCCCCTCCAAATTACTGTACCTTTGAAATTACGGGACTCAGGCAAAGATGTGATAAAAAGAATAACAGTTCTTTACTAGGATTATATAACTATAACTAAATATATATATATAAAAAACAAGACAGTTAAACGGCAACCATAAGAGAACAGGCAAACCCCTTATCAGTTCCTTGTGTGTTGTTGGGAAAATCATCTGTTGGGGCAGAGAGGCTGCGGTGACTCCCCCGCGGCTGCAGGGGGCGCTGTGGCGCGAGCGCGACGACCCTCACGTGGCAATGGCAGCTCCAGCGAACGGGAAAGGGGGGGGTTGCCCCCGATGCGAACCCACGGGGCAGCATCCCGGCTCCACCAACCTCGGCAGCAGGCAGCGAGCAGCGCAGCCAGGCAGGGTTGACTGGGGAGCGATGGACCTCGGTATCACCCACCGGTAGACCAGCAGAAGGCAGGAAACAGCCGAGATGAGCTCCGGCTGGAGGTTGGTTACAGCATAACTCTGAACCCTGTGCCGCTGCGGGACCCTCGGAGATATCACAGTGTATCCGTGCTCTGGAGCCAGCCGGCGGCGGCGTCGCAGTGTAGCAGTGTTCCCGGAGCGAAACCGGCACTTGCTGCAGACACGACCGCCCTCACCGAACGCAGAGTGGGGAGTGAGGCAAGCCCCGGTCTCCACCCACCTCTCGCCCAAGTCTCTGGCAGTTCTCTCAAGATGCTCCAGCCTCTGGGGAAACATCCCCCTTGTCAGTATTTCCAAGTCTTTGTTTTTCTTTAATTGAGGGAATTGTCCTGGCTTCCTGGCTGGGCAAGTGGTCCCTTTTGTCCTTAAGTACCGTCCATTCTGTGTCATTAACGTGGAATGCAGCTGAACAGATAACTCCCTTTTGTTCTTAAGTATCGCCCATCAATTCCCGGCCAGCCCCTCCCAACTACACAGCCTCCCTGGTACCCCAGGGGAAAGGAAACAAATTTTCATTTCTTTTTTTTTTTTTCCTAACCCATAACAGCTGCTCAGGGAGAGGAGTCCTTCCCCTGCTCCAGTGTGGGGTCCCTCCCACAGGACACAGTTCTCCACAAACTGCTGCAGCGTAGGTCACTCTTCCACAGGGTTCAGTCCTTCAGGCAGAGCCTGCTCCAATGGGGGTCCTCCACAGGATCACAAGTCCTACCAGGAAACCTGCTCCAGCGTGGGCTCCTCTCTCCATGTATCTGCAGGTCTCTGCCAGGAGCCTGCTCCAGCACAGGTTTCCCACGGGTTCACAGCCCTCTCTTGAGCATCCACCTGCTCTGGCATGGGTCTCCTCCACAGGCTGCAGGTGGATTTCTGCATCCCCTGATACGAAAAATATATCTCAAATATTACGAACCCCCACAGACAAAGACTCTCCAACTAGTTAAAGTCAGAAAGAAGTATGTTTAATGACAGCACTGGGACAGCTATGTGCTAGGACGCAGTGTCGATTTCTAAAACAATACACAATCCATTTATCTACAACAGTCTTGAATATTCAAAATACAAATACATAGTCATAACATAAACACCTCCCATCTCCCGCTTCCTATGATAATTAGTTAAATGTCATTAAGCATGCGTACTTCACTCCTTAAATGGGTCTGGGGTCTATTTTAAATTGAGGAATGGGCTATATGATGAAGTCAGACCGTAGTCTTCGTCTCTGACCTTTCTACTTTTGCACTTTTACAATTGATTTGACCCCGAGATCGCCATGTTCTGCCCTCCCCATTACTCATGAGCAGATTCTCCAAATAGAGTAATTAATACATGTCTCTTCTCCTTCTGATCTCTCTAATTCAGTTTCTCTTTTTCTCATGTGGGTACAGCTGAACAAACTTCTAATGACACACAATCACTCAGAGGCCTTCTCCTAGTTTCTTTCTCAGCTAATTATTAACTTCTTAATTAACTCCAGCTGAATCTGTCTGTTATATGGCTTTAGCTAACTAAAATTAACTCCTTTAACTTAAAACTAAATTCTTTGCAAAATTTGTGTTTCACCCCATGGACCTCCATGGGCTTCAGAGGCACAGCTGCCTCACCACGGGCTGCACCACGGGCTGCAGGGGAATCGTAGCTCCAGCATCTGAAGCACCTCCTCCCCCTCCTTCTGCACTGACCTTGATGTCTACAGAGTTGTTCCTCTCACACATTCTCACTCCTCTCTTCTCTGGCCGCAATTACAACTGTGCAATAACTATTTTTCCTTCTTAAATATGTTATCACAGAGGTGTTACTATCATTCCTGATCTGCCTGGCCTTGGCCAGTGGCGGGTCTGCCCTGGAGCCAGGTGGCATTGTCTCTGCTGGACATGAAGGAAGCTTCTAGCAGCTTCTCACAGAAGCCACCCCATAGCCCCCACTAGCAAAACCTGGCCACACAAACCCAATACACGTTGCATGCACCATTGGTTGAAATCAGGCAATAAAAAGTTTTTCCTTCACGCTGGAAAAAATTAGTTAAGGAGCAATGTCAGCTTATTTATTCTATTCTTACTTGGTTTTTAAATCTTGGAAAACAGATCTATTTTCTTAACTTACATTTGGTAAGCGTATTTCCTGTATTCTTAAGGGTCTGCATTTCATATAGCAATAGACCCTTAAGACCCTTTGTGGTGGCAGAATTATTTTCCACAGAAGTATTTCTTGAAATGTGTCTCAGTTTTGAGACAAATTTAAGAGAGAAACTCCATACTGAGTCCTTCTCTCCAAAAGGGTTCCAAAAATCCCCTTTCCACCAATAGGGAAAGAATACTAATAGAGGAAAGTGAAAAAAAATTAAACGGTTTATTAACAAACAGAATGCCCGCTCACAAGGCAAGGGGGAAAAAAAAAAGTAAATAACTGTTAAGCACTAAACCGTCAGAACCCACTTCCCCACACACACACAGAGAAACAAAAAAAACCAAAAAAAGTGTCTGGAGAGTGGGGGCAGTGCAGGAGGAATACACCTTTCCCAACACGTGGTCCAAAAATGCCACCGGCTTTCCATATGGAGGCAGCAGGACCCCCCCCAAAACGGAGCAGTCCTGTAGCAGAGAAAAATTCCAGTGGCTACCTGGTGTCAACTTTTTTCCCCCGACAGCAGTCACGGCAGGTGAAAACAGCTGGGCTGGAGCCTTTTGGTGTGCTTTCTCTCCCCGGCTTGGCTCCCCGGGGCTTGGGGGGTGGTGCAAAGCCACTCTATTCCTGGAGATCCCTCTCCTGCCAATTTCAGAGCAGCACCCTGTTCAGTTCAGTTTCCGGCAGCCAAAAAAAGAATGCTGCTCCAGCTTCTCCAATTGAGGGAGAAGGAAAAGTGCTTTGCCTTGGCCAAAAACCAAGTCAGCCAAGCAGAGAAACCATGCTGCAGGGCAGGGGTCCAGCAGGAGCGGCCTCGGTCTTGGCTCTCAGGCAGCAGCCGCGGCGGCAGGACATGACAGGGCAGGGGTCCGGCAGGAAAACTGGCTCCAGTCTCCTCTCTCTGCACACACAGCTGTCACGTTCTGATCTCGGAACCGGAAGAGAGTGAGCAACCTCCCGGCCCCTCTGAACCAGAAGAGAGGGAGCAACCTCCCAGCCCCCCAAACTGGAAGAGAGAGAGCAACTCCTGGCCCTGCCCCCTGCCAGGATCTCGGCTGGGCTCACATACCTACCGGCTTGGGGGGTGGGGGTGGGAGGGTAGAAAGAGAAAACAATAACAATTTTTTGGTATAAGCAGATGATCATGGAATAGATTATCATAATAGATCACTCCAGGACAAAATGTTATTAAAAACCAAAATAAAAACAAAACACAGAATACCTCCCCAATCCAAATGAAACCCCATCCCTCACCAAAACATTAAGTTTACTGATGATTCTAAATTATGCGGAGCTGTGGACTCCCTCAAGAGTAGAGAGGCCTTACAGAGAGATCTGCATAGAGTTGGGCAATCACCAACCATATGAAATTTAACAAGAGCAAGTACCAGATTTTCCACCTGGGGTGGGGTCATCCTGGTTATACATACAAATTGGTGGACAAGAGACTGGAGAGCAACTCCACAGAAAGACATCTGGGGGTTTAGGTTGATGGCAAGTTGAATGAGTCAGCAGTGTGCCCTGGCAGCCAGGCAGGCCAACCATGTCCTGGGGTGCATCAGGCATAGCATCACCAGCCGGTCAAGAGAGATGATTGTCCCACTCTGCTCTGCACTGGTGCGGCCTCACTTTTAGTACTGTGAGCAGTTTTGGGCAACACGATATAGAAAAACCATTAAGCTATTAGAGAGTGTCCAAAGGAGGGCCATGAAGATAGTGAAGGGTCTGGAGGGGAAGCCTTATGAGGAGCAGCTGAGGTCACTCAATCTGTTCAGCCTGGAGAAGTGACTGAGGGGAGACTTCATTTTGGTCTTCAACATCCTCATGAGGGGAGGTGGAGGGGCAGGTACTGATCTCTTCACTCTCATGACCAGTGATAGGACTCGAGGAAATGGCATGAAGCTGAGTCAGGGAAGCTTTAGGTTGGATATCAGGAAAAGGTTCTTCTTCCAGAGGATGTTTGGGCACTGGAACAGACTCCCCAGGGAAGTGGTCACAGCACCAACCCTGTCAGAGTTCAAGAAGTGTTTGGACAATGCTCTCAGGCACATGGTGTGATTCTTGGGGTGTCCTGCGCAGGGCCAGGAGTTGGACTCAATGATCCTTGTGGGTCCCTTCCAACTCAGCATATTCTATCATTCTATGATTGAATGGCTTAAAGCTGCACCAGAGGAAGTTCAGATTGGACCTTAGGAAAAGGTTCTTCACTGAGAGGGTGGTTGATCTCTGGAACAGGCTCCCCAGGAAAGTGGTCACAGCACCAAGCCTGTCAGATTTCAAAGTGTGTCTGGACAACACTCTTAGTCATATGATTTAGTTTTAGGTAGTCCTGCAAAGGGGCAGGGAGTTGGAGTCAATGATCCTTATGGGTCTCTTCCAGCTTGAGATACTCTGGAATTGTTTAGCCTGGAAAAAAGGAGGCTCAGGGGAGACCTTATCACTCTCTACAGCTACCTGAAATGAGGTTGTAGTCAGGTGGGGGTCAGTCTCTTCTCCCAGGCAACCAGTGATAGGACGAGAGGACACAGTCTTAAGCTGCGCCAGGGGAAGTTTAAGCTAGACATAAGGAAAAAATTCTTCACAGAAAGTGATTAGGCATTGGAATGGGCTGCCCAGGGAGGTGGTGGAGTCACCATCCCTGGAAGTGTTTAAAAAAAAGACTGGATGTGGCACTTAGTACTTATTTCTGAGGATCTCAAAGGTCTTTTCCAACCTAGTTGATTCTGTGATTCTGTGATCCTACGCATAAGGAGGAATTTGAAAGACTTGCAATGATGAATGTGTGTAAGAACTAATGTGAAAGGGGGGACAAAGGGGAAATTCAAATTGTAGCTGCTCAGCAATGGAAATTTATGAACAAGGAATGATCTGGCATGGAGGGCAAAAAGGCCTATCTGCAGAAGGGCTTTAACTGGCTGGAAGCAGGAATGCCAGAGACTGAACTAACTCCCCTTAAGGGACTGAAGTTTGATAAAGAGATGACAAATCAAAGTAACTATTGGCTATGACATGGGAAATTGCTGAACATAACAAATAACACAGAAGCTGACAAGAATTGCTGTGAAGAATGACTAGATTTCACAGGTGGTTAAGGGGAAAGTATGCTTCACAGGTAATTGGAGGGGAGCATTGGGGACCTTTTGGGGAGTGGAGTATTAGGCCAGCATTGCTTAGCTAAGTGTATCAGTAATACCATTAAGGCAAAGATGACCAAGATAAAAGTATCAGAAATATCAAATTTAACAGAGAGTAACAGAGGTCTTCTTGCCTGAAGGAGAATAGGTTCACTTTCCTCATAGCAGATGAGAGGCTAGGAGCTCTGTTCCAGCATCTGAGCCTGAACCACACAGCAGCACAAGAAGGGAGCAGTAAGTGATAGCAATAGATGACTCCCTGATGGGGAGGGACAGAAGCCCTCATCTACGAACCTGATCTGCTATCTAGGGAGGTTTGATGCTTGCCAGAGGCTCAGATCCAGGATATCATCAAGAAATTGCCAAGGCATGACTAGTCCTCAGGCCATTCTCCTGTTACTCTTCCAGGAGGGCAGCAAGGATACAGTCAGAGAAGATATGAAGCATATCACATTTGACTACATGCTTCTGAGCATAATGATCAAGAGCATGAGGGCCCAAGTGCTGTTCCCCTCAAACATGCTCGTGGAGGGAAAGAGCTATAAGGGCCCTAAGTGCACTAATAGGCCTCAATGGCCCTGATCAGCCTTACCTGGGGCCTCCACCCATACCCTCTGTCCATGGGTCCAGGAGCTCCATTTAAGCTCAGGCCTGGGCTGTGCCTTTGATCATTGACTGCATTGATGTGGATCCCAGCCTGTGAACCAACTTCCCTGTTTGACCTCAGATCTACCTCATAACTATGGACCTACCTGGTAACCACTGGGCTGTGTCCAAATCTGGTTACCCTCAGACCTGACCCGCATAGTGATTTCCCAGCTTGACCTCAGGCCCTTCTCATCACCAAGAACTTGCCCAAAGATCTAGACTCTTGATTGAACCTTGCTACCATCTTCAGGTCTGTTCTGCTCACCTTGGTTTTTGTATTGTGGGAGTGAGCCCTGGCTGGCGAGAGCCCTGCCCTCATAGCTGTATTGGAGAATCATAGAATAGTTGAGGTTGTAAGGGGTCTCCAGACATCAACTTGTCCAACCCTTGTGCTCAGCTCCTGACTCCCTGTCCCTTCAGGAGCAGACACCCTTTACTGCTCTTTTATAATTGCCTCAAGCCTTCCTGAGCCAAGCACCATGGAGATTGGCTCACAGTCATGCAGGGCCTCACCCCTGACTCCTCCTGAGGGACTAGCCTAGCTCTGATCTCTCTAAAGCATCAACCACTTACTTGTTCACATCAGTCTTCTATGAGCTGATCAACCATCCTGTGATGGTACCCTTACTGGCCTCTGTTATGATCCGGTTTAAGCATAGAAGAGCAGAGGAAACTAAGTCTCTGTATAAACCAGAAGGAACTTAGAAGGTTCAAAATATTCCTAAAAATGAGATTAAAACCAAACGAGATTAAATGTTGATGCCAAAAAAATTGATATATTTTTATTTAATAGTAAAGGAGGCAAAGAGAAAGAAAAATGAAAGAAAGAAAGAGATAGAAAAAGAAGTGTGCGTGGGGTGCTGGGGGGACGGAGAGAGTGACAGGGGTTACATGAAAACATATCACCCTTCCGGGGGCCCCAACGATGTCTCGTGGCTCCCCTCCATCTGGTCTTCTGGGTGGTGAGGGTCCCCCACCGCCACCACCATGCCGAAGAGTATAGAACCCAGTGGATTAATATACGCTATGGGCCAGGTGGGAACACCCACCTGCCTCCCCTGAGGGGGCTAGATTTGACACTGTCCCTTGCAATACTGTGAATCTGTTGCATCATCTCTGGTGCAGGGTCTGGGGACCCCTTTCGGGGGGCCCCTTTGATGGGCCGTGACACCCCCTATGCTGTGGATAAGCTTCTCCCGGGGTGCAGGGCCCCTCAGCTGAACTGGTCTGCACAGTGGAGGTTGGGCATTCACTGCCTCTGACCAGAGGCTTTTCCAATACACACCCAAAGCCTCTCTTCTCCCCCCACCCTTTGGTGTGAGGGTCTGTGCTGGCCTGGCAGCTGATAGCCCTGGSGCTGTGGYCTCCACCCCGAAGGTGCTAAGCGTGATCCCTCTGGGAATGTATTCTTCTCCCCAGCTCTTACTTATCTTATCTTCATCAGCGGGCAGTCAGGGCCCCATTCAGGGTTTTTGGTTGTCTTCTCTGCAGCTTTTGTAGAGTTTTGCTATAATACCAAAAGTCCTTCATGAAAATGTTTAAGCCATAAATTATAACATTTCAGTCTCTGACAGCTTCTCCTCTAAGCCTGACCCACATATTCTCACCTAGCCTGTTACTGAATCATAGAATGATTTGGGTTGAAAGGGACCATAAAGATCATTTCATTCCAACCCCTGCCATGGGCGGTGACACCTTTTTCTAGACCAGGTTGCTCAGAACCCCATCCAGCCTGGCCTTGAGCACTTCCAGGGATGGGGCATCCACACCTTCTCTGGGCAACCTGTTCCAGTGCCTCACCACCCTCACAGTAAAGAATTTCTTCCTAATATCTAATCTAAACCTACTCCCTTTCAGTTTGAAGCCATTTCCCCTTGTCCTGTCACTACATGCTCTTGTAAATAGTCACTCTCCATCTTTCTTGCAGGCTCCCTTCAGGTACCAGAAGGCCACAATTAGGTTACCCCAAAGCCTTCTCTTTTCCAGGCTGAACAAACCAAATTCTCTCAGCCTTTCCTCATAGGAGAGGTGCTCCATCCCTCTAATCATATTGGTGGCCTCCTCTGGACTTGCTCCAACAGGTCACAGAATTGCAAAATCATTTAGGTTGGAAAAGACCTCCAAGATCATGGAGTCCAACCTCTAAATGATCACCACCTTGTCAACTAAACCACAGAGATAAATGCCACATCCAGTCATTTCCTGAACACCTCCAGGGATGGTGACTCCACCACCTCCCTGGACAGTTCATTTCAATGTTTAACAACTCTTTCCATTAAGAAATTCCTCCTGATGTCCAACCTGAACCTCCCCTCGCACAGCTTGAGGTTATATCCTCTTGTCCCGTAACTTGTTACCTCGGAGAAGAGACCAACATCCACCTTGCTACAACCTCCTTTCAGGTAGTTGTAGAAAGCAATAAGGTCTCCCCTGAACCTCCTTTTCTCCAGGCTAAACAACCCCAGCTCCCTCAGCTGCTCCTCAAAGGACTTACTCTCTAGACCCTTCAGCAGTTTCATTGCTCTTCTCTGGACACACTCCAGCACCTCAATGTCTTTCTTGTCATGAGGGGCCCAAAGCTGAACACAGGACTTGAGGTGTGGCCTCACCAGTGCTGAGTACAGGAGGATTATCGCTTTTCCTGCCCTCGCCTGGATTCAGCTGGGCTCGCGATCTCCTGGGTTCTCAGTGCACAGAAGCAGTTTGACCACTCTCTCACAACAGGCAGCTCCTTTTAAGGTAGCAGCGAGGGCAAGAGGACGAAAGAATTGGACTTCTGTAACTTTTATTCCAAGTTTTATTTGTCTCTGCCGACGAGGCAGGGCGAACAAAGCTTGAAGGGG
>JACAXG010000497.1:10063-93185 GCA_018881555.1 Amblyornis subalaris
TCGACTCCATCATTACAAAAAGGTTACCAAAAATCTGTCATACAACACTTAAGCATTAATGAATAATATACAAGCAAACAACTGATTTGTAACTGAAATAGCAGCAGGATGGATTTACTGGAGAGATCACAAAGGTGTGGCAAGGACCTTGTGATTTTACATGATTTAGTTGTGAGAATAGCTCATGGTAACTATAAACATCATTGAAAATATGCAATCACAGTCTGGACTTTCCTGATATAAGCACAATTTTGCAGGATCTTCCAATTTGCAGCTGTACCTAAAAGGAAGTGACAACATTATATGTCTGTCAGTATCTTTCTGGTATAAGCATAAGTTTGCTAGGGTCTTTTAAGATGCAGCTTTACTCAGAAAAATGACAACAGCTTATATATTGGCAAATTGCACTTAAACCTTGTCTTTCATGATTGCTAGTACAATAGAATTGACCTTGGGATATTAAAGCTAATGAGATAGGTTCATGGCAAAATATTTACAATATAATCACTCCAGTAAAACTGTGGGGCAAAAAAGCAAGCAAAGTGTTAAAACTGGCACAATTTTGCCTGCCTTTACTTGTGGAAAGTAATAAATAATTTTTGAGATAACAGTAATGAGGGAGTGAGGAAAGGAATGTTCGATTGATGAATGGTCAAACTCACCATGGGCCTCACTGAGCCAATTGTTTCAGCAACTGCAAATCATCAGGCTTTAGAGTTAATTGCTGCTGGTTCACATTTTGTTCCATTAACATTCACCTTAAACATTTCTAAGGAGAGATCTACTGAATTTATTTTTTTTAAGAGGCCACATAACGAGAAGTGACATTCTGAGGGTATTGAGTTTGCAAATATTCTGCAGGTAGACAGCAAAGAATCAGTATCAATTCAGTCCAATCAGACTTTTAAATCAAAATCTTTAGAAGGGCAGTATACACCCTACATGACAAGTTGTACCAATCATGCAATATATAAGCATTTCATTGAAGAATTTTGAACCTTGCTAAGCAGCCTCAAAGCAAGGAATTATGTAATTCCATTGGCATGCAGAAAGAATCTCTCCAATAAACAATCCTGTCAGAAACTACAGTTTACTAAAAATACAGTTACTTTTAACAAAAGCCAAAAATGTTCTTGAGATGCAGTAAAATGCATTTTAAAACAAATTAAGTGTTTCCAGAAGCTCAAAATGAGACATCAGTTCTCCTAACTGTGGAATGTAATCATACAGTCCTCTTGCAGGTTACTTTATCTCTTCACTTCCAAGTAGCTCTTGGCGAGCTGGGGGGGGGCGGGAGGAAGCCACGTGGCTCGCAGAGTCTAGGGAGGGGCCCAGCGGCCCCTGCCGGTGAAGCAGCTGCAGGGAGGCATGAACAGTGTTCACAACATCACACGCATTGAGTCCGTCACCCTAAGATGAGGATCGATCTGCTCCCTGGATCCGTGCCTGGGTTCATATCGGTAGCCTTTCTAGCAGTCCCTGCTGCAGATATGCACAGGACTTTTTAACATCAAAGCTGTTCTCATTTAGGAAACAGTTACAGGGCTTTCCAACCCACAAGCTGTGCCCACGCTCCCGGGACACCCCCGGTCACAGAAACAGTCGCGGGAGGAGGAGAAGGCAAAAGGGGAGCTGCCGCAGCTGGAGCGGGGGGGCCGGCTGTGGGGGTGATGGCTGCAGCGGCAGCTGCTGTTTCTCTATCGGTTTTTAAATTGCAGTAACGAATCCTGAACCGAGTGCCAAGCTCTTAGCGATCTTGTGGCTATTTTGTCTCCCTTTGTAGCTGCCTCCCATAACGCTTGTCTTGCTTCCTCCCACATTTTGACAAAAAGGCAGTCTGTTCTAGGGTTCATAGGTGGTACACAGCCAGGTGGTTCAACACGAGGCTCATAAGCGAACTCGGACGGCGCTCTGTTATATGGCCTGCTGCTGGCTTCACAGGGGTAAGGTCCCTTTCCTAGCGGCCTGCAACCGTCGCCCAGGTCCAGAGGAGATGGGGGTGGCGGAGCAGAGGACACAACCGGAGGCTCACCCTTGCGATCTTTCAGCAAAAGCTCAGCCAGCTGCTCAGGTGGGGAGGGGTACGTGGGTTTAACATACTCTCTCGGAGACAGGTATGAGGAGGACCCACCAGGATTCTTTTTTACTTCTGTTTTAACAACGTTGGGCGCACTGGTCAGCCCACCAGAGCAAGTATCCAGGGTCTTCCCCATCTCCCCTTCACCCATCGGCATGTCCCCCTCCGTGTCAGCCACCGGCTAAGCAGCTTCTGCCGCCTCCCGCTCTTTCTGGTTCTGCTCGATTTTCCACTCCTTCAGCGTTTCATACAGCAGCTGCCAGCTGGGAGCCAAGCCTGCAGCATTTTTATCTCCTTTGGATATCGCATTCCAGAGTTTCTCCCCCACCCCCCTCCATGCAGACACACTGAATGCTACACTAGGGTCTGCAGGGAAGTCCTAGGACCGTGCCCACAGCAAGACGCTCTGAAGGGCAAAGTCTGTGGTTTTAACATCCTTTCGCTTTACAAGTGCCTTCCAGGTCGACACTACAGTCCTTTTCTCCTTCGATAAATTATTTCCTATTTTAATTTTTTTCCTAGTGGCTTACCTTGAGGAAAACTCGACAAGGTATCAAAACAGTGACCCGGGTCGTTGGCAGAAGTCCTCTGCTCTTTCCGCTACACCAGGTTTCTGTCTCCACGGCACCTCTACCTGCTGTTACCGAGCTCAAAGCCCTCTTCTCTGTGTTAATATTATTAATTACTTTTTGTTGCAATATCGCATTGGGGCCACCAGATGTCGCAGTTGAGACTGACACGACACATATAGACCGCAGAACAGATCCAGGCAAAAAGCCGTTTATTTGAAAGAGACTGTATCTTTTATAGACCTTTAGAATGTTATGGTTCGTGTTACATATCCATTGGCTACTAAATAACTACAATAGACTCATTGGCTATATTAACTACAACATACTATTATTGGTTACTTATAGCGTCAGTGTTCAAGCATTCAGAAAAACACCAGGTGCAGCCTTGTTGCTGTTCTTTCTCTCTGTTGTTTAGATTTCTAGCTCCTGTTTCTCACGGGTACAAACGTATTGTGCTGAGGTCTATGTGGAAACCAGACAGGCCCACCAACCTGCTGTTAATTCCCACACTCCATGTCAGTTGACGATGTGCCTGAGCATGACTGTTTACAGACCATAGAAGAGGCCTATTCCAGCAGACCAGACCTGAAGGACGTGCCTCTAGAAAACCCAGACTGGGAGCTATACACCGATGGAAGCAGCTTCATGAGAGATGGTAAGCGAATGACAGGTTATGCAGTAACAACCACAGACAAAGTGATCAAGGCAAAGACCTCGCCGTCAGATGTGTCATTGCTGAAAGCTGAACTGATTGCACTGACGAGGGCCCTGGAACTGAGCGAAGGAAAGTAAGTAAACATATGGACTGACCCCAAATATGCATTTAGTGTCATCCATACCCATGGAGCCATCTGGAAGGAAAGAGGACTGCTGACCGCTCATGGTAGTGAGATCAAAAAACCAGCAGAGTTAGCTATCATGCATTATAGAGGTCATCGAAAAGGAAAAAACTGCTCCTGAATTGGGAAATGGTTTTGCTGATGAAACAGCAAAAGGGGCTGCAGGAAAAGGCATTCTCGCAGTGGTACCTCAAAAAGAAATTCATCTGTCAGGGTTTACCCCAAAGTATGATCAGAGAGATCACAAGTTAATTAAGTTCCTTAAAGCTGAAATCAAAGTGGGTGGGCTGTCACACCAGTAGGGCAGGTTGTAGTCCCACCCCTGATGCATCGGGAGATAGCTCAGTGAGAACGTGAAAGCACCCATTGGGGAAGAGATCTTTTGAAACATCTAAGAAAGGTAGTAATAGGAAGGGGAAGGAATGATGTTTTACAATCTGTAGTAAGCAAATGTGAAATCTACAGTCAAAACAATCCTGATACGAGCAAGATGGTTGTGTTAGGAGTAACAAAGGCAGGGGATCTTCCTGGAGGTTATTGGCAAATAGATTTTTCTGAGTTACCACGCAAAGAAGGATACAGGTACATACTGGTATTAGTCGAAACCTTCAGTGGACGTCCTGAGGCTTACCCCTGTCACACTAACACAGCCAAAGATGTAGAGAAAATTTTGCTCAATCATATAATTCCAAGGTTTGGGGTTCCTTTAGGGTTGTCATCAGACAGATGACCAAACTGTTGAAACAGTGGTTGGGTGTCTTGGGGTGACTTTATGATGCTATATATCCCCATCACCTGCTTAATGAAAAAATATTAACTCTGTATCTTTAAGCTGGCTCGAGAACCCATGTGCTGTGTTTTGGTTTTTCTTCAAAGGTGTTTACATTCCTGGTTTTATCAGCTAGCTGTTGTTGTGGTTCTCAGGAGAGAACTCTCGTCAGTCATTTTCTATAGCTGAAGGCGAAGGGACACTTTTTTACTTTTACCTTTCTTTTTCCCCGTGAGCTTTCTTTTCCTTCTTCCTTTGGAACTTTACAACAGACCACTGCACTCTGAGAGGCCTGCACCATCCTAGGCCCAGAGTGAGGCCTGCACCACCCTTGGCCCAGAGGGAGACACAGCAGAAAACTACACCCAGGAAACAAAGGATTCTGAATTCATCCAGATTGTCTTCACCACAAGAGGTTTATTATCTAACATTATTCATTTTTTATTTTCCTTTCCCTTCCCCTGGTGCCTGCGTACACCCCCCCTCCCCCAGTAGCTGGGTTTTGTTAAATAAACGGGTTTTTTTCACTTTCCTCTGAGAAATCCTTATTGGGGGTGGAAGGGAGTTTTAGGACGCTATCTTTTGCAGAGGAGGCTCTTCGAGTCTTCCTCCTAAGTTTGTCCAAGCTGTGACAAACATATTTGGAGACCAGATGTGACGGCTCGACCCCACGACACTAATTTTGGTGCATTTGGCTGGGAAAGTGAAAAAAGCTGTGCTAATTACAATTTGGTTTTAATTACTGTGTATTGGGGTAAAGTAGTCACCATGTGGTTTAAGATACTAATGTCTCTTTTCTCTAGACCTGTTAAAGGCACTAATGCTTTTCTGGTCTCTAGGACTGTTTGCTTACCCACAGATAGCCCCAGTTTTGTTCTTGGCATTTATCTTGCTCACAACAGGGATAGTAACCCAGATTGCTATTTTTCTTTGCTCGGTGATACTGATTTATAAGAAGTTCATAGAGGTACTGGGAGTTATTCGAGATATGTATGGTCTGTTGATTATGCGTTTTGGTCTCAGTTGCTTGTTCGGGGGTCTTACAGTAATTACACCCAATTTGTAGGAGGAGATGGATTTTGCCAGCCTTTCTCCTCCTTCTTCCCCTTTGAATCTAGTATGTCACCTTTTGAGAATGTTCAGTTTCCTCTGAATGCTAAAGAAACTGGTTTCCTGGTTTTCCTGGTGCTTAATCTCGTAGGTTTACTCTATATGATCTACTTCCCTAAAATCAGGCCTGAGATGTCCAAAGGGGCTGATGAGACACCTGACCCAGGCGTGGAAAATCCTGAGTGGTGTGGGGAATGGGAGAATATGGGCTGAGCCCTGAAGGAATTCTCTGACCCGATAACCTGGAATTTCCCCCCTGAACAAATTCAGAACCCAGCTGAGGTGGGGAAATATTTACTAGAGAAGTGTAATGACAATTCTAAAGAGAAAAAGCCTCTTGCAGTGTGTTGGGCCTTGGCATATGCTTATCGCACACTGCTAGCTATTGCAGGGAAGCAGATAAAGGCAGAGGGGCAGGAAGATAAATCCACAGACACCCTAGTTACTCAGGCTGTAGCCAATCCAGATGCAGGGCCTAAGCCAATGACAGTTGCTCCTGTCACGAGAAGAAAGCACAAAACCAAAACTGATCACCCAGTGAAGGATGATGATGGTGATTCGGGGGAAGGACCGTCAAAGCCAGCAACTGACTCAGAACCAGAAATCATTATTGAATCCATGTCCCTAAAGGACCTTCGTGGCCTAAGAAAGGATTACACCGGACGGTCTGATGAATCTATATTAAGTTGGTTAGTCCTTATTTGGAACGCTGCAGGCGATACTACAATTTTGGATGGCACTGAAGTGAGGCATTTGGGATCCCTGTCACATGATCCAGCTATCGATCAAGTGATGGCAGTGCCTCCTGGCCCTCTCAGTCTCTGGATGAGGCTCTTGGGAAGTGTGAGTGAAAGATACCAGTGCTGAGACGATTTCCATTTGCAGCAAACCCCTTGGAAGACCACAGAACAAGCGATTCAATGCTTGAGAGAACTGGCGACGATAGAGATTATCTTCACAGAACACCTGTCTGGGTTTGAAGGACAGGTGTCTGTCAAGGAAGGTGGGAAATCTTCCTTGAATACGGAATGACCCCCCTCCCTTCTCCGAATTTCTATACCTTTGAAATTAAGGGGCTCTCAGGCAAAGATGTGGTAAAAAGAATAACACTTCTTTACTAGGGTTATATATCTCTATATATATATAAAACAAGACAGTTAAACGGCAAACATAAGAGAACAGACAAACCCCTTATCAGTTCCTTGTCTGTTGGGAGAATTCTCCGTTGAGGCAGAGAGGCTGTGGTGACTCCCCCGCGGCTGCAGGGGGTGCTGTGGCACGAGCACGATGACCTCTCACGTGGCAATGGCAGCTCCAGCGAGCGAGAGAGGGAGAGGGGAGATCGCTCCCAGCGCGAACCCACGGGGCAGCAGCCCGGCTCAGCACCAACCTCAGCAGTGGGCAGCAAGCAGCGCAGGCAGGCAGGGTTGACTGGGGAGCGATGGACCTCGGTATCACTCACCAAGGGGCCAGAAGAAGGCAGGAACAGCAGAGACGAGCAGACACCAGTGCCGACCCACGTGCAGCAGAAACGTAGGCTGGTGGCAGAGACAGCAGAGCCCAGCAGCTCTGGGCGGTGACCGGTTACAGTGTAACTCTGTACCCTGTGCCACAGAGGGACCCTCGCGGAGACGTCACAGTGTATCCATGCTCTGGAGCGAGCGGGTGGAGACGTAGCAGTGTAGTGGTGTTCCTGGAGAAAAACTGGCTCTCTGCTGCAGACACAACTGTCCTCCCCGAACGCTGAGCCGAGAAGAGAGCCAAGCCTGGTCTCCACTCACCTCTTGCCAAAGTCTCCGACAATCCCCCTTCATCTCTCGCGATGATAAGCTCCAGTCTCTGGAGAAACAACCCCCTTGCCAATATTTCCAGCTCTTTGTTTTCTTTAATTGGGGAAATTGTCCTGGCCTCTGGGCTGGGCAAGCGATCCCTTTTGTCCTTAAGTATCGTCCATTCTGGGTGATCAGTGCGGAATGAAGTTGGACAGATAACTTTCTTTGTTCTTAAGTATTGCCCATCAGTTCCCGGACAGCCCCTCCCCACCTACACAGCCTCCCTGCTACATGAGGGAAAGGAAGCAAATTTTCATCTTTTTGAACCCATAACAACACCCAATACATGGAGTTAAGAATCCAGACTTGATAACAGTTACACCAGTGATGTGGCTAAGAGTCGTATGACTTGGGCCACAAGAATACTCTTCTGCTTTAGCAGCAATGGAGCCGGAGGGGACCGTGCATGATATGTCGAAGAAGCTCTGAGCATATGAAGATGACGTGCATGGCCCAACAAATGCAAAAATTTCAGCTGTGGAAACACGTCTGCAGAAAATGGAAGATGAGATGAAGGAGAATCACAAGAAAATGGAAGATAAGATAGACGGTAATCTCAAGGAACTCGAGGAGATTAAGGAGGACCTTTTCCAAATCTCGGCGGTACAGACCAGAGGTTCTGTTACCAGACGCAGACGTTTCCCACCTAGAGAGAGAGTGTACACCTCACGAGATGAGCTGTGGTTCTTCCTGTGTGATTGTGGAGAAAACATGAGGAGGAGGCATGGAAAACCCACTGCTGCTCTGGTGCAACGAGTGCATGAATTAAAGGAGAGCAAGACTCAAAAAGAAAGTTCCACCAAAAAGGAAGTAGCTTCTAACAAGGACTAGAGGGGTCCTGCCTCTAGCCAGGTAGAGGCTAGGGAAAATCGTGTTTTTTGGACTGTGTGGATTCGTTGGCCTGGCACATCAGAACCACAAAAATATGAGGCCTTGGTTGACACAGGTGCACAGTGCACACTAATTCCATCACGATATACGGGGGCAGAACGTGTCTCTATTGCTGGCGTGATGGGGGGATCACAGGATTTGACCCTAGTGGAAGCTGAGGTGAGCCTGACCGGAAGAGAGTGGGAAAAACATCCCACTGTGACTGGCCCAGAGGCCCCGTGCCACTTCAACAGTGCATCGCCGACAGTACCGGACAACTCGAGATGCTGTGATTCCCATCCACAAGATGATCCGTGAGCTGGAGAGCCAAGGGGCGATCAGCAAAACCCACTCACCCTTCAACAGTCCCATTTGGCCTGTGCACAAATCTGAAGGAGAATGGAGACTGACTGTGGACTATTGTGCCTTGAATAAAGTGACTCCACCATTGATGGCTGCTGTGCTGGACATGCTGGAGCTCCAGTACGAGCTGGAGTCCAAGGCAGCAAAGTGGTACGCCACTATTGACATTGCCAATGCATTTTTCTCCATTCCTTTGGCAGCAGAGTGCAGGCCTCAGTTTGCCTTCACCTGGAGGGGCATGCAATACACCTGGAACCGATTACCCCAGGGGTGGAAGCACAGTCCCACCATCTGCCATGGGCTGATCCAGACTGCACTGGAAAAGGGTGATGCTCCAGAACATCTGCAGTACATTGACGACATCATTGTGTGGGGGAATACGGCAGCAGAAGTGTTCGAGAAAGGAGAGAAAATCATCCAGATTCTCCTGGATGCCGGTTTTGCCATCAAGAAGTCAAGGGATCTGCTCGAGAGATCCAGTTCCTGGGAGTAAAGTGGCAAGACAAACAGCATCAGATTCCCATCGAGGTCATCAATAAGATCACAGCAATGTCTCTGTCAACCAACAAGAAGGAAATGCAAGCTTTCCTAGGTGCCATAGGCTTTTGGAGAATGCATATTCCTAAGTACAGACAGATTGTAAGACCTCTCTACTTGGTTACCCGCAAAAAGAATGATTTCCATTGGGGCCCTGAACAGCAACAAACCTTCGCCTAGATCAAGCAGGAAATCGCTCATGCAGTAGCCCTTGGCCCAGTCAGGACAGGACCAGAAGAATGTGCTCTACTCCGCAGCCAGGAGCCATGGTCTGTCCTGGAGCCTTTGGCAGAAGGTACCTGGTGAGACTCAAGGCCGACCACTAGGATTCTGGAACCAAAGCTACAGAGGGTCCGAAGCCGACTACACTCCAACAGAGAAGAAAATCTTGGCAGCCTATGAAGGAGTCCAAGCCACCTCAGAGGTTATAGGCACTGAAGTACAACTCCTCCTGGCACCCCGACTACTGGTGCTGGGGTGGATGTTCAAAGCAAAGGTTCCCTCTACCCACCACGCCACAAATGCCACATGGAGTAAGTGGATTGCTCTCATCACACAGCGCGCCTGTATTGGAAAACTCAATCGCCCTGGGATCTTGGAAATAATCACAAATTGGCCCGAAGGTGAAAACTTTGGTCTCACTGATGAAGAGGAGCAAGAACAGGTGACACGTGCTGAGGAAGCTCCACCATACAACCCACTGCCAGGAGAAGAAACACACTGCACTCTTTTCACTGATGGTTCCTGTCACATCGTAGGGATGAAGCAAAAGTGGAAAGCAGCCGTATGGAGCCCCACATGACAGGTTGCACAAGCTACTGAGTATCGATAATCCGATTGTTGGAACAGACGAACACACACACCGAGTGCTTTTCAAAAAAGGCTTCTTCCTTTTCTTTATTCTAACAAGCTTTTTTATACCTTGCTTAAAGCAGTGCTCTTGCAACAGCATCTTGATTGGTTAATACAGAATTTTGCTGATAGATAGGATAAAAATACTTTTTAGCACTGTCTCCAGCCAAATATCTTGTGGTTTTCCTGAGGCTGCATTCGTTCGTCTGGCTTGTAGTTCCTCAGTCTTTAAAATAGCTGAAAAGCCTTGCGTTTGCGTTATTCTTGCATCTCTCTGTAATTTTTAAGGATACACTTTAATTGTTTCATCAACAGGCCATCCTTCTCCAGGTATGAATTCTCCCATAACTGAGGGAGAAGGTGGATTGAGTCAACTTGCTGAACTGAAAGCCATTCAATTGGCCCTGGACATTGCTGAAAGAGAGAAGTGGCCAAAGCTCTACCTCTACACTGATTCATGGATGGTAGCCAATGCTCTGTGGGGTTGGTTGGAAAAGTGGAAAAAGGCTGATTGGCAGCACAGGGGAAAACCAATAATCTGGGCTGCTGAAGAGTGGAAAGACATCGCTGCCTGGGTAGAAAAGCTACCTGTCAAGATCCGCCATGTAGATGCCCATGTACCCAAGAGTAGGGCCAATGAGGAGCAGCGAAACAACAAGCAGGTAGATCAGGCTGCAAAGATAGAGGTGTTAAAGATAGATTTAGATTGGCAACATAAGGGAGAGTTGTTCCTAGCTTGATGGGCCCATGATGTCTCAGGTCATCAAGGCAGAGATGCCACCTATAAGTGGGCATGAGACCGAGGGGTGGATCTAACCATGGATAGTATTTCTCAGGTCATCCATGATTGTGAGACGTGCGCTGCGATCAAGTAGGCCAAGGGGATAAAACTCCTATGGTATGGTGGCCGGTGGTCCAAATACAAGTATGGGGAGGCCTGGCAGATAGATTATATCACACTGCCTCAAACACGCCAAGGTAAGCGCTATGTGCTCACAATGGTAGAAGCCACCACGGGATGGTTGGAGACCTACCCTGTGCCTCACGCTACTGCATGGAATACCATCTCGGGCCTGGAAAAGCAAGTCCTTTGGAGGCATGGTACCCCTGAGAGAATTGAGTCCGACAACGGGACTCATTTCAAGAACAACCTTATAAACACTTGGGCTAGGGAACATGGCATTGAGTGGGTGTACCATATCCCTTACGATGCACCAGCTGCAGGCAAAGTGGAGTGGTGCAATGGATTGCTAAAAACCACCTTGAAGGCACTGGATGGGGGATCTTTCAGAAACTGGGAGCAGCACTTAGCAAAGGCCACCTGGTTAGTTAACACCTGAGGTTCCACAAACCGAGCAGGCCCTGCCTAATCTGAATCTCTGCATACAGTAGATGGAGACAAGGTCCCAGTAGTACGTTAGAGGACTGTTAGGAAAGACTGTTTGGATTATTTCTGCCTCGAGTACAGACAAACCCATCTGTGGGGTTGTCTTTGCTCAAGGACCAGGTCTGTTATGAGTTAAAAAAAAAAGTAATTAAAATCTGTTTCCTTTCCCCCGAGATACCAGAGAGGAGGTGTAGTTGGAGAGGGGCTGGCCGGGAATTGATGAGCGATACTTAAGAACAAAAGAGAGTTATCTGTTCAGCTGCCTTCCACGGTAATGATGCAGAATAGACGGTACTCAAAGACAAAAGAGACCACTTGCCCAGCCCAGAAGCCAAGACAATTCCCTCAATTAAAGAAAAACAAAGACTTAGAAATACTGAAAGAGGATGTTTCCTCAAAGGCTGAAACATCTCAGGAAAACTACCAAAGACTTAGGTGAGAAGTGGGTAGAGACCGGGGCTTGCCTCACTCCCCACTCTGCGTTGAGTGAAAGCAGTCATGTCTGCAGCGAGTGCCGGTTTTGCTCCGGGAAGACTGCTACACTGCAACGCCTCCGCTGGCTAGCTCCAGAACACAAATACACTGTGACATCTCCGAGGGTCCCGCGGCGGCACAGGGTTCAGAGTTACGCTGTGACCAACCTCCAGCCGGAGCTGCTCGTCTCGGCTGTTTCCTGCCTTCTGCTGGTCTGTCGGTGAGTGATACCAAGATCCATCGCTCCCCAGTCAACCCTACCTGCCTGCGCTGCTCGCTGCCCGCTGCCGAAGTTGGTAGAGCCAGGCGGCTGCCCCGTGAGTTCGCGCCGAGAGCGACCTTCCCCCCTTTCCCGTTCGCCGGAGCCGCCATTGCCGCGTGAGAGTCGTTGCGCTCACGCCACAGCGCCCCCTGCAGCCGCGGGAGAGTCACCGCAGCCTCTCTGCCCCAGCGGAAGATTTTTCCCAACAACACACAAGGAACTGATAAAGAGTTTGTCTGTTTTCTTATAGTTGCCGTTTAACCGTCTTGTTTTTTATATATATATATATATAATTGATATAACCTTAGTAAAAAACTGTTATTCTTTTTACCACATCTTTGCCTAAGAGCCCCGTAATTTCAAAGGTACAGTAATTTAGAAGAGAGAAGAGGTCATTCCTGTGCTCAAGGGAAGTTTCCCACCTTCCTTGACAGACACCTGTCCTTCAAACCAAGACAAGGTCATACATGGTGGGTAATGCAGAGAGATGGAACAACACGTGTGCTGCAGGGAGATCTAATGTTGGGTGAGAACTACTTTGAAATACCACTGTTTACTGAATGTCGCTGCAATTATCTGTATATAGCTGTATACATATATATTTATGTATATATGTATATAGAACTCTGTGTGTGTAGAGTTAGAAGATATATGTTAGTTTGGGCATTAAGTCGACGATATGGGATAAGGGGTGCAATTTCTTGGGGTGGCTTCATGATGCTGTATATCCCAATCGCCTGCTTCATGAAAAAATATTAACTCTGTTTCTTTAAGCTGGCTCAAGAAGCCAGGCACTGTGTTTTGGTTTTTCTACAAATGTGTTTACATTCCTGGTTTTATCAGCTAGCTTTGTTGTGGTTCTCAGGAGACAACTCTCACCAGTTGTTTTCTATAGCTGAAGGCGAAGGGAAACTTTTTTGCTTTTTTTTTTTTTCCCTGTGAGTTTTCGGCGCTGCTTTTACTCATATCGGAGGGAGTTGAAATTTGCTTTTGGCTTTTTCCCTCCTTTGCCTGAGGCAGGAAAATAAGACAGTTTTTTTCTCGGACCGTGTTTTTTTTTTCCTTCTTCCTTTGGAACTTTACAACAGACCACTGAACTCTGAGAGGCCTGCACTATCCTAGGCCCAGAGGGAGACAGAGCAGAAAACTACACCCAGGAAACAAAGGACTCTGAATTCATCCAGGTTTTCTTCACCACGAGCAGTTTATTATCTAACATTATTCATTTTTTATTTTCCTTTCCCTTCCCCTGGTGCCTGCGTACACCCCCCCTCCCCCAGTAGCTGGGTTTTGTTAAATAAACAGGGGGTTTTTTCACTTTACTCTGAGAAATTCTTAAGGGGGGAGGAAGGGAGTTTTAGAACCCTATCTTTTGCAGAGGAGACTCTTGGAGTCTTCCTCCTAAGTTTGTGCAAACCGTGACATTGGGGAAGTTAGCCGAATTTTGGTGTTGCCTTTTTCTACCTAAAATTAGAAGCTGGACGATATTACGAGGGTAGGGAAAAGCAGATACCTTTATTGGAGGTCCTCCGAGGATACAAAGCACAACGATTGGCCGATCCCAGCAGCCACAGTGGCAGCTGCCCCACCGTACCCCCGACATGTACTCTCTTCTCCCCCCGGGCTCTAGCACTTTTATAGGTTTATAGCAAATTAACATAGTTGACAAAAATCTCCCAATTAGAAATACGGTTAATGAGGTAATTCCCCCCTCTGGCTCAGCCTCCCAGGAAGCCCCCCTAACACTGCTGGCTCTACTGTTGTTTTGGCTTTTAGGGGACATGGGATGGAGAAATGTCCCTGGTCCCCAGAACACTAGTGATAATAAGGTGACATAGGAATCTTATTTTGACTATGGGATAGGGAATTTGCTAGCTAAGAATTTACAAGGTTATAGGGTAAAGGCTACAGGGCTACAGGACTACAGGGCTACTAATATACTATTAATATAAAAAGCATAAAAGCAAAAATCTCTTTGGCATCATTGGGAGTCGGGATCTGCAGACACCTTACTGACCCCAAGCAAGTGGCAAAGTCGAACGTATGAATGGAACCCTTAAAACCCAGATTATTAAGATCTATCAAGAAACATCCATGACATGGGTTCAGGCCTTGCCTATAGCCTTACTAAGGATCTGCATACAACTGAGGCAGAGAGACAACATAAGTCCCTATGAAATATTAGATGGCAGGCCTTATCAAATGCCACATATTCCGGAATAAATTCATATGAGGGGGAAACTTGATTTACAGAAGTATTTAATGGCTTTAAATTCCACTTTGCAGAAGCTCCAGAGATTCATCGTGTTATCCAGACTGATTGGAGTGGACACACCTGCTCATCTGTTCCAGCCTGGAGACTGGGTCTATGTTAAGTGGTGGGACAGTGAGCCTTTACAAGCCAAGTAGAAAGGACCATTCCAAGTCCTGCTGACTACCCTCACTGCAGTGAAGGTCACTGGCAAAGGACCGTGGATCCACTACTCCAGAGTTAAGAAGGCTTCTGCTCCTGAAACCATCGGGAAAACAGAGACTGATGCAGATTAGAATGATTTGCTCTAAATTGTTCATTTTGTGTCTGTTATCTGCACAGATGGTAACCATGATGCGAGTTTGGGTTCTTATGTGGACCAGAGTGGGAAGGTTAGCAATGATTTAGCTGAAATTTGGGAACAAACTCAAATCTTGCATCAGGTAGCTTTCAAAAATTAGGCACTGAACTTTGATTATATCTTTCACATGCTCCCTTGATGGTTACCAAACTGGCCCTGGATAAAAGAAGTTTTCATAGTAGCTGTAATTATAATTATTATTTTTATGATAGCCGGCCGTATAAGTCGATACTGTGGTTAGATACATAAAGACTCAACAAGGTAGAGGCCTTGTCAAGGCTCTAAAGGGGGGAATGATGCCAAAGAGATTTTTGCTTTTATACTTTTTATATATTAGTAGCCCTGTAGCCTTTCACTCCATAACCTTGTAGATTCTTAGCTAGCAGTTCCCCTACCCTTTAGACAAAACAAGACCCTTTTCAACACTAGTGTTCTGGGGACCAGGGACGTTTCTCTGTCCCATGTCTCCTAAAAGCATAAACAACAGTAGAGCTAAAACTTTTGGGGGGGGCTTCAGTAGGAGGCTGAACCAAGGGGGGAATTACCTCATTAACTGTATTTCTAATGCAGAGATTTTGGTAAATTATGTTAATTTGCTAAACTTCTAAAATTGTTGGAGTCTATTGGGGGGATCAGGATCATGTTTTGCTGGGAACGGACAGGCTTTGGCATGCATTTTGTACCCTTGGAGGACCTCCCAATAAAGGCAACTGCTTTCCTTATCCTCTTAACATCGTCCAGCTTCTTATTTTAGGAAGAAAAAGGCAACAGACTGACTCCAAGTATGCATTTGGGGCAATGCACGCTCATGGTTCTGTCTGGAAGGAAAGGGGATTACTTACGGGTCAAGGTAAGCAAATCAAACATGCTGAGGAAATTCTGTAACTATTGGAAGCTGTGAATTTACCCAGAACAGGTGGCAATCATGCACTGTAGAGGCTACCAAAAGGGTAACACTGAACAAGAGATGGGAAACAGTTTGGCAGACCATGAGGCCAAACATGCAGCAGAAGAGGCTCAGACTGAGTCATTAGCTTTGATACCAGACAGTAAGTCCATGTGATGCCTAAAATTGGGAGTACCTGAAACAGACTGAACAGTTAGTGAATAAAAGTATGAATTTATTGAGGGCCTTCGAGTGGTACACCTCTGGTACAGAGCCTTGCTGATGCTAGGCTAGACCAAGATGGACCCCAATCACGAGTTTTCCCCCCCAGATATAGGTTTGGTACATTTGCTTATCAGAAGTTAATTGTCCAATTACAGTTTCAGGTAATGAAGTAATATTCCCCCATTCACCCCCTCCCAGTTCACTTTTGTTTATACTTAGGCCTAGGATAGTGACCTTGTTTTCCAGGCTTAGAGAGAATGTTTTGTCTAACAAGAAGGTGAAGCACATAATATGGATTTCAGAATTACACACTAGTACAGTGCAGGGTTAGAAAAATCCAAAAGCTAACCCTTAAGGCATCACATGGGTACAGAAACAGAATACCAATACCCAAAAGAGGACATGAAATTAGTAGAGGACTTGAAAGCAAACAAGGAGGGAATGGTGTTCATTACACCTGACAATCTTGTCCTCATACCTTCAAACATATTGGGGAAAGTGGTCTCAGAGGAACACAACAAAACACATTGGGGAGCAGATGCTTAGTATGCAGATTTGATTAAAAAGATAGCAGGCTGTAATCTGTATACCATTACCAAACATGTCACTCGACAATGTGAAATTTGCCAGAGAAATAACCCAAATACTATGAACAAAATACAAATTGGGACAATTAGAAAGGGAAATATGCCAGGCCAGCAGCAGCAAATCGACTTTTCTGAACTCCCAAGAAAAGGGGGGTACAGATACCTGTATTGAGAGACACTTTCTCTGGTTGGCCAGAAGCTTTCCCATGCAGAAAAAATAAATCTAGAGAAGTTACTAAAGCACTTTTGCATGAAATTATACCTCGATTTGGGGTACCAGCTACAATATCTTCCAACAGGGGTACATGTTTGTCCTGGGTTGACCAAAAAGGATGCATTCTATCACCACCCACATAATTCCTTGATAAGCTGGGTTGTTCACAGAAGCTGGTTACATACCTGGTCCCTGAGGCTATGACTGAGGAGAGGCAGATCATGTGAGGTGGGGTAGTACTTCTTATCTCAACTGTGATAACTTAACCGGGCAGCAGCAGCAAGCACCACCCATCCTGAGTGGATTATCTCTGCTAAAGGCCCATTATCGAACTGGATAAGCACGGATAAATAGAACGTCAGAAACATCTCCTTCCATTGTGGAAATCCCCACTCCTGGGGGAGGTACCAGCTAAGAAACACTGCATAGAAACAGGCTCAGGGATTGAGAGAGACTACTGCTGGATATCCAGAGGACCAGGCCTTTTATGGGTCTACTGCTTTCAACAGTGTTATGAATGGAATATGTGGGTTAAAGCAGTCCCTGCCTTTTGCCCAGGCCTCTGGCAGCAGGCAGTCACATTATCGAGGATGGCCAGCACCCCAAGACCCACTCTCATTCATAAGTTCTTTAATAATGGCTGATTCAGTCTATTATAGAATGAGTTATTTAATAGACACAAAACAGATATAAGACTTAAAACAGACTATTACTACACAGGGATAAAACAAAAGGGATATTAATAAACACTGTGCCACCATCAGTAATAGGCTCAAATATGCCAATTGCTAACTACACAGGGTAATGAGGTTTCACTAGTGAGTTATACAGTGCACGATATAGATCAATACAATGACTAGTCAAGGAATAGTATAGTCTAGAAGCTCATATGACTTACCAAACCTGAATGGTATGGTGTGCTGAGGCTTCTTTCACTCAACTTCCAGAAGAGAAGAATTATTCAAAGCCAGCATCCCAGCTTGAGGGGTCCAAATCCTCTCACACTTTGAGGTGTATAGAGGATTTTTTCCAACTTGTGTGTGTCAGAGTGAATCTTTTATACCTTGTAAAGTATGGTGTCTACGAGCCATAAAAATACCAGCATAATCTCTCTTTACAGCAGTTGTTCACTGTCATATCAGCCTGGCATCTATGCATCTGCGAGGCCATGGAAAAGGGAGAGATCTTTCTGGTTTATGCAAAAGAGCAGATAACCACCTTGACCTGGGGACTGTCTCACCACAAACAGCACTGCCACCACTGGATACCCAGAGGACCAGGCCTTTCTATGGGACTACTGCTTTCAACAGCACACCACCGCTGGACCACTGCACCACTGGACACCCAGACAACTAGACCACCACTGGACAACCAGAGGATCAGACCTTCACCACTGGACACCCAGAGGACTACGGGGTACCCAGCAGAAGAGGTGAACATCCCACAGTTCCAGACCTTCTACAGGACTACTGTTTACAACAGGACTGCAACCACTGCCAGGTTGTACTGTGACTGTCGGTTTAAGCTGGTGTTTCTGTATTACTGCATTTATTATAACCTTTCTATTAAAATTGTAATTCTGACCTAAAATCTCTCTCGAGGTATTTGTGTGGGGTTAATTTCCCCTGCTGGTTTACAGTCAAACCAGCACAATGTTTCTGTGCACAAGTAGTCCAAGAAGTTAGCAAAGACTTAGGGATAGGCTGGCAGTTACATATCCCTTACCATCCACAGGCCAGTGGGCAAGTGGAGAAAATGAACCATTTAATCAAACAACAATTGGCCAAAATCTGCCAAGAAACAAATTTGCATTGGAATCAGGCACTTCCACTTGCCCTACTCAGAATCAGTCAAGCCACAATCCAAGGCAGGCCTAAGCCCTTTTGAAATGTTGTACAAGAGGCCTTATCAGACTCCATATAGGGGAGAAGACATGAGCCAAATATGAGAAGGATACTTAAGACAGTACGCGATAACTCTGGGAAAACAATTGAACAAAATTAATAAGAGGGTTTTTGAAACTAAGTCTAGAGTTTTGGATCAAGCAATTCATTGTTTTAGACCTGGAGATTGAGTATTTGTTAAGGCTTTTTCAGGTCAACCTCTGGAAAAGAAGTGGAATGGACCGTACCAGGTGCTCCTGACGACCTTCACAGCAATCAAAATCAGAGCAAGCTGCTTGGATCCATTATTCCCGTGTGAAGAAGGGTCCTCCACAATGGAAGGCAACCCCTACTGGACCAACAACACTAAAATTCTCACATTAATAGTGATGGGGCTTGTGGGACGAGTCATTCAAGGTTACAAAGGTCTGGGAAAACAGAGGAAAACTTGATCCTAAAGCTAATCCAGGGATTTGGCAGGACCCAGAACACTACTACTATCACAGCTTGCTTACCCTTTCCGAGGTCCGCCAGTGAACCAATCTCGTGGGGAATTTTGACCATGAACCTCACCAGCTCATGGGCTAGTATGTGGAAAGGCATTAATGGAACTGGGGGAAATTTGAAATGGACAATCATAGAAAGAAATTATTTGTTGAATTTTCAAATTAAGAATGAGACTGTGACGGATTGCAATGTCACCAAGCCACCTATCCCATGGATGCACATGATAACTTATCGCCCTTCTGGAAATATGTGTACTAACACCCCTTGGGGTGAGCAGATAGCTAAGGTTTGGAAGATCAACCAAAGTGGGGAATGGGAGCACATGTTAACTACTTCATGCTGTATGGACTTTGTGGGGACTGAGGGATACCCGGAGGACCCACTCCAAACTAAAATATCTTACAGAAATATCAACTATGATCCAATTGAAAAGGAAGCCAAGTCTCATTGGAATTTCACTAGAATTTATAATTGTACAAGTGGGGCACCAGAGATATAGAGACTCTCTCACATAGCCCGCCTTATATACTTGGGTTGCGTGTGCCAGAACTTCACAACCCCCCTTAACAATACTTGGTCTCACTTGACTAATAATGATACCTGGAGAGACATTGGCTGTAGAAAGTATTGGACCAACAACATGGATATCAAGTGATGGATTATGGACAACACGGGCCCCTATAGGAGCACCTCGGAGGTTGTGGACTTTAGGCCTACTCGCTTTCTGCTCCATGTGGAGGGCAGCACCCCTGCAACCAAAATGGGTGATGTACAGCAAACTAGAAGCAGAGCATCCATAGGATGCATGGCATTATCTGGGGTTTGCCCTTTCAACCAGAACTAAAGTAGGATCGGGTTTAGAATCCTTATTCTTACCAGGCGTGAGCATGCTGGAGAATGTTTGCGATAACTTTTCAGGTGGAGGTACTAACACCACCAATCAGGGATTGGAAGATTTAAACCAACAACTACAAGCCACATCAAAAACGGTCCCCCAAAATAGGATGGCATTAGACATGTTGTTGAAGGAACATGGGGTGTGCAGGTACCTGAGTCTTTACAATGATTCATGTTGTGTCCACATTCCCAATGTTATGGAGGACTTAAACACCCAAATGCATAGGATCAGAATCGTGGCCCAAAGTAGTAGAGAAATTAGAGGAAGTCTCACTCAGAACTAGTTCAATAAAATCTGACAGGGATTAAGATTTAACCTCTCTGGGTGGCTAAGGTCTCTGTTACAGTCAATTTTGATGTGTGTTATCCTGTTAATAATCATTGCCATTGCTATTGGTTGCTTGAAACACTTTGTATTGGGATTAATACAGAATCAGCAAAATCGCACGGCGGGATATGAGACTGGTATTAAGGAAGAATCCGTAATGATCATAAAAAGGAGGGATTGAAAGGAGCTAAACAAAGAATTTTGTATTTTTGCCTAGTTTTGCAGTTTGTTTTTACTTGATTTTGTATTTTGCCTAAACTTTGTAACTTTCATTTTATACTTTAGTTTTACTTTGTAACCAATATTTGTAGCTTTGTTTTAATTGTTATTTAGACCATTAGCTTGTAGTAGAATGCTGATAATAAGGGGTTGAGAAAATGAGTAAAAATCGCCAGCTGTGGTTTGATTACAATGACCTATGACCCTCAGAGCACTAAATAAGTGGAAACCTGTCCAGACGAAAGAATCCTAGGTCTCACTTGGCTGGAGCTAATTGCATGGATCCTACAGTACCAAGATAAAGAATTGATGAGTCAGCACATGGGGATTGCACATGTGCTAAGAATTGCCAACATGAAAGTTCAGAGGACATCATGATAAAGACTATAAAAATTGAAGTAAGCACCCCGAAATAAACGCTGCAGTTCTAAACATCGAACAGTAGATGGCAGTCTTACTCCACAAAAAACATAAATGACAACGAAATTCTCGGTGACGTACAGGTTACGTACAAAGCAGGGAGGACTTTGGGAGTGGTTTGGGAAGTGATTTGAATGTTGCAATGTATATAAACCTGAGGAAACAATGCCTAAGCAAACGTGTTCAGGGAGGGACAACCCCAACACTTTCCCCAATATCGCAATAAAGGAATGCTTTCTTAACAGTGCCATGCTGTTAAGTCAATTTCTTTGAATAAACATGATGTGTTGTAATGGTTTGACCTTGGCCGGGTGCTAGGTGCCCACTAAGTTGCTCTATCACTCCCTTTCCCAGTGGAACAGGGAAGAGAATAAGATGGAAAACAACCAGTGGGTTAAGGCAGTTTTATTAAAGCAAAAGAAAGAAACAAGCGAAAGTCTGAGCATGTATAAGCAAAGGGAAAGGTTAATCTCTACTTCCCATCAGCGAGCAATGTTCAGACACTTTCTGGGAAGCAGGGCTTCAGCATGTGTGTTGGTTTCTCCGGAAGGCAAACATTAAATAATAACGAATGCCCCCAAACTTTGTTTTGATTTCTTCTTAAATATTTTATCACAGAGGATTTACCGCCATCTCTAATTGGCCCAGCCTCGGCCAGTGGCATGTCCATCCTCAGAACCATCAGGGATTGGCTCTGCTGCACATGGTGGAAGCTTCTAGCACCTTCTCACAGAAGCCACCTCTGTGGCCCCCCCGCTACCAAAAACCAGGCTGTGCAAAACCAACAGGTGTTTATCCAGCTGTGGGCTGGACATTTTGTCCAGAAGGATACTATGAGAGACAGTATTGAAAGCTTTACTGAAATCCAAAAATATGACATCAACTGGCTTCCCTTGATCAACTAGGTTGGTAACTTTGTCATAACCATTTATCACTTTAGATTTAGGGACCAAACAACTAAAATCCAAAGTGTTCTGCACCTATATTTATATTCTTTTTGCCAGGGGATACGCACCACACTGTTTGCACCAAAATTGAAAGATCCATTTATCAGATTTTTCAGTACCCACTCTTACTTACCAGCCTTCCCCCTCTTTGAAAGTTCAGTGAGCCTCGATGGAATTAGTGCTCCTGAATTATTATAGACCCAACATGAATTATTAACAGAATAAAGCTTAGTTTTTAATACAGGCTCCTATCCCACCTGTCAACAATTTACACATGATACAGTTAATGATTTTATAGAACAATGAGAGATTTCTCATTCCGTACTTTCCTCCTCAGATCTATTGAGTTAAATTAAACAAGCCTTTGTGCAGTTTAAAAAAGCAAATGAATGCAAGAGAGACCATCAGAATCACAGAGTACCAGTATCAGTATGGTTATCCTTCCTAAAATACTCTCACCCTGACAATATCACAAATCTGGACACATTCTCCCCAAATATCCAGTTCCAAGGTACATTCACAAAACAAGGAAACAAAAAACCCCATCCCCAAACTGAACAAGTTTTTTATGATGTAGTTGACTTTAATACAAAAAGGTAGAAAAAATATAACTTTGATGCTTTAAAACAATTCCACTATTAAAAAAAATTAAAATTCATCCTGGCACAGGAAGGCCCAGAACATGCCCTTGTTCCCTTATCAGAAGCATATATAGTGGCAGCAGTAATTATTATGTATTATTCACCAGCAAAGACAGCTTCTCTCAAGTCAACATGTGCTGTGTACTCTGTACTTTTTTTTTCCTTGGGAAAGGTATGTATGGCATATGTGACATTCATAGTTGGATACAAACCCTGACAACTCTGCCCAGGCCTTCTGATGAAGATTTTAACAAAACAATGTAGTTGGTATACAGGCTGTATTAGAACAGATCCACTGGAAATAACTTCTGTAGCCAAAAGGAGAAAAAAACAACCCAAAACCCACAACAGAACAGAAGCATTTAAAGTTCACTACTAATATTTCCTTCATTCCCTTTTATGCACGTTGTTGTTTGCTGACATCTTTATGTGGTCATAAAATAGTTACCTGTATTCCAGCTATTCATGCTTCTCTGACCTTAACAAGTCATCTTAAAGAAGTCAGTATGTCAAAATAAGAAATAAGGAGGTTAGAATGGTTTAAGAAAAAAAAAAAATCTACAGTAGTAGTTTTGTACCCCAACCTCCACAGGGCCACTTTTAAGTTACAACAATAACTAAAAGCAATGAACTACAACAAAAAATATTTCCTTCTGTACATTATTTTTATTATTTACATAATACAGCAGAGCATAGATGCTGGATAGTGTGATTATGTGCAATACCTAAGTATGAACTATCTGTACATGCTTGCATATCTGATAACTAAACTGAAAGAACAAAGTTAAAGCAAAAGCTTGATGTTTTTAATAGTGAACTAAAAAACTAAGACTGAACACTGCAATAAAAATCATAAGCAGCATCTTGTGTACATACACATGAGAAGAGGCATTACAACACTAGTCTACACAATACTTGATTATATAAAAACCCACAAGTTTCATACATCACAAAACCCCCTTCCATTATAACACAGAAATTATATTACCAGACAAGCATCAGTGAACTATACTGTCCTTTCTAGTTATTATACAAAGCTGTAGATAACGGAGCCCATGCAATATACCCAAGAACACTACAGTCCTATACCCAAGTACAATTAAAAATGATAAAGCAGCCCTCCAAGAGTGGTTCCAGCTACCATTTAAGTCTAGAGCAGCCATGTTGGGTATGATTTCCACACCCAACAATTGTTACATTTAAAACTTTTTTTTTAATTGTAAAAAGCTCCTAATAGTCTTTTGAACCCAGAACACACTGAATTTAAGAAGCACATGAATAATAAATTGCTCAAATACTTCTGCAACTTAAACAGATGCATGTGTCACTTGATAGAGTTGCTGTGGTATGTCTAAAAATCCCATACATAGTTTTTGTTTTCTAAGTCAATCTTAGCACAATATTGTGCTACACAACATTATTAGCTATGCAAGGAAAAGCAGACAACTGTTGCAGGACAGTTCTTAAGTTCCTAACAGGACATTTCCTTTGGGAAATTATAATTTTCATTATTCTAAAGTTAACGTTATCTGTTCTAAAATAGTTTTCTTCTCATACATATCTGATTTTTTTTTTCCATTTTTCTCATTGCAATTGCTAAATGACTTATTAAATATGGCACCAACACATCTTACTGGACGGTAGAGCCCTCTACATGTCTCATATTCTGCTGGAATACAATGGAACGTGGAAACTAAAAGTAGAATAAGATTTTAAATGGATAGAAGTAGACCATCAGCCTTTCTGACATATCCTTCTCCCAAACAGGCACAGTCTTTGGCTAGTGATAAACACCTTGAACATCTCAAAAGGTAGATCTGCTTCAAATGCAAAGTAAACATCTGTTTGGCACATGAGAACTAGAGCCTGTCTTCTGTGCATGTGTATTCCTGTGCAGGTTCTAGCCATCCAATCATATTCTGAGGAGAGCATATACATTTTCAAGGACTGTATCTATCCAGTTCTGCCTGTAACAAATACCCAAACATTCTGAAAAAACATTAAGACAGACAAGGCTAAAATTAAAACTTTGGAGAACAAAGGAAAATGGCCATGCATCTGCTCTTTAATGCTTTCATAGGGTATATTAAAATAAAATAAATAAAAGTCAGTCTTTTCACAAGTAGACTAGTTTATATTCTCTGGATTTTTTCAGCCACCACAACTGGATTATCTTTTCTGATTTTTGCTGCAGCTTCTGCTTTGTAATCATATGGRCAGTTATGCTTGTCAGAATAACGGTGAAGTCCACAAAATAAGTTTCCACATCGGCAATCAAACCCTGTATAAAGAAAAGTAAAAGCAACATCACTAGGAAGCTTCAGACTTAAGAAAGCTATAAATTAAGGGCTTAGCCAGTATGAAGGGGGCATGTGCATTTTCTGTATCAAACAGATTAAGTGAAATGAATATTTTCAAATATCAGCTCTATTAAGGGATCTAACATTATGGATTTTGTAACAGCAAGCAAAATAATGCCTACAGATTTCAAGAAATTTAATCTAGTAGGAGGCAACTAATAATATAAATCTATTCAATATTGACAAAGTACTATCATACCCGTAAGGCCAACCTTCTTTCTGCATGTAAAACATCTGTTCTTCTTTGGTTTAGGTAGTTCAGAAGCTTTCTCTTCACTCCGTGAAGTACTAGGTTGAGAAACTGATGGGCTTGGTTGAGTAACAACTGTTAAAGCAAGCAAATGAAATAAGGGTTAAATTTGCTTTTCTTGACTTCGCTAGCTGTTCAGTAGTATGTATCCACAAAGGATTAATTCACCCACTAAGACCCTGACATTTGTTGTCTAAAGTACTATATAGACTAGTCTAAAAATGCGAATCACACATAGGGATTTTTAGGTACTTTATTCATCCCTTCTGACTCTACTCAAGACAATCAGATTGTCTCCCACACTTCTATCAGCTAGAAAATATATGGCAATTATATGTATACAGACTTGAAAAGCATGACAGAAATTCCATGTACACGTTTAATATTTAAATAAACCATTAAGATCAAGTAACATTTAATCTAGAACAGTAACAATATTGTCACAGCTAAAGTTGCTGAGCAGAGGGATACCTGTAGAAAATGCAACTAACAAGAATGTATTTTAGAAGCAAATGAAATTCAGTATGGTGTGTTACTACCATAGTACTGGGTTCCTTTGCCACTACTCCAGTGAAGTGAGGTATCTAAAGCACTTCATCAAGACAGCAGCTAGCAAGCTGCTAATTCCTTGACAGATCCAGAACACAGCTACAATACACACAGTTCAAAGGAGCCCTCATTTAAATAACAAAGTGCAGATTTGCATTGCATATCTGTGTTTTTTGTAATTTATTCGGTTTTAGTGTTCAAGCAGGTACAGTCAAAATGAGTACTTTCAGAATTGCCTCTTTAGACATCTTTAAACACAGCTGTTTTATTGAAAAGAAGGGTTTTTTCCAGAAATTTTGGCTTTTTTATCGATATCCTACTTATATCCAAACTGGAACCAAGGAAAGCTGAGAGCAGCACTTGTATGCAATTGTAATACCTGCTCCTGGTACAAGTTTGCTGAAGACTCTCAGATGTGTGATAACATCTATTGTTCTGGAACAGAACAAACTACAAAAGGCATTCCAGAATAAACAGAGTATATTCTCTCAAGGACTCAAGGACTTACTTGTAATCAACTTCATACAAATATGGTTTGTTAGATGAGATTCTTTTTGGACCAGAACTTGTTTTTCAAAATTCTGTTTGCATTATCATTCAAAGGTATTCTAAACACACCTAGAAAACTTCACAATTCACTGCATAACAAGAAAAGCCCCAGGCAAGACTTCATAATCTAAGCAAAATTTGTAAGTAACAAGCTCTCAGAAGTAACAGGGAACTTTCAGTGCTCATCACCGAAAAATTTCATGCAGTAAAACAAATGGTTGCTAATATTTTCTTATGCTTTACTTTTACATTATAGCAACAGTCCTAATGAACAACCAAGGTAATTTACAACCTTGGTTTTCTGTCACATCACAGATAATTTTATTTATAAAAAATTCGGTAAGTTTGGTGTTAGTGCTATTTTCCCAAGTACAAAGAATAAGAAGTACTAATACTGCTATTAGTATTTCTGCCTTTTTTTTTTCCTCTGAGAAAACAACTTCTTTGTTTTGATTAAGATTTTATAGATGAACAAATATGATCCTCTGAACTTGTCTTTAAATCTCAAGAAAAGCAGTATTCAGTACCAGTTTATCTACTAGAGAGCCTGTGACCAAAAACCAGGTTAACGACCAGCAGTATCACAAACTGAGTGTACCTGTTGGATGCTATGCAACTTAGCTAACAGCCATCAGCTATGGCCTTAAAAAAAATAAAAACACCAAACACCTTCCAAAAAACATGGTCAAATCTCTTTTTTAGATCTGTTCTATTGCTAGTTTGTTTCAAAATGAATCACAAATTGTAAGCCAAGACAGATGAGTAAGAGGAACCAGAAACACACACATTGCAATTTGGTATGTATTTAGCTAAGGAAAAGCTTCATCTACATCAGAACCAACTTAAAAATTTGAGCCCTGGGAGCATGCATGCTGTTTCAATCATATACAGAAGAAAATGTAGAGGAGGGCAAATCAACAATGACAAAGTCACTCACAACATACATTAAGAGAAAATGAGAACAGAACCATTTATATCACTGCCTAACACGTCAACAAAGAAGCAAAAATAAAAACAACAACTTTGCTTGTCACAAAAGGCTTCCTTTAATACAAAAGCCAAATCCAACTGGGCAAAATAAGATCCCAACACCTTAAACTGCAAGCATAATAATGGCACAAATTCTCGAAAGCACAGGAAAAAAAAAAAATGATTTCAAGATCGTGACTTGATGAAGCAAACTGCCAACTTCCACTATGGAAGAAATGGTAAAAATAAAACAAGAGAAAGAAAAGGTAAAGTCAGAAGTCATCTGGAAGACATTATATGCATTTCTGCAGTTCTGGAGCTGAAAGATGTACTACAAACTATACAATTGTGTATTAACATAATTGTCCTCGTTTTAGCTGGGATAAAGTTATCTTATTTTCAGCAGCTAGTACAGTGCTGTATTTTGGATTCAGTATGAGAATAATGCTGATAATACAGTTACGTTTTAATTGCTGCTAAACAGTGCTTACTTTAAAACAAAGACTTTTCAGTTTCACAGGCTCTGTGAGCAAACAGGTGCACAAAAAGCCCGGAGGGATCATCACCGGGACAGCTCACTTGAATGAACAAGCCAAAGGAATATTCAACACCACAGAACACCCTTCCCCATATATAAACTGAGGGGTGTCAGCTGAGAGCTGCCAATCACTGCTGGGGTATGGGTAAGGCACCAGTAAGCATGATCATTGGTGGTGACCAGATATAGTGTGCATCACTCATGGAGTTTCTGGGTTTTATTCCTCTTTCTCCCCTTTTCATTATAATTATGGTATTTTTATTATATTAGTATTGCTTATTTTACTTTGTTTTAATTATGGAGCTGTTTTTATCTTACAGGGTTTAGTTTTTTTCCCCACCACTCTCCTCCCCACTGGGGAGCAGGAACTGACCGAGTGGCTGCATAGTACTTAGCTGCCAGCTGGGGTTAATCTAAGACAACAATGTACTTGTACATAAAATTTTAGTCTGGAAAGATGGGCAGTACCTATTATGCTCTATCAAGCTTTTGCTTAAGAACTACAATTGCTATGCCAACCTAGGTGCCCGTGATGAAAGGCTGCAGAACAAACTTCCATCATGCTTACTTTCCTGTCAAAGAGTGGGAATAGAGATGTTCTGCAGCATGCAACTCACTTCCTGCATGCGCAACTTTAACTTGTGTATTTGCATATTTAATATCTTTACGGGCACATTAACACAACAGATTCCTCTGTTTCAGTATCACACAGAAATAGAGTTTAATTTGGTCATCATGAAGACTTGATGTGTGTGGTATATCACTATTAAAATAATAATACCACACTATCACCAACATGCAGAGGACCAGCCGTTAGGTCCTCAGCCTTTTTGTACACAGTGGACAGCTTTAGGGCTTACAAGAGATTCCATTTCTGCAATTTTTCCATCAGGAGCATCTACCAAAGCTACAGCAGACATGGGAAACACAAAGACAAGCTAATTATTTTCAACACAATACAAAATTATCATATAAAATTACGAACAGTCACAATGGAACTCTTTACAGCAACATGGCTAAACTACTCCAGCCACGTATGAAAACAAAACAGAACTAACAAGGCACTCATTACAATCAGATCTAAAGAACATCATTTATTTACTATCTTGAGCCTACCATATCTCACAAGCTACCTTACTTACATCTTACTCACAATATTACCTGCAACACACTGTACACATCATGGATGTAACAGACTGGCTCTGCCTACAACATAGGCATGTCACCCGTTACAGAGTCTCTCAACCTGAATGCAGGACAGCTGTGAAATAGCTCTAACCCTATCAGCATGAGAGAAAGCAAAGAGACACGTACCAACCACCACTGCCTGCTATCTTCTAACACTGCTGCTGCTGAATTCAGGAAATGAAAAGGTAAGTTACAGCATGGACGGAAGTTAACAGTATTTGGGTATTTTTAAAATATGTAATTTACACAATACTATTATCAGTTCAATTTCTGGTTTATGTTTTTATAATCAATTCTACTTTGCATGTAACACTACTCCCTGAATCAAAGCATTACTGCATTAAAACAACCCCAGCCCACACCAAACAAAAACCCCTAAATAAGAACTACAGAAAACAACCACAAAAAGGACTAGACCCTTAAGCCAGTGCTGATACTGTGTCTGGAAGCACTGACAGACCTGACTAGAGGGTGATCATTCAGCAAGGTAATGATCTACGAAAGTCTAAGAAAATGCTAAAAATACGCTGTGAGTTAAAACAATATGATTGTTTGCATATACTTGTTTTCAAAACCACTTATTTTTAATGGTGTATTAGTTTTGCATAGTCTGGTTTTGGTAGTGGTGGGGCTACAAGGGTGGCTTCTGTGAGAAGCTGCTAGAAGCTTCTTCCATGTCCAGCAGAGCCAATCCCTGGTGGCTCCGAAGACAGACCCGCTGCTGGCCAAGGCTGGGCCAATTAGAAATGGTGGTAACATCTCTGTGGTAACATATTTAAGAAGAAAGAAAAACAGAAGTTGTTGCGCAGTTTTAATTCCAGCCAGAGAAGAGCAGAGTGACAATATGTGAGAAAAACAACTCTGCAGACAGCAAGGTCAGGGAAGAAGGAGGGGAGGAGCTGCTCCAGGTGCCAGAGCAGATTCCTCTGCAGCCCATGGTGAGGACCATGGTGAAGCAGCTGTGCCCCTGCAGCCCATGGACGGCCACAGGGATGCAGAGATCCACCTGCAGCCCGTGGAGGATCCCCACACTGGAGCAGGAGGATGCCTGAGAGGAGGCTGTGATCCTGCAGGAAATCCATGGAGAGAGGGGCTCTGCTCCCAGGCTGGAGCAGCCTGTCCTTGAAGAACTGCACCCCGTGGAAGAGCTGACCCACGCTGCAGCAGTTTGGGGAGGACTGTTGCGCATGAGATGGACTCACACTGTAGAAGCATGCAGGGAACTGTTGCTCGTGAGATGAACTCACGCCAGAGACGTTCATGGAGAACGTGGTGCAGCAGAGGAACAACTCCTCTCCCAGCAGCAGGAGAAGCCATGGGTGATGAACTGACCATAACCTCCATTCCCTGTCTCCCTATGCCACTGGGGGAGGAGGTAGAGCTGGGAAAGAGGGAGGGGTGGGGGGAAGGTATTTTTAAGGGCTTATTTTACTTCTCATTATCCTGCTCTGATTTTGTTAGTAATAAATTCACTTTCTATCACTAAGTTGAGCCGGTTTTGCCTGTGATGGTACTTGATGAGGGATCTCTCCCAGTCCTTATCTCAACCCATGAACCCTTCACTAAATTTTCTCTCCTCTGTCCAGCTGCCGAGGGGAGCAAGTGAGCCGTTTTGGTGGGTGCCTGGCATCTGCCTGGGTCAACCCACAAGTGGTTACCTTTAACTCAACTCTATTTCTTTTACAGATCTTTTATTTCCATTTGAATACTTGCTAAAATAATAATAAGTCGAAGAGAAAGAGGTCCACTATGCTTTAACAACTTCATGGATATATTGCTATGATAGCGTAGCACATAGAAAAGAAAAAAGTTCATCAAGTTTTGCATTTAATTCCCGCAACTCAGCAGGGCAAAAAAAATGAAATATGAAATATGAACCACATTTCTAGAACACTTTGGATATACTCTGACTTCAATCCTTAAAAAGTGTAAAAGCTTATCAAAATCTTATAAAATTTACTTTGTAAATGGCGTCCATTTATGAATTTGAGGACATAAAGGTTCTTTGATAGGAGAAATTCAGACACACAACTGCACTGAACATGTGCCACCTGTTCACCTATGAAATTAAAACAAAAGTTAAGTTGAACTAAGAAATAACAAGTGTCTTGGTTTTGTATGGCCAGGTTTTGGTATTGGGGCACTACAGGGGGTGGCTTCTGTAAGAAGTTGCTAGAAGCTTCCTCACTGTCTGGCAGAGCCAATGCTAGCTGGCCCCAGGATGGATGTGCCACTGGTCAAGGCTGGGCCAATCAGAAATGATGGTAATGCATCCATGATAACATATTTAAGAAGAAGCTAAAAAAAAAAAAGTTATTGTGCAGATGTAATTGTGGCCAGAGAAGAGTGGGGTGAGAATATGTCAGAGGAACAACTCTGCAGACCGCAAGGTCAGGTGAAGAACAAGGAGCAGGAGGTACTCCAGGTATTGGAGCAGAGATTCCTCTGCAACCCATGATGCAGACCATGGTGAAGCACCTGTTCCCCTGCAGCCCTTGGAGGTCCATGGGGATGCAGACATCCACCTGCAGCCTGTGGAGGCGCCCCACATGGGAGCAGGCTCCTGGCAGGGACCTGTGAGGAGAGGAGCCCACACTGGAGCAGATGTCCTGATAGAACTTGCAACCCTGTGGGGGACCCATGCTGGAACAGCCTGTCCTTGAAGGACTGCACCCCATGGAAAAGTGACGCATGTTGCAGCTGTTCATGAAGAACTTGCTTGTGAGATGGCACTCACGCTGGAGAAGTTCAAGCAGAACAATCTCCTGTGGGAGGGACTCCATGCTGGAGCAGGATGAATACTCCTTTCCCTTAGCAGCAGCAGAAACAATACATCTGTCTGTAACCTCCATTCCCCATCTCCCTGTGAGCCACTGGGGGAGAATGTAGAGCTGGACAGGAGGGAGGCATGAGGAGAAGGTGTTTTTTAATGTCTGTTTTTACTTCTCATTATCCTGCTCTGATTTCGTTAATAATAAACTCAATTAATATCTCTAATTCAAGTCCATTTTGCCCACGATGGTATTTGGTGAGTGATTTCTCCTAGTCCTTATCTCAGCCCATGAACCCCTCATTTTGTTTTCTCTGTCCAGCTGTGGAGGAGAGTGTGGAGGCTTTGGTGGGTGCCTGGCATCCAGTCAGAGTCAGCCCACTACAACACAAGACAACATAGCATGCAAATTACAACCAAGTTACACCCACCATACCTTTTTTCAAATGTTAAGATATAATTAATTGTCTTAGCACCAGATTTGTTCTGAAGGTGAATTTAGGTTGCAGCCCCAACCTGCTCAAAGAAGAAAAAACCCAAACCCCCAACAAAATCAAGAAAAACAAGCTTGTTAAACTTGTTTAATTTTTTCTCAACTTCTCCACCTTCCAGTCAGTTGTTTCAATTCCAAAAGCAAACAAGTATAATTTTATGCTACTGACTCCTAAAAAAAAAATTAGTTACCAGATGTAATCCTTTTTTTACACTTTCTGACATGTAAGGGAAACATAAAAAATTTCATTTGCTAATGAACATTTGGCAGAAGAGAATGTGACTTTATGCTGTTGAAGCTACAGTTCATGACCTATTACTCTCTGGTTATGAAATTGTTGCTAGCATCAGACTATGCTTACAGCTACACTGTGTTTCATTAACGTCTCCATGACTGCATTATCTTAGAGAATCACACCTCAAAGATAGTATTGACTTTTGTTACTGTTAGGTGACGCCAATCATTTACCATTGTTCCAGTTCATCCTTGAGAGACCAACATATAACGGATGCTACTGGAAAAAAGATTTTAAAAAAAATCTGCCTAGTCCAGACACACCAGAAATTTTTTTTATAAAAAGTCTAGGCCAGCTTCTCTTGCCTGCAAGACACAGTAACGTACCACTGAATATAGCCACTGTTTATTTAAGATGTTCAACAAACCCTAAGAATAGTATATAAGGACACTATCTTATGCTGTCTAGGATATGTGCCAAGCCATAATACTTAAAAGGGAACTTGCGTGTTAGAGCACCTGAGGTGGCCTCATAGATTTACAGGTATGGTCTCTCAGGAGGTAGTTTAGTTCTTCGAAGTTTTTTCCAGAGATATTTAAGTTCTCTGGTAGTTTTTACAGTCATCTCTACACAAGCTTGTGATAGCTTTTACTGGTTTCACCCTGTGAGATCATTTATTACAATTCATAAGTATCTCGAGCTGCTTTGGATTTTTTCCCCCATTCTAATAAACAGTCAGCTGTGTGAGACTACGTATCATACAGCTGACCCACAATACCTCAAAAACAGGTAATATGTTAACAATAACTAAATATTTTCCTTACAGCTGGCAAAATGACAACAGTTTTAAGAAAAGTAAAGTCACTTATTACTTCCTCACTACTACCATTTTATGTATTTCTATTTCCTTCTTGACACATTCTAGAGGGATTTCATAACAAGGCATGATGGGTTAATGAATACTGTAGCAAAGTCTAAATTACTTTTCAGTCACAAAATGAAAGCCTCTTTACATCACATCAGTTACAGAAATTTAATAATTGCAAAAATTCCCTCTCAATCCATACATAATGAGCAACCCAATATATTGTATAACTTGTACTTTAGTTCATGCCACAGAACCTTGACTTAGCATGACTTACGAAAATGGTAAAACCCTCTGTGCAAATACCAAGCAATTAAACATCCAGTGTCAGACCAGTCTTTGTTGACAAAGACATAACTAGATAAAAATCACTTTGATACAGTGCTGAGTAGCATCTGCTGCCATTTTCATCTGACTGACTTCAAAACTGAAAAAAATGGATTTTATCTTCAGCTTAAGTGAACAGACTTCCTACATCAGCTTTTAGTTTTTAAAACTGTTTCAGAACTGCTAAATTAAATAGTCTGGATTTGTTAAAATACAAAACAAGTGTGTTAAGACATCCATTTGAACAAACTAGTATGAATTCAATCACTCACTAGTTGTAATTAAGCAAGCTGGCCCTCCCTCTCTGTCTCTCTCCAAGAAAGTTTACATTTTGAAGTTTAACTACTACAGCTACAACTATTCAGCATGAAAATAAAACTGTAAAATCGACAATTCACACACAGGAATTAAAGCTGCAACTACCCTACATTCCTGAAACAATGCTTTGGTTGTATGTACTGATTGTTCAATTAGTTCAAGAACCCTAAGCAACTTTTGCTAATGTTTTTAAACTACATATTCCCTTCTCCCTCAGCCTCACTCCTCTGCAGAATGGAATTTCTTAAGCACCCTTCTCCAAATACAACAAGCCATTTTGACTGCCATGAGTCAGCTGGAATTGTACTGCTAGATAATACAAAGAATCCCAACAGTCTGACTTCAAAACTGAACACCTTGCCCAAATGCGATTTTAGAGTGCCTCACTTTTAAAAAAAAAAAACATTAGGGATCTAAAACCACCCTCATAGGTGTCAATTTTTTTACTAACATTAAACATGTATTTTAAAACTCTGTTCTGGAACTAGTCCTTTTTCTTGATTCTGAGGATAGAGTACTCAAAAGCATCCTAGAGACATTTCTCAATACCATCACCACAACAGGTGGTGGTTTACTCAGAAAGTAAACAAACCTTCCACTTGTGTTAAGTCACCGGTTGTTCAGTGTTACTCTGAGAACATACCTGGCTCAATCTCTGTTTTCGGTGTTAATTCTTCCTCTCTTGAAATGCTCATTTCTGTCATTTGCTGTGTTACAGGCAAAGCGGCAACAGGCACGTTTCTGTTTAAGCACAGCGAAACACATAACTTACATTAGTTTTACATTCACAATAAAAGCTTGAACTGTCCAGACCCATTAATGAACTACTGGTTCAGTTACTACTGATATATCTTCCTAACCTGTGCTTCTACTATCTTCAAAACACACTTTTTTACTCTATTTTAGTTTCCCTAGAAGAAAACGGGCAAGCCTGTAACAAATTACTTCTACAGATTAATAAAAACCCATTCTTTTAACTGCAGCAATACAACACCAAAAATTTGAGTAATTTTTTCATTTACAAGGATTCACAGAGCCCTGTCAGGTTCTTCTTCCTCTGCAGACACTAACTGCAAGAGGGCAGGACTGCTGCAGGCTTTCCAACTTGCTGCAAACTCACAGCTCATTCAACCCTCACAGTACAACCTTAATTTTACCTTGTTTTTTCAGATGTGCTGCCAGCAGCACCTTCACAGTTGTTTAAGTTAGTGTCTGCTCTCTGTACAGATGCAGAGTCTGAGGTAGGACTGTTTGAACCACTGGTTGCTCCTGTATAACAAGAATTTGAAAAGTTATGAAAAATTGTAGGAAACACATTAATCAAATAGTCTCCTATACAGCTATGAACAGCATACAATCTTCACCACTACTGCTTATTGCTTTTTACTTAGACACTGCTGACAACCAAAATACAGTTTGCATAAGAAAATGGTAACACAAGAGGCTAAACAGGAAAGCAAGTTATGGCTGAATGCCAAGCAAACCAGAACACATTACACAGAAATGTATTTTTATCTTTACTATGCTTTAAAGTAGTATTCTCTTTGGTATTCATTGTTTCAGTACACAGCTTTCAGAAGTTCTCTTAAAAGTGTTGTAGTATTCCTTGTAATCCTCTGTATGTTTTATAATAAAAGGAGTAAAGAAACCCCCAACAACTCCCCACACCCTTACCCATTGGGCTGATTCTACCACTATTCTGCTGGCGCTGAAGATGTTCTTTGTAGCAAACAGAACACATCCCATTTGTCCTAGGATTTCCATAAAATCCACATCCTGTACTACACAGCATAGGCCCTGGGGTCTGGTTTGTCTCCTGAGTCATCTCGATGCTGTAAATAAAACCAAGAACTGCATTAGGAGCTGGCATGTCACCAAAATCAATTACAGGGTTAAAAGTGTTAAGAATTGTAAGAATTAAAAGTATGTCTGCTCACCCTGCCCCACCAAGTGATATCACCATTCTTAAAGAAGGTAATATGAATACTAATAAGCCATTTAAGACCACAATTTATTGCTAAGTAACATCATTATGAACCTTTAAGACAAAAAAAAGTATCATCATACTAATACTGAGAAATAATATACTTGTTGGGCACTGAGCTGCATGTGGAGGTTAATTTAATTTGACAGCCAAAAAAACCTCCTTAGGCACCAACCTCTGAGCACTATCACGAATATGCAGAATAAGTAAGATAAACTAAGTCCAAAACAGTTCCGGCAAATAACATAGCTTATTTTTTCTTGACTCCAGCAGAATAGCCCCACTTTTTCAATGCTGATCTCACATCATTTTGAGGCTAATTCCACTATTAGCAATACTTTCACAACATCTCTTGCAAGAAAGAACTTGCATTAACAACTCTGAACTGCTGAGTATGTTCTATTACACAGCTTACGCATTTACAAATGAAAAAAACCCTTGTCTTAATTAAGTTATATCAAGACTTCTGAACCAGAGGCAGTTAGAACTAACTCTCTGCCGTGAATGGCACGTTAGGAATAAAGTTTTCACCTTCATTGCCTGTTAACCTCTGCAAAGCAAGCTTAGTACAAAATTGCACAGCAGCCAAATCCTTGATTCCAAGGGCAATAAAACTGGAACACAGTAATCATGCATTTACTAACAAATTGAGGACATGTAATAATATTGCACTAGTATTTAAATTTAGTAGAAGCTGTGCATATGGCATCTGAAGACATTTTAGTATAAACTTTAGATCGCTGTTTTCCTATTCAGAAACTGTCACAGGAAGAGATTTGACTGTTGATACTTGCTAGAAGTCAAAAATGCCAAAAGTGGATTTATTACAGTGTATAGAAAAATACATCTAATTAAGAGAGCTCACACTGCAAGTAGTAATCTCATGTTCCACTAGTACTACAACTACAACTGACAGGTGCCTTTAGCTAAACTAAACTTCTGGGACCAAAGTAAACCAAAACCAGGAGAAAGTAAACAAGCAAAATTGATCTGCTTGACTGCTGGTGGTCATAGGACCTAATTTTCCAGGTATAAATAGCTGTACTATTTATAGCTTTATAACACCTTCCAGGTATAAATAGTGTCCTTTCTGGCTACAAAACAGCTTCACACTTATTCTCATACAGTTTTACAGCCATACACACCAGTCAAGGGAGCCAGAAAAAAGCATGACCCACCTACAGGAAATCTAAAAAAATCTTGTCATCTATATTGTAGACTTATGTCTATATAATACAAAAGAAGACTGTACTTCTGCCCTTTTATTACTAACCACGTAAGATCAACGTGCAATCAAATGTGCTGCCAATACCAATGTCAACTGACCTGCTTTACTTCCAAGTTAGTGTGCTACAACAAATTTCACCACCTACTAGATCTTGCTTTAGGTGCTAACTCTAATATCCTACTACAAACTAGACACTCAGCAGCTCCTTCGGTCTGCGCAGTCTTCCACTACTTGAAATGCACGCCCCTGGAGGAATGATGAAGTCGTTGCTACCCAACGCTGAACAAGTGCTTTTCCAGGCTTCGAGAGGCGCCTCGTGTTCCAATCTGCGTTCACTTAAGAGAGGCCTACCGACAGTGAGAACCCAGCTGCGGCGCAGTCACTCCGGCCGATCCCTTACGCCAGCTCAGCCCCGGGCGCACGGGCGGCAAAGGAGCCCTTCGCTGCCCGCTCAGCGGTGCCGCTGCCGCCGCGGCGAGTCGGTCACATGCTTGGACGAGGGCCTGCGCTTCCGCCTGTCAGGCGGCGGCCTGACGGGTCCGGTGCGCCCGGCCGCCCGCTGAAGTCAGTCCCTATTTATATCTCTCGCAGGCCACCAGCTCCGGCGGGAGGAGACTCCGGCGAAACGCGACTGCCCTTCCCTTCCAGGGGGAGAGGGGAGAGCGGGTGCCGACAGGCAGCCCAGAAAATGCGGCATCACCAGCCCGCCGCCTCCCGCTGCCCTTTTCGCCGCCGGCGCTGCAGCCGCGGCTGGGCGTGATCGGGGCCCCGGGGCTACCATCGCTCCACAAATGCGCCCCGAAACCCGGGGCAGGTGGGGTTACACCCAACCGCTCCTCTTCGAGGGGAGGAAAAAAGATAAGTGAAAAAAGTATTATTCCAACAGCAGCAGGTCTTCACCTCGGGGATGCTCCGGTTCAGGCCCAGGGCCTCCCGACACCAAGAACACCCTTTTTTATTCGGCGCGTTAACTCCGACTGTAGCTCAGGCCGCGCACCCCCGCAGTTACCGGCCCAACTCGGGGGTGGGGCGGGTAAATCCCGTTAGGGACCCCGGCCGCGCACCTCAGTCACCCCTTCCGCCCCGAGGCCATTGGCTGGGCCGGCCCCACACTGGCGGCGTAACGACAAAAACGAGGGCCCCAACGCGCGCCACAAAACCCGTTAGCGATGGACTCACTGACCTAAATACCAAATTGCCTCAACATCCTCCTCCTGAAAAGGGATCACGATTAAACACAAGACACACAGAAACAAAAGGATAATGCACCAGCGCTGCGCGGGGCACTCGCCGCTCACGGCAGCGCTCCGGCGAGGCATAGCCCAGTGTCGGTACGGGGAGCCGAACCGCCACCGGGCGCTCCCCAAGCGGGTGCAGTCCGGCGGCTGACTCAGACAAAGGGGGGGAGGCATGCCAAGCGCCCGCAGCGCTGCATGTTATAACCGGGTCCCCCACCCCCTCCGCCTCCTCCGCCACCCGGACACAAAAGACCCAAGAAGCTGCAGGGCTTAGGAGCGGTGGCAGCGGGCGGCGATGTCCGGCCGGGCCGCTCCTCGCAACCGCCTGAGTCACGGTGGGCCCCGCCGCCGCCAGGCCCCACGCCGCCGTCAGCCGTAAGAATCTCGCTGTTTCGGCGTCTGCGTTGTACCGCACCGACCACGCCGGGAGCCGGATAGAATCAGGACACCGGAGGGGACGCTCAAGAGGAGGCCCAGGCACACCCCGTCGCCCCGTGAAGGCCCCACGGAGCCGAGCTCAGCCCTTCACCCACCTGTTCCCGGCGGGGGCCACAAACCCCGCGGCGGGTGCCGTAGAAGGCGCCGCAGACAGCTCCGGGCGGCTGTGGGGAGAGCGGGGGGTACGGGGGACGAAGGGCTGGCGGCCGCCCCGCCGCCGCTTCGCTCCTTTGTTCCCGCAGCGGCAGCGGCGGCCGTGTCGGCAGCGGCGCGAGGCGGGACCCGCCGTGCGTGGAAGGCGGGCGGCGGGAAAGCGCTGGAGGCGGGTAGGTGGGGAGGGAGACGAAGACGATGGTGATGAGGAGGAACAGGAGGAGGAGGAGCAAGAGGAGGAGGAGGAGGAGGGAGGAGCCCAGCCCGCCCGGCGGACGCGGCTCCTCCCCCTGCCCGCCCGCCGGTGCATACGTGCTGCCGCCCCGCGCTCCGCCCGTTGCCGCTCTGGGGCGCGGGGAGGTTCCAGCGCGCCGCGCGGGCGGTTCCACCCCGCGTCACGTCACGGAGCGCGGGACCCCCGGGGAAGGAGCCGCGGGCGGAGGAGGGGCGGGCTGAGGAGGGGCGGGCTGAGCTTCTCGCTGGCGAAGCGTCTGCTTACCGCTAGGTGTTCAAGGACCACAGTGCCTCAGCGTCGGCACACTGCGGCACACCAAATCTTAGAGAACATAAGTGGCCTTAAAAATACAATTTTCTTGGCTATCTTTTTCTTTTTATTTGACCAAAATTTACGTGCAAGATCTAGGTGCCTTGTGAAATGGAAAGCAAAAATGCAGAAGCATTGCCCTGAAAGAGAACTTCTGTTTCTATTTACCAATTATAAATTTCATTGCCAGTTGTCTGATAACATAATCCTTTCGTTGCTCTGAAGAGCAGACCTTCACATATTAAAAAAGAAAGAATAAAGAAGCAATCATACATTTTACTTAATCCAATGCTAAAGAGCTCATTCTACTTGCTATTTTGCATAGAATTTTATCGTTTAACTGGTCAGTACCTTCAAGAACACTGTGAGATTCATAAAAACTGCCTTGGAGACCTTCTTTAACTTGTGATGTTTGGAATATCAGGGACCAATAAAAGGAGGACACTTCCAGTGTAACCTTAAAGTTTTACCACAAAGAGCAAAAGAATATGCGCATCCTTAGAAACCACAGCTTCGGAAAGACAACAATGATTTTGGACCTCCTGTTGTTTGCTTAGCAGCATCACAAGCAAGCTGCTTTCTCAGGAAGCGGTTAAAGAGAGACACTTTTAAAGAAGTCTTCTCAGGTGAACATACTCATTGTAGAGCAGAAACATACCACTTCCGTTGTCTTACAGCTGTTGTTTCTGGTTGTATGTTGTGAGTTCTTCAAGAATGTGGGTACCTGAAACTTGGCAGGTGAGGGAAGCAGGAAATAAGTGATTTGGGAATCTGAGGGTATGCAGCAGGGTTCCAGGCACTCTTCCGAAAGATTGTAAGCTCACCTCCTGATGAAGGGCATCTGCTTTCTGAAGAGACTTGAAGTCAAGTGTAGCACTCCTGAAATGTTTTGGTGGAGATACATTGTTTTTAGACACGGATGGTGAGCAGTCCAAAAGAGGGATGAATGCTCATCTTTCCCACAGATTCTTCTTCTCTGGAATGTGTTGGACTACCTTGTGGCACATAATTTTAAGCTTTCCCATAAGAAGGGTAGTAAAAGACTGCCAGTACTTTCTCCCTGCTACTTTCTTCAATAATGCTGACATTTGAGTATCTTGCCTTCACTGGAAGCACTAAAAGAAATGGCTAGACTACAGGGGCTTTATGCTCTTTTTCTAGGTACGACTTAAAGTATTGTGAACTCCCATTCCTAGGTACAACTATATAATAGTTTATTATTATTATAATTATATATATTATTATAATAATATTATAATTATTATTACTATGGCGTAATTTAAGGCATACTGAGTTGTGAATGTGTTGATCCTGGCCCGTGCTTCTCAATTTCCTCTCCTTGTTGTGCCAATGACACATCAGTCTTTTCCAAACTCATTTTAAGCTTCAGAATTTACTGAGCTCCCGAAAGTCATGTCAGTTCACGGACTATTCTGCATAGTATCCTTTTTGTGCAAATCCTCGCATCATTCTCTCCTATGTCTCATTTTCAGCCCTCAAAAGCTCTTTTTAATATTCGGTACTTTAATACCTTTTGTACCTTGTTTTCTGATGGTTCTTTTGATAGTTTTGTACCAATAGATTACCCAGTGGCTGGCTCAGCTACCAGGTTAGTTTCCCTGATGATTGTATTAGTTTAAAACCAAAATTGATGCACAGAATGTAATCCATGGTTTGATAGCCTGTGCTTGTGACTGGAAAACTATATCTGACTATAGGGACTACAGATTTCTGCATCCAGCTGTTTTCTACCACATTGCAAGGAAGAACTCCACATGTTTGCATGTTTCTGTCATCCAAAGCACTGCAGTTGTTTAAGCTACTTAGATGATCTAAATCAGTGGTATCCAAAGTGGGGTGCATGAGATGATCCAGTGGGGTGCAGGAAGAAAATATTACAACTTCAGTAATGTATGTGTGTAACTGATAAAAATAAATATATATAGACTAGGTGTGTGTGCTCGAAAATGTTTCACTAATAGGAATGCACCAAAAAAATTTGGAGACCACTGATCTAAATTATGTCAGTTGTTTTTGTCAGGTTTTTTTTGTGCCATAGGAGGACAGACTATTTGCTTTAGTTGGTCATGTATCTTTCTCTCAATTATTTTCCTGAGAAAATTGCAGTACTGGTAGTGTATATCCACTTCTCTTGATAATCCTAATTTTCTATTTTTTTTTTTTTTTGCTACAGTTAAGTAGGAGTCAGATACGGTCATTCAGACCGCAGGGAATTTCTGCCCAATCTAGTACTTTATTTTATATATCTGACAATTATATCATTGTCTTTATTCGCCTTGTTGGATTTCTCTGCATTTTTGAGCATCTCCTAGGCAAAGACCAAACTGTACTTGTGTTGTTGTATGACCACACATCCTGATACAGAAAGCCCGAAATGTGACCAGTTCTCAGTCCTGGAGAATCAACAAATGTGTTTTAATTTTTCACGAAAGAGACAAGTATTTGGAGGTGGATGTTGTAGGTGTAGTGTTGATAGATAAAGAGGTCAGAGGGGTGAGGCAGGCAAAGAAGCTGCAATATGAAAGCAGGTGAATCTGCAGCACCTGTTTGTTTAGTACAGGTGAATAATGTTCTGTTACGTGATGCTTTTGGTGGCGGCCACATTCTTTTGTCTGTGTAGCTGTACAGACCCTGCTCAGCTACCCAGCTCTACCTGTGGAGAGCGTGTATTTCTTAATACCTTTCTTTATACAGATGTAATTGTAAACGAATGGTTTTTTGACTGATACTAGCATGTATTTAATACAAAAGAGAAATTTGTCAGGGCACAGCAATTACTTAGATTTCTATGTGACATAAGAAGGTTTCCACAACTTCACTTGAAGAAGTTCACCTTTCTGGCTTTTCAGAGTGGGATTCTTTTGAGCTAATTTGCATATGTGGTTTATAATTTGCTTGCCACCGAGATGTAAATATTTGGCAGGATATCGTTGGTAGTGGTCCCTCATTCAGTCTAAGAAAGAAACCTGCCTTACAAACAACATAAGTTTAACTCTCTCCTCACAGGAGTTTTCAGGATAATACTATTTTTGTTTTCAATTTCCTCAGAAAATTGTCTAATCTCCCTTCCCCATACCCCAACACTTTAATGTGGTGTTCTGTGGGAACCCCATAAGTATTAGAGTATTGGGTCAAACCCAATCTATAGTAAATTTCCTCAGAGAATGAAAATAATGAATACAAATTGGTGGAACCATAAAAGAAATTTACCCTTTTAAGCTGCTTAGATCCTTCACACAAAAGAGCCCAAGGAATTCGTATACCTTGGGCTATATTTGGAGCTAAGACTGGATCACTGACATAGAAAGGAAAAAACTTTACATCTGCTGCCATATAGAGACTCATGCAATACTAGCAAATTTGTAACGAACAGATTTACAGGGTATTGGGTATATAGAAGCCATATAAAAATTATTTTATGAGACATATGGAACATTTAAAAGGCTGGAATTTTAAAGGCATAACTGAAAGTTGCAAATTAGGACAAAAATGTTCCTCAGTAACTGAATAAGACAGAGTACCGCTAACTTCAGAAGACTAGTGCTAATATGAGGCATCACTCAGAGTTACTGGTCTTCAAAAATTTGCTTCCTGTTTACATTTTCAACAGGCATTAACAGGAACAGGAATTATGCTAACTTTTCACTGAAAGATGCCCTTTGTGGGAAAAGCAATTGATAGCCCCTGATTCTAATCGTTATCTACATTATTGTATTCTTTTATAGCATTACTTACAATGTGTATTATGTGTTATTTATAGTTTTATTTGGATTTCGTGGCTACATATGGATACATAACGGTCCATGCAATTTGGGACTACAGAAAATAGTAATAGTTACTTCAAAGTAAGTCTACTTAAATTAAATACAGTTTAATTTCAAAGGAAGGTAAACACATTACAAGCAATACTTCCGTGCTTTCAAAAAACCCTAAATAAATAAAGAGGAAACTGTTCAGATGCTTTAGATGGACATACATTTAAATAAAAGGGCAGATTTTCCATACTGATACACTCTCACTTTTTTACATCTTTGTACTGAGGAGAGACTATTTCAGTACTGGAAACTTAAAAGCAATTTGTTTGAAATTTGGTTCAGTTCTCAGGGGTGTTCACAATTTTTTTATGCCTGCAAAACTGGATAAAAAGAGATCGGTACACAAATAATTTATTTCTGCAAATTTAGGGGGTTTTATGTTAAAATGTTGTTCTGGGACAATAAGGACCAACTGAAAATTTGGTCTATATTATGTAATACATGTCACCTTCAGACAGCACAAGTTGCTTGGTGAAATGTCCAAGTTGCCTGGTGAAGCATCCAAGCACTCCTTTTAAGTAAAATGCTTACATGGTTCTAAGGTCTCACTTATTTTCTGGATTTTTCAAGTGTTCAGTGGCCTGTGGAAGATGGAGTTACAATCATTTCACATTACACATGAATTATTTCAAGTTACATGTAATTCAATATGTTGTAGTGTATGCATGTCAGTGAAAGGGCATCAGAGCAGCTATTGCAATTTAAAGTGACTTAAAGACACTTCTCCGTAACCACAGGTACTCATTAATAGAGTTTAATTAACTGATAACACCAAATTTTTACATATAATTAGATTTGCAAGCACTCGAGAAAGCTCAAAAGTGTCCATTGTATCCCCTAGTATTTCTGCTGTAACTCACACAGAGGTTAAAATGATGCATCCCTGGAGAAGACAGCAGTCTGATGAATAGCCAAACGGAGACAGTGTTTAAGAAGATGCTTTGGCAAAGTTCTTGTAAGCCTCACCCTGAGCATAAGTCTAATGTGTCCTTCAAGGTATCCAACTTACAACACCTAGAGATCCATCTACCTAAAATTTTTAGAAGCTTTTGAACATCTTAACTTAACTGACTTTTAAGAGGTATGTAGCAAGTCAAGAAAACCAAGATGCTTGTTAGTGTAAGTTCCACTATGACTTGTTCCATGTAGTGGCAAGTCTGAGCTTCTGCAAAGGAATTCTTTGCATGCCAGCCCAGTATTCTTGCTGTGGCCTCCTCAGATGATGTTTACTTAAATTGTGAATATAAAAACGTTCAGGAAGAACTTCTCTCATAAGCCGTTTGCATCAGACTCTTTTCAGAATTGTCCAGGTTTTTGTTTTGGCAAGTATTTAAACTCTCTGTAACTTAGTGTCTTTTAAAAGCCTTTTAAATGTAAACAAATGCAGGTAATTTTCATTGAGATAGTAGTTTGATATTCATGTTTCATTTCCAGAAGTAAGATATGTTCTCCACCACTGCTGAGAATTCAGTTTGAAACCTAAAGGATATACAAAATTAGCAACTCAGAGAAAGCATTTGCTTCATTGCACTCTAAAGTCACCATGAGCCTTCATGTTACCTGCTTCTTCATTTTTCAGCACTCGGAGGTTTCTTTGTCTGTGCATTCCTGACCCATTTCCAGATGTCTGATAGCACCAGTTTCTCATTTCTGCTTTTCCCTTTGACAGTCTCACTACAAATAAAAAAATAAAAGAGTTCATTTATAAAAGGATAAAGGTGGTGTTTACCCAGAATATAGGATAATGATGACACAGAAGTGAATGCAGATGGCAGCAGGGAGAACTATCTATACAGATACACTTGCCAGACTGTCTTGGCATGTTGTGTAATGCTGCGTGTTCCCTTGCATTTTAATCTGAAATTATAAAAAAATCCAATGATAACGACATTGATCTATAATATTATACATAAAACATATAGCCTTTTTCCTGCTGATGATCTCATTACATTTGCTGCTTCTTTTGTAAAACCCCCACTGCTTAGCAGAAGATGCATTTTTCTGCTGGGATGAAGAAGGCCTGCTACACTGGGATCAAAGTGGGAATTACACTAAACATTTCTAGAAATCAGATCAATATGTAACTATGGATTTATGTACTAACTTTAGTTGAACATGTTTGTTAAAAAGACTGGGCCGAGAGCATGTGTGATGACAGTGGGAGAATCAAAGGATCCTTGGTGCCATGCCATTTGTTTAATCCTTAGGGGACAGCATCAGTGCTCACAGTACTCCTCCTTGTTAAATATTAGCCCAGCCTCCCACGCTAGTTCACAGACTCAGTTAAACCTGCTTCTAGATGTGTAAGCCTGAGAAGCAAGTTTGCTGATATGAATGTCTCGCCATGGCATCAGATCACTTTTTTTACTGTGTTGGTAGGTGGGATTGGACAGTTTAGTTTGTTTTCTTCATGATCTGGAGGTTGAAAGCTGCAGAGGCAGAGAGAATCTCAATTGAGACCTGGCACTCAATGTGAAAATACTAAGGGAGATTTCCAGGCCTATCGTTAGCAACACCAGGGATATTTCCCCAGGCACTTTGGCTTCATTCGTTGTGGCCCACCAGTAGTCTTGCAAACTCAGTCACCATAGTCCTGAAAATACCTATTGGCCTTTAATAAAATAAGCATTCAAACAAATAAAATAAAATAAAATAAAATAAAATAATGTTATAAACATTACTTTATATGGGAAAATATATAAATTACTAGAACTCTAAGGAAGTATTCATTGTCATTGTCTTTTCTTGCTTCTTTTTCCAGTATGTCTAAGCATGACATATATCCTATATATCTTTTCATCCTGTTAGGTTTTCAGTACCTGGGCTTAATTTACTTGTTTTAAGCACTTTTTAATTTTTGGCATTATCGTTTCTGATGGGTTTCCATTGTTGATAACCTTTCTACTATCCTCTGGTTTCAGCATCAGATTTTTTTTCTTAAAGCTCATCGTTTATGACCAAGGCAGATGTTAAAGCTAGATAGCCATGAGGGAGTTTACTTAATGTGTTCATATTGGACTGAATTCTTGGAGCTTTGGCTTCTCAGTTCAGCAGAAATTGAGGTCCTTGCTTGTCCATCCAATTCCAACCCAGTGTCCTCATGGTCACAGTAATGGTATTTCCAGAACATTTAGAGTGCATTTTCAAAAGATGTTTTCTCTATCGTTAGAATCCCATCAGAAAGAAGCTATGCAAGCTCCTTTTGTACACATTGAAGAAAGCCTTCTTTCCAGTGTGTTCCAACTATGCACACATAAGAGAAACTATTTCTTTTTTCCTGGAAAGAGTTGCAGTGGCCAGCTACCTTTCTTAAATGGTCTGTTTTTATCAAGTAATTGAGTATAACCTTGTTAGCCTGGTCTCCTCCCTTCTTTCCTAATAGTCAAACTATTTGTTGAAGGAGGTGAGTGTCTTGGTTTAAGGCAAGTTAAGGGGGCAGACAGTCTAAAATGAGTTACCACCCCTATATTTTAACCAATCCCTTTCCACCAATAAGGAGAAGTGAATATGAGTAGATATGTGAAGAAGTAGCAGTCTACAAAAACCCCTGAAATAGCAACAGGGAAAAAATAACAGGAATAGTCACTAGTTACAAAGTTGCTGAAATCTCACAGACCCCGGGGAACAAAGTGAAACTTCAGATGGCAGAGTGACTCCCTAAAATGGCGGTCCCCATTTCCAACAGCTGTAGGGAGACAAAGGGAAAACGGCGGCAGCCCTCACCTTCGTCCTCCATCTCTCCAGTGGCAACAGCTCTGTTGGCAAATGCAGTTAGCAATTCTGGTGGCTGGTGCTTGGACAGGGGCTAGAAGTCGTGGAGGGACGTTGCCTTCCTCTCGGCAGCAGAGAGCAAGAGGCCAGTTGGGGCGACTCGGACTCTGCTGTCTCGCTGTCTCCTCCCGCCTCTTGCTGGGCTCTGGCCGGTGTCAGTGCTGCTGTTGCCAAGCCGTGGGTGTGTTGGAGGGGCAGAAATGGTCTCCCCAAGCGCTGAAAATGGCACCCTCCAGCCCCTAATGCTGCAAAAGTCACTCTCAAACAGCTTTTGATTGCGAAATGCAGCTTCTCAGGTTGCTACTGGCGCCAGTAGAGCCAAGAGGCAAGAAGCAAAGAGAGGCAAGAGACAAGAGACAGGTGCGAGTCAAGCTAAGAGACAGGAAAGCTCTGCTTGGGTGACTCCAACTTCTGAAAGGGACCAGCACGTCCCAACCCTGCCGTGTGGTTCCATTTCCAGCTACAGGGTCTTGAAAGGACGGTAGCAATTTTGAGCACAGATAGATGTGGAATCCAATAATATTTTGGGTTACCCAGGACAGTGGTTTATCTAACCCCTATCTTTCCACTTCGCTTGATTTATCACGTCACCATTTGAAAAGCACAATAGATCATAATTACACCCAAAAGTGTAGTTTAATATTGAAAACATTTCTTTCTTTTCCATTTTTCAAAGGAACTAGCTTTTGCAAGACAGAGGCAATATACCTATGAACAGTGTTTTGATGAAATGATTACTGGGGCTTATAAAATACAAACCAAAGATATAGAGTATGGAAGAGCTTAATGAAGTCTGATTTTACTGGCAAAAAAAATGGTAAATCTGAAGTATAACTAATAATCTGAATTTATATTTGTGTAATCTTTCTCTTTTTTTAAACTGATAGCTTTATATTTGGGAATTTTTCACTCTTCCAGTCCACTAAGTCCAGAAAGTGATAAACACAGCTGGCGGGTATCTAAGTAGACAGCCTTTTAATAAGGTCTGCAGGTACAACTGCCAATGTCAAGACCTCATTTCTCTGCTGCCTCTTAGCCAAAGTGGGGATTAGATAACTGTGGTGCAAGTTCATGCTAGAGATATGTCTTGGTGATGTTATCTCTGACTGACTCTGTGCTACAGACTCTTCTGGTGCATGCATTTTTTAATGACAAAACTATGTTTTTGTCCCTGTGGCTTTGTTCATCTGTAGGAGAAACAGGAAAGAGGATTTATTTTACTAGTAACAGAGATACTTTGCTGGAACAGGAGTGATTTGTCTGTATAATATAGCAGACTTGCTGTAAGGGGAAGTTGTTGCTGGCAAAGATAGAGATACCTGTTTGCAGACTTAACTGTAGCACTGGCATCTTGTAAATTTTTGGATTCATTCTGCAATCTTAAGCTTCTTCGCATGTCCTTTGAAATTTAAGAAACCATTTGAGATCAAATACGCTTTCCTAATATCAGTGACAAAATGCAATCTTTGACAAAAAAGACAGTTAAGAGTGGAAGTTCTGCAATGTGGGATGGGCTCACCAGGGAGAAGGGACATCGTACGGTGAACCTGGGCACCCATATGCTACTGAGGCAGCATGATACATGCAGGCAGACTGGGAATCTATCAGTAAATCCACTAATTAAACATCTCTACTTGCCTGAATCCCAGCTAACAGGTCATATCTTCCACTTTCTCTTTCTTCCACAGGACTGCTTGTCAAGTACAAACTGGACCAATGCTGAATTCCCGGATTCAACATGACATTCCTCTTCACTTGAGGCAGAGAGTGCATAACCCAGTTAGTTGACTTGCACATTCAGCAATATTGGAGCCATGTTGAGGAAAGTGAAACTGAAGCCAATTCTTGATAGAATCAAAGCCAGGGGTGGGGAAACGGGTGCGCTTAGGAAACTGCCTGAATCATTCAAAGACCCAAAAGAAACATAACTGTGATTGTCATCAGTCTCAAAATGATGACCCCAAAGTAGTTAAAATGATGTAGCTGAGATTAAGGAATAATTATAAAAGATGGCAGCCAACACAAGAGTACAATATTGTATACTAATATATTATAACATATGTAACTTGAGTCCTTTTGTAATTGATGGTGAAACCCTAACTGACTGTAATGGAGCAAAATGTAAACAATACAGAGCATTGCATACTTGCAATTAGGACAACAGAGCGAGATCAAAGACAGAAAACCATAGCAGTTACTAAGCCTAACCAGAACCCTGTAAAAATACCTGTGGATGATACTAAACACCTGTTGTTCTCTTTTGGGGAAGCTGATTTTATGGCTAACAGATAATCAGGATGAGTATTTCTTCCCAAGAGAGGTGCCAATGATGCAAAGGTGATAAAGCATAGAAAATGACATGAACAGTCTCAGGGCATCAGGACAAGTGAACCATGAAGAGATTATAATTTGCTTTTTTTCGTTCTCTGTTTCTCTTTGCTATACTTTGGGAAAAAATACCAGTGTTTTGTTAATAAAGAAAACAGTGTGTTTACCCTCTACACTTGACATTGTCTATCCCACAAGATTTTAAAGTTAGTCTAAGTGTAGTGGGTTGTTACTGATAAAACTCCAAAATAATATAAAGTAATGAAACTGGTAATGAGAGGAAAATATAAAAATCTATGGAAATTCTGCCTACAGATTTTCTTGTTGTAACCCTTGCTTGTAGTTTCAGCCTCTCACAGGAATTCCCGTGGAAAACATTGATGACTTTTTGGTTGTGATATCTCACCATGTCCTCCAAACAGACACTTAGAAAGTTTTGTGGCTGACTATTGGGTATTAATCACTTCCCTCTGCACAGCAAAATTAACCTAAGAGTTATGTGTAGTTTTGTTGGTTTCTTCTATTACTAATTCAGGTTCTGGGACTGCCATGCAGCAGAAAGACAGGAGAGAGCTACCAGATGTTTCCCTGTATGCAGACAAGCCGTGCTGCCAGCCAGGGCACAAGCAGGGTGTTGCCCGTGGGCGGTTAAGCCGTGAGTTAAGCAATTCAAAGCAGCATTTTGGTGACTACCTGCGGGAGATCTGATTTACACTGCCAGCAGGACAGTATTATAGGAGCAATAGGGAAGGTCCTGAGCAGCTCTTCCTCTGTGTTTGCTCAACAGCACAATGGGAAAATCCTCATTGTGTTTGCTTACCCACAGCTTAGCTAGTTTAGCTGGCTTTATTTCAGTTCAGACACTAGCAGGCTTTCAAAGGTGCTAAGCTGTATTGAGTGAGCCACACTGAGTGAAAAATAATCTTATTGTAGGTTTCTAGCCTCGGCCTAGATTTGATAAGTCTAGTGCATAGGAACTAGGGATGGGATAAGTTAGGAGAAGTTTCGGATATTATACCAGTGATACTTCTGTGAAGATCCTGAGAACAGCACAAGTGACTTGTGACCTCTCTATTTGGAAGCGTACCAGAAGCTTTTCATTGATGTTGTATCTGGGGATTTTCTAAGATGTCTCTCTGATAAACCTCACTGAAAATAGGATCATGGAAAGGCAGTGGTGAGGTGCAGCATGGCTCTGTTGTCTGCTTTCACATGATGGCTGTGGCCTGCCTGGGATTCCTGCCTGCTTGCATGTGGCGACCAGAGCATTATTTTCCCATTTTCTTCTTTTCTCATTCTCACACAGTGATGCAATCCTTCACAGTAGAGGGAAGGATCTGTCCCTGTACGCCTCCTGTGATACAGAAATCACAACAACTCTGCCATTTAACCCACACATTTAACCCACACATTTAACATGTTTACCTTCATTCATGTTAGTATGAAGGCTTTCTACTTGGGCTTTAGAGCAGCCCTGCAGCCATTAGAAAAGATACTGGAAAAATTTAAAAAAGCCCCACCAAAAAAAGGTGTTGTAGCTTATGACTTTGAAACTCAGCTTGGCACATCCACTGCTTAATTGGTTTAATTTACGATTCTCTCTATAAAGAGAGAGCCAGCACACACTCAAGCCTACCACTGATTTTTGTTTTTCTCCAGTTGCCTTGATGCTGCCTTTAAACAGCCAGGAATTAGTGAGCACTTCTGGCTTGACTTCTGGCTGAGCAGATGAATGTGAGTGCACTTATTTGCACTTTCCAACTTGCAGCTGTTTTGTAGCAGTGCTAGTGTGTGCTCTAGGAAAAAAAGCAGACAAAGGATTGGCTTGTCTGCATGCTGCTGTCTTTTCATGTGTCCAGATTTGGGCAGGAGGGTGGTGGAAGGTTTCCCATGCTTTTGCCTCCCATCTCTCCTTTGTGTAAGGACTCTTCTCCTTTCAACTGTAAAATTAGTCATACTTGCACGTGCTTGTGCCAAGCCGATGGGTTAGTGACTTTGAGGAGGTTATGGTCATGAACTGTAGCTTTTGTTAAAGGATTTGAATGGATTGCTGGCTGCTTACAGGACCAAAACTGCAGAGAATAGATATACAGAGCCCACTAGGCTGTATTCGTGTGCCTTTGGGTGGCATTTTACCTAGTGCCAGGGTCTGCTTGCTCCTATTCCACTAATCAAAATTTCAAATGATTTCTTACAGTGTAGGCAGTGGATTTTGTATTTTTGGCTTAATTTCTCCTCCCTACATTTTACTTGCTGTTTATACTTCGAAGGAAAGATGCAACTCATTACTGTCACATCCAAAATACGTCTTGGGAAGGTTTGTCATGATCCCTTCTTCTTCTGCTCTTTAGCCATGGATGTCAAGCCCCATCCCCATCCCAATCCCATGACAGTGTGTCTAATTATTCCTTCTTTTAACTAGCATGTAAAAATGCGTCTCTCTTAGCCTTTTTTGTGGTCAGGGTAGTGTGAAATTACATCACATTAACAACGTATCAAAGTGCATAGGTGGAGCACAAGGGAAGCCAACCAGTTATATGGTAGTAAGGGGCTGACAACAGGTCCATGTAGGGCTCTGGTCACACCCTATTAATTGAAGGAGTTACCTGGCAGCTCACAGGGGCTAGTGGTAGAAATAATCCTGTTAACCATCTTTCTAGAAAACACAAAATTATAAAAATATACTTTTAACTGAGTCCCCAAAGGGTGAAATGAGAAGAACAAAACAGCTGCAAAGGTTTATATTCATCTTTGATGTACAGTCTTATTGCAACATGTGGAATATGTAAAAATTTTCTTAAGAAAGTATGTTCTTTGATGTTTGATCTCTGTATACTTCCAAGCCTAATCAACAAGAAGAGAGATTTAATCTGTGAAACAGATAGCAGCTAACAAGCAAACTCTAAATGACTTGTATCAGTAAAATAAATCCTTGTTTAAGTTCAGGGCTTGACATGCTTCAGTGATCTCAGATCTAGGGGGAGGTTTAACAAGGCTTGGGAATTAAGGATACTCACTGATATTGGACACAAAGAATGCAGAATTTATGCGACATCTGGTAGAACTCCCAAGATAAGGGAGAAACTAATAAAGCCAACTCAGGAACTGTGCTGAAATCAGCTCCAACTGGGTGAAAGGTAATTCCTGCAGGGGGATCTGTGACCACCAACTCACGGACCACCAACCCAAGAAACCCACTGACTCAAAAGAAGAGAAAGATTGAGCATACAGACTAATTAGCATGGGAAGTGAGAAAATCATTAACCAATAGAAAATAGAATACTAATTGATAAGAGAACTGTGTAACTTGTAGCAAATGAACACCAATTCCTGTGTTTACTAAAATGTATAAATAGTAGAAAGCTTTGATAGTTGAGGTGCTTGATTTGTGGAATTCCACCAGGCATCCAGGCTTGTGCAACCTTGAAATAAATAATCAATGCCTCCCTAGAGTGTGTAATTATTGGCTAGTTGGAGACTGGGTAACGAATCTGATTTTTGCAGACCACAGTCTATTTGTAAATAACCTGTAATTACTGAGTCACCTGTATGTAACTGCATCTCCAACAATGAGTTTTTCCTTCCTTTTTTTTTTAATATTTATATTAATGATTTTCAGTATATGGTACTTTTTATATTACTGAAATAAAAAACTTACGTGAAGTCTTACAGTATATTGTAACTTTAGGCATCATGAGACCATTAATCCACACATTGTTTCATGTCTGTTATAAGAGGAATCCTTACTGGTTAGAGAAATGAATAGGAGCTGTCTATTAGCATTTATCACCCACTGAAGAATCTTAGCATCCGCTAATAGCAATTTTGATTTTTCTGAAAATTACCTGTTCACAATCTTCATCAGTGTCCCTTGGCTCAGGAGCTCTGGTGTTATACAGAATTTTTCATCTGCTTTTTCTAAGGTTACATGAACAATTCCTAATTTTCGTGCTTTTTCAATTCCAAGTGATGGTGAACCAAGGACTGGAGATATGCCCGTGAATATATGTTTAGATGTGTGTCACAAAGAATCACCATCTTTAGTTTAGCAAAATCCTTTTGCTGATTTGCTGAGCCTTGTGCATGCTCACCTCTGCAGAAAGGAGAAAAACATTGTGAGGAGCTTCTGGTGTTGAGTGGTAGTGGCTTCGTTCGTCAGCTCAGCAGAACTTTGCTAAATAAGACAGGAAGTCACAGGAGAAGTTTTCATATTGAAAATGCCGTGGTTCCCAAATATAAATAACTAGTGGTTGTTAGGTTTTCAACATAAGAACTGGAAGTTAAGATGTAGGTTTTCTATTAAGAAGGTTTTGTCTTTATTATATGAAATTCAAAAGTGAGAGCTAATTAGTGTACCTTTCCATGGTCACTGTAACCATAGCACTTTGCTCATATTTAGGAACAGGGAGACTTCATTTTTTTTTTTTAACCTATAGAAATCAATTAGAGTATTTTAAAAATCCACATGTTTCAAGGCTGTCTTTGAAGCCCAGGTTTTTTAAAAAATTGTGCTTTCCGTGCAGCCACAAGCAAAGCTTTCCATAAAGCCACAAGTGGATACTTTGTGGTCCAGAAGCCTCTCAGAAAGAAACATCAACATTGTGAAACCTGGTGTTTAAAAGTCAAAGTTGCCAGGGTAGCCTTAGTTCAGGCCCCTTCAGATTAACCTTTATGCTACCAGCTTTAATTACATGGTTGTGTACATTTTTTGCTACTCAAATTTTTTTCTACTGTTATGCTAATGTTTAAAAACCTTTTGGTATTTGACTTTGGATTGTTGATGGTGCATCACCCCCTACCCTCCAACTCTGGCTGCTCTACATCCCAGGAATTCTTTCTAGGCCTCAGCCTTGATTGATGGGCAGTTAAGCTCCCTTTGAGCTTATCAGAAACAGTGTTCCTTGGAAATTCTGCTGCTTAACCAACTGCTGTTCTCTAATGCCTTGGAACATTACTTACGTGAACCATTTGCCCGGACAAAACAATATTATATTTGCGGGACTTCTGAGGAAATTTCCAGTAATTACCAACCTAGATGAAAGGCCAGGATGAAAACTGACAGAGAACTAAATCCAACCATGAGAAGCAGTCCCAGATGAGGCTTTTTGAGCTCTGCTGGGCCACAGTGGCTTCACCAGCACCTTGCTCCCATTGCAGCCCCTCTTCGAACTCACCAATTTTCCAGTTTGCAGCACATGGGTCACCAAAACCTGGCATTAGGGCCTGGGGTGATACTCCCATCCTCGAGGCTTAAACCTCACCTTTTGAGAGGTGCAAAAGCATCTAACATGAGTATTTCACTGAACTTGAAGGGAATTTTTAAAAAGTATATACCACTGTACGTACTTCTTTGTGCTTGTATGCATGCATGAATTGATTTAAATATGATTTTCCTTTGTATATTTCATTCATGTAGTAAGTAATACAGTGAACCTTCCCATTGAACTTGTTAAGGTGTGCTTTTGGAAATTTATATTAAACCTTCTTTTTTTTTAAAAAAAAGACCTTTGATGGTGATTCTTTAAGCAACCAAAATCACTCATTTGTGACAAAAGTAGAGGAAGCTGGAAAAATGGGGACATAATTTCTCAGGATTTTTAAAAAGGAAACCACCCCTTAAAAACTGAAAAACTGTCTTTTTGAGATCTCCTGACCTTTCGCGTGGGTCTTTAACAGAGACAAGGAATCCTAGCACTTTTCTCATTATTCGAACTGAAAGAGCAACTGGCAGTGGTAGAAGCCTAACTGACTTACGCTGCCTAAAATGCTAGACATGTAATGCAAGTCAAGCTACTGGCCTCTCGTCCTGGATGACATACAGCACTCTCCTTTTCCTTTCCTCTTCCAGTCTGAGAGGCTGAGTATAGATGTGAAGATGCTCCAAGAAGAATCAAAATTCCAGACCTATAATACTGAATTATTTTCAGTTTGTTCTGCCAATGAACACAGGATTTGTTCTTGCAGCAGCTATTCATCTGCTTTTAAGCTGGATGAGAATTGCATGCAGCCTTTTCCTAGTTCCCTCACAGTGCTCTCTGAGGAATGCTGTCTTGAACCTCCCTTATGAGGAGCTAAGCACTGACATTTTCCAGGAGTCGCTCAGCTTCTCAGGGGATCCAGACCATGTAGCAAATGACAAAGTATTTTCCTAATGAAAAGAATATGTTGGAGGAGAAAATATATTAATTCTTAAACAAGGCCTTTGAGACAGCATAAAACACTGTTCTTAAGGAAGTGCAGACATTTGAAAAGAGGAACAATAAGAACGTATTTTTGAAATCAAAATCTCATGGAGTAAGATCTTTTGGGTTGAGGGGATGGAATACAGACTCCAGTTCCACCAACTGCAATTAAAACCATAAATTTTGTTGTGATTTGATTGAAAAAAATACGTCCAGGAATCCTTATGGAAGTCATTGTTCAATCTCCTGGTGCACCACTGAAAGAAAGAAGAAAGCTCCAGTGTCACAAGTTACTCCACATGGGCAAACTCCTTTGCCTACCATGAGCTCCACTGATTTTACTAATTATTAGGATAATGTTGTTGTCCTGAATGTGAACTCATTACCAGGTGTGCAGCACCAATTCACACACTGAGGTGAGGTATTTCTATTTTTCATTCTAAATTTGTGCAAAGTAGAGAGCTTAGTGGTAACTCATGAAATGTTGGCTCATGGATCATTGAAACTTTATTTATAAATTTTAACAGAGGCATCAGCATTCATGGGTTAAAATTACATAACTTCTCATGAATACCCTATTTACTAGTTATATCTCTCATTTCCCATATTACTTAGTCTGCCAGTGCAGACTCATTTGAGTCTGGGGTCTGTTTTGGATAGGTGGACACTTAGTCGGTGGCTGTGATGGCCTGCTGCCGGAATTACCTCTCCCTCAGTTACTGCTCAGTTCTGCTGACTTCACTCCTGGTGGCTCTTGTCTTCAATTTCCTGTAAAACAAAAGATTAGCCAAGTATACAATGTTCACAACACAATTGCTTAATCATAACTGTCTAACTACAGCTACTGATTAACAACTAAAAGTTTGATTCAAATTTTGAAGTGCTCAAATCTTGAGGGGCTTGATATCAAGGTATTAGAGGGACATAACAGGCAGCTTTGGGGAACATCTGTGCTTGGCTTGGTCTCTGCTTTTTAGTTTTATCAACATAGACTTATGTTGTCTGGATAATGGCAACAGGACTACCGTGGGTCTGAGGAATCAAGCAAACAGAGGAGCTTTGCCCAGCCCAGCACCTGCCATGTGCTGCTGTAGTGCACTTGCTCAGTGCATCACTCCATACACTGTGCAACATGGCTCTGCTGGCTTTGCCACACATTCGGGGAGGTGAGGAGTGCTGGCTTTGCTCTCCAAACCTATACTTCAGCACAGCAGGGTCCTGCTTCTGCATCAGCCCATCTGCGGTCCCTACCCAAAGTGTATGTGCCCATCCTGCTGCAGCGATTGGCAGCATGAAGGCCTCAAATATACAGAGAGACTGTCAAACCATGAGTGCCTGCAGAGATTCTCCAGCATTTATAAAAGGAGGCCTGCATATAATCAACAAGGATCTAGCCCTTTGAACTTTGCAACTGTATAGGTAAGAGGTGCGCTTTGAACAGAGTAACCTTTTTGACCATTGTAATTTTAATAATCTCTCCTTTAGCCTTCTCTTTTTTGGAAATACGTAGGCAACCATTGTCTCAGGACAGAGACACCAAGAGCAAAAGATGTCCAGTCAAAGGGGTTTTATTTTTTTATCTTTCTATCCATGAAAGAGTTCATTGTTCCATCTCCACAGTTCATTGCTGCTTGTGAAGAAAGGAGCAAATTACTGAGTGCCAGCAGAGGAAAGGAATGGTATTGAACTGGGATGAACAGGGGTTTTCATCATGACAAGAACAGGCCAGATAAGAAATCAGTTGATTTGTGTCAGATGGCTGATGTTATATTTTAATATTCCAGTAGTGACCATGCTGTCTCTGATGCCTTTGGAACTGTTTGTACTTTGGTTTAATCTGGAATTAAAGCTTTAAAACAGATTCAGTAAGCTCCTGGTGGAAAAAAGCTATTTGTCAGCTGTGATTACATTTAATAGTGCAAAAGGGAAATTTTCCATTTTGCCCCTTAATCTTAGCTCACCAAGCTCTATTGAGTCTTTTTAGAGTTTTGTATTCCCTTTTGATTCTCTGGGTTCTGTGTTACATCATACTGCCATGTTCCAGATGTCAAGTGTTTCAGCAAGCATTATTGACACAGAAAAAAGACGTAAAACCAGCCAATATAAAAAAAAAATCTCCCTTCTGCCTTATGTAGAGAATAAATTTATTTTCCTCTTCCTATGTACAAAAAATAGCAGTAAAGAAATGTGGCTGAATAAATGAAGGCAGGCTGGTATTATTTCTTCTAGTAATTTTGACAGCACTTTCTGGATGGGAATTTTGACCAGTAAAACCATATCGATCTAATTATAGCACTGTAGTTATTTTGGCATAAATTCCATGTAAGCAGTCTTACTCCGGAAGAAGAGTGTCATGCAAGGATTCAGCCGGGATATAACTCCACTGAGGTATTTATACCAACATTACTTGACCCGTAAATTTCTCCATGTAGATAAAATGCTTAGTACAAATGCCGAGGGCAGAGACCCACACTTAATATACACCAAGACTTGAAGCTATCTGGAATGAAGTACTGGAGGATGGCTCCAGTACCCACCCTTTTGTTGCACATATCTATCAGTTCCTCTGCTGAGCTTTAACCACCAAGGGTATCATCATCAACTGGAAAGGCTCTTCATCAGTGAAACAATATAAATGCTCCATGATATACTGTCCAATCCAGTCTATTTCTTTTTTTTCCATAATATATGGCATTCACTGAGTAAAATCAAATTGGGGGACATTCTGTAGCCTTTGGTGTGGAGGAGAGGAATAAAATTTTCAGGCATATCTGTAGACCAAAGATATTAACAATCATACAGGAAATGTGTATTTGATATAAATTAGTCAAAAGTCTCTGTGCAGTGCTGCTGTAGTTTGGATAGTTACTATGACAGTATGTGCAACTAGCATGATGGCTGATTTCTGTGCACAGTTATGATTAATTTTAAGTGGGTCTTTGGGTGTGCATTTACATTTGACCTCCTTTTTTATTTCAAAAGAACCACTTTGTGATAGAATTTGGCCTTCGTTAACTCTTAATAAATACTTCCAGTTGATTTCATATTGTGTGACCAGGTCCTAGCAGCATGGGTAGTACAATAAGGAAAAATTAACATTGTGGATCAGTATTAATTGTACCTGGGACTTTTGTTTATGTTGAATTTACTTAGTAGTAACTCAAGCTGCATTGATATAGAGATCTGCATAAAGGCAGCGTATTCACCTAGTTCAACATGATTGCCAGCTGCCATATTGCTGGGTTTTTTTGTGCATGGCTTTGCTATCAAAAAGTCTGACTGATGAGGAACAGAAAATTTACATTCAAAGCGCACTAGAGCTTTCCTGGAACACTGCTGCTAAGCGTTACACAACATCTGCAAACAAATGTTTGATAACCTATTTGAGTATGATGAAATGGAGGAAAGAGGCTTGTCTTTGGAAGGGTTACACATGGACGACAACCACAAAGTAGCAGGCCAAGCAGACAAAACCTAGGAATTGCTGAACAAGGAAAATTGCTATATTCAGGGTTGGAAAGGCATTGCAGGAGCAGATCTTATGGTTAAATGAACTAACAAAGCACGCTTTCATGTTGCTCTTCTACTTCTTCCACTTAGTTTTCTGAGTGCCGGTACATTAACCTGAAGTCACATCATCATCAGGCTCTGAAAACCCTATGCATGAGGAACAGCTGCCCATAAGAATCTATGACTCAGAAACCCCAATAACATTGCTTCGAAGGATATAATAAATCAGGGCTGTATACTGACAGTCTTCATGGATCGGGACACTGGGAAGTGTCCAGCAAATTTAGGGGGTGGTGAGGTATTTCCTGATACTCTGTGAAGGATTAGTACAAGGGCTGTTGCTGCTGGGCAGTGAATTTTGATGATAATTTCCTTTTGACAGGCATGAATTACTCTGCCTCCTCCCAGAAGCATGCCTTGAAGTGTCATAACCATTCAGGTAGTGATTCCCTTTCTAATGGAAACAGTGACCCACGGAAGCTGAGTTGCTTTGATTCCTCTGGAAGTGCAGGCAGTGCTTTATGAAGTCCTTCAGCCTCTGGAGTTCCCAAGGGGGTTCCAAGAGGCAAGGAACCTTGAATCCAAAGACTAAAATTTTCAAATTGAGATCCTTCTGGTCCTACAGAGCCCTTTTGTTTGCACAGAAGGTAAGCAGTTGCAGTTTAAGAAAGAGAGAGATATTGTTTGTGCAAATGTAATTTAATTTTCTCTTTTTGCCTGTTAAGCCAAATTCTACTGCCCAGAGAGAGCTGGAAAATGCCATTTTACAAAGCATGCAGAGATATTCCATGAAGAGTAGTCACTCTTTCTTTGAGCCAATCAGCCAAAACGTTTAAATAGATTGCAGTTTAAATAGACTTCAATAAGGCACACTGAAGGTGAAGCAAAAGCATATTCTTAGGAGACCTTGGCTAGTGGTTCACACCCTATGAACTAGGACACCTGATCCAATATGCTATTCAGAGTCTCTTTTGCCAAATGAATGTCTTCATGTCTGTGTGAGATGTCCCTGATACCATATCCCCAGCAACTCTCCTCTAGGAAGTGGCATCTCCTCCTGTACTGAGACTGCCAGGAAAATTGGTGTCTTTCTCTTTCTGCAATGCATCCTGTACTGCTACAGACAGTACTGCAGCCAGCGTTTCAGATTTGGATTCTGAGGTTGGTATTATACACCAAGGATCACTCTTTCCCAAAACAAGCTCTGTGGTTCCCCTGCATCTGCTTTGGTGACTGTTAGTTCCTGGTATAATCGTCTTCATTAGCTGTGGTAGATGGAAGAGAAGAGGAAGATTCAGAAGACAGGAAAATACACAGTAATGTCCATAAATCTAGTCAGTAGCAGTCTTGAGGACTGCTGAGGGGAAAACAGTGGCAATACCTCTAATTCCAGAAATGTGCTCACCTTCATCATAACAGTTCTGCTTGTCAGGTTATCAGCACTGTATTTGTTAGCACCTGCAGGCACCAATGGAGTATCATGAACTTCCAGGTGCTCTATGTGCTTGCAGGAGGTTTCCTATGTGTATGTTCCTGTTGCCGAAGCACACAGATCTGTCTTCTGCAGTCATGCACTGCTCTCTTCTCCCTGATGATGTCTCTTTACTGCTTCCGGAACGAATGTGCTAAATGAAGCTATTTTGTGTTGTCCTTGGTGAAGCAGGTACCCAGGCTTCTCTTTCCTTGGTCTCATCCTTGTTTGCTTTCTTGGGCAGCTGCAGATGAGACAGAGGGACCTGTGGTTGCCCATGCATCCCCAATCTTCTCACCAGCACGGCAGTATGAAAACCAGAAAAGGCCTTTGCTCTGTGTAAGCTCCGCTCAACAAGAACAAAAACATCTCTGTATTATCAACCCTGTGTTTAGCACAAATCCAAAACAGCGGCACGCCAGCCACTGTGAAGAAAATTACTCCAGCCAAAAGCAGCAGAGGCCCCTAAAACCACTGTCACAGCTGCTGACTAGCACAATGCTTGGCTTGCAGCTAGCTTCCAGTGATCAGTGTCACGTCAAATGTACACACAGCACGTGTGTAGTGCATCTTCCTGACTATCAGACAAGTGTAGGTTACCTTTCCAGTGGTTGTGGCTGTTCACTGGTGCCGGCTGTTCAAAATCAGATCATGACTGAGGAGAACATCCCAGAATTTTTCTTGTGTGACCCCAAAGTGGGGCATAGCAGTTCTCACTTGCTCCATGGAAAAATACTAGGAAAATGCCACTGAGAGTGGAGGTCAGCACTATTATAAGCAAGTGAAACCATCAGAGGAAACCTTCCTTGTCTGAAAGCACCAGCTCACTGTAAAATGAAAGCCGTTGGAGTGCTGCCACTGTATGCCTGCTCGGATGGTATGCTTACCATGAAGTACATAATCCTGATGTAACTCAGAGAAAGCAGACAAGTTCTAAGTAATTTTGTGTGTAGGGTTGGCTTGGGTTGGTATCACTGAAATAAATGGGGTTGCAAAAGTGAGTGGTATATATTCGTTGCAACTGCTCTAGATTGCTTTTTAGATAATTTGTTTTCTTATTTGATATGATCCCAAAACTAGAATAATTCTGGCCATGACACTCTTTAGAATATAATATTATATAGGCATTCAACAGTCTGAGTGTACTCCTGCCTTTTTGCACTAAAACTCCACCTATACGCTGGTGGTGAAATCCTTCAACATTACCAAAATATATCAGAAAAAACTAAGAATTAGCTACCAATCTTAGACTAATTATGCTAAATAGAAGTTGTGTTGGCTTCCCGGTTTTGTTCCAAGATATAGCCTAACTAGAAAATGGCAAGATGTATATATTGTCATAAAATGCCACAAACCAGAGCTAGAGCCATGTGAGGGTATGGAGGTTGAGCTGCCAGGCTGGCTGAACACCTTTGCTGTACTCAGAGATGCTGCTGGGTCAGCAGACTGCAAATTCCTTGGAAACTAATTCAGAAAGTCTCTAAGCAATTGCCTGGAAAGTGCAGGATATTTATCTTGTTGTTTCATTATTGCTACACAAGTGTCACAATTCTTTTTCTTTAGCAGTGTGCTGGGCTGACCCTGGTTGGGTGCCAGGCACCCACCAAAGCAGCTCTCTCACTCCTCTCCTCAGCTGGACAGGGGAGAGATAACAGAACAAAGGATTCATGAGTTGAGATAGAGACTGAGAGAGATCACTCACCAAATACCATCAGGAGAAAAACAGGCTAGAATTAGAGATTTTAATTGAATTTATTATTAACAAAATCAGAGCAGGAAAATGAGAAGTGAACACAGACCTTAAAAACACCTTTCCCTCATGCCTCCCTCCTTCCTAGCTCTATTTCCTCCCTCAGAGGGGCAGGGAGACAGGGAATGGGTGTTATAGTGAGTTTATCAGATATTGTTTCTTCTGCTGCACAGGGAAAGGAGTCTTCCCCCTGCTCAAGTGTGGGTTCCCTCCCATGGGAGACAGTTCTCCATAAACTTCTCCAGTGTGGCTCCATCTCATGGACAACAGCTCGCTGTAAACTGCTGCAGCCTGGGTCACTCTTTCATGGGCTGCAGTCCTACAAGGACAGGATGCTCCAGTGTGGGCTTGTCTCTCCACATGGGGTCACAGCCTCCTCACAAGCATCTCCCTGCTCTGGCATGGGTCTCCTCTGGTGCCTTGAGCATCTCTTTGCCCTCCTTCTCCACTGACCTTGGTGTCTGTAAGGCTGTCCCTCTCACGTGTTCTCACTCTGCTCTTCTCTGGCCACAATTACAACTGTACAGTGATTTTTTTTGTCTTTTTCTTCTTAAATATGTTATCGCAGAGGCATTACCACCATTTCTAATTGGCCCAGCCTTGACCAGTGGCACGTCTGTCTTTGGAGCCGCTTGGCATTGGCTCTATTGGACACGGAGGAAGCTTCTGGAAGCTTCTCACAGAAGCCACCTGTGGTAGTTTGACCTGGTGTGGAGAAAATCTGATTGGTTAAAACAGGTGATGAACAGTTGTTTAAGCCACTTGGTATTCAGGAACGCCTCAGTAGAGAGATGTTTAATCAAACCACCCAGGCAATAAGTGTTCTCTTGTTCCCCTGCTGCACCCACAGCAGCAGTGGCCCCTGGGCCTGGGGCCCACGGCCCAGGGTCTGGTGGGAGCCCGGCCCCCACCGGCCCGCTCCATCTGGACCCGAGAGGGAGCTGGCCTGTTGCCATCTGGAGCACGGAGGGTCCAAGCCAAGCAGGAGCCAAGAGGAGCCGAGACGAGCTGAGACTACGGAAGAAAACTGCCCTCCTTTTCCTCTCGGAGATAGATGTGGTGAGATCAAAGGGTGACCTTGCTGAGATAAGGCTAATGCCGTGAATTATAGCTAATTAGCAGTTGATAAAAGTGCTGTAAACTACTGTAAACTGTCAGCACAAACAGCGCGGCTCGGAGGGAGGGACTGCCCTCCCTTTCGGCTGGTGCCGACCAGAAATGCAGCCGTATGATTAAGAGAGAGAAAACAGGCAGGTATTATCTGATGTGAACATGTGAACTCTACAAATTCTCCTGCAGGCATTTTTTGCCGATATTAACCTCTCTTCCACATCAGAGAGAAAGGGAAGCCAGTCACGTGAGGGGACAAAATATGGCAACTGAGAAGAAAAGAGGGAGTGGCAGAGAAGAAGCCATTTTACCATTGGGATCCACTTTTCTGTAAGCTGTGAATAGTAATATTGGACTGTAATAGAACCAAACTATGTTTCTCTGTAATTCACAAAATACAAACATGGGGAGATCTGGAATTCACAGCCTGAGAATAAGAACACTTTATGTTGTCAGCAGATGAAATTGCAGTTTCTGGAGATTATGAATGAGAGAGAGATAGAGAGAGAGAGAAAGAAAGAGAGAGAGAGAGAAACTGTACTTGTACCTTTAAGCTAGAATGACTTGTCCTTAAAAAACTTAATCCCATGGGATTTTTCTTGTGACCCGTGAACTGCAAGTGTATTGTGGGAGAGAGGATTCACCACTGCAAAATCTGGCAGGCTGTGGTGTTTTCCTGAAGGTTTGGGACTATGCTGAAGACACTCCATAGGGAGCTATCTTCCATGGGGAGGATCCCACGGCATGACAGAAAGAACTCTTTTTCCCATAAAGTGTCAATAAGAACTCTTAATCAAAAAGATCAGAATCCCATGTTTTATGTCCTTTACATGATCAGTGAGCAAGATTGAGATATACTGGGAGGACAATGGTATTTGTATATTATATCTTAATATTTTTTACCATTATTATTATTAACACCACCTCTACAAAAGCTTGGCCAAGCAAACCCAATACAAGTAGCTAAGTGAGGGAAATGTTAATTTAAGGGCATGAAAATAAAACCAGGCTGCCACTCTAAGAACTGATGGAGACAATGCTGAGATTATAGTAACAGTGGGGAGGAAACTCCTTTCTTTTCTTCTGGATTTTCTCGTCTTAATTTCATTGTCCAGCTTTCTTTGTAATGAAACCCAAAATTTAATAAAGAAGACCTATATTTACTCAGTTTGTCTGTGTGAGATCAGCTTACTTTTTGTCTTACAGTTAGCTGGTGCTTACTTATTTGCTGTACATTACATAAGGCCACAATTTCAATACTCTCCCGAACTGAATGGAAGAAAACTATGTGTGTGCATGTGTGTGTTCAGACTGTATTTTCTCTGTGTGTTGTAAGTGGATGCCAAGTACATTGTCATCATTACCAAAATACAGATGAATAAAAATAATGCAATATGCTATAATCTATTTTTCATGTGCATGAGATGTGCAGGCAGATCTGTTTGGAGCAGCTTAGCAGCCCAAGCTTTAAAGATTTGCTCTGCAATGTCTTAACAAAACTTTCTGTAAAATAGATTGGAGGCTGATGCCTTGTTATTTAATGACGGAAAATGTAAAGATACTGTGTATCTCTCCCATGTACCTCACTGGGTAAGAGGAAGCAGGTGTGACCACTACGATCTTGCAGTAATGAGTGTCTCCATTAAAGGAATGGAGAGAAACACAGCAATTAGAAACTTGCAGTATCTGGTTAATATTCAACCTTAGCCCCAGATCTGAAAAGGATTGTTGATTTATTAAAATCTGAACACATTTTCAAAGTTCAGGGCTCTTTAATGTTCTTCCTTGAACTGACAACATGAGAAAATAAAACTCTGGACAATTTTTGTCCTCCAAGGCTACTCTTTCTGTTTTCTCAGAAACATACAACTTGCTTGGACTCTTAAAAAGGATGTCGTTAAGTATAAACAATTAAAGGTGGAGCGTAACCTACCATATCAAGCACTTTTAAACTACATGCTAATGGCTGAACATTTCTTACAGCTTGGAGTCAGTGCAATTCCTCTGTGAACCCTAGCAATTGTCACAATCCCTTAGGGAATTGTATTTTAAAACAAAAGCGTTACCTAACTCTTGTGAACATAACAAGTCTCTGTAGAACCATAAAATACAGACAATTTTGCACAAGTATGTATTGAAAGGCAGTAGGGCATCCCTCCTTCTTCCGTTCAGAATCAATTAGAAAACTTTCTCCCATGCCTCTTTCCTGCTTTTAAACTAGAACACAATGTGGTTTTGTCTCTTTTGAATAAAATTTATCTTAGAGAACACGTGTGCAACAAGTTTATGTGTCTGTGTTATGGGTTAGAAAAAATGAAAATTTGTTTCCTTTCCCTCATGTACCAGAGAGGCTGTGTAGGTGGGGAGGGGCTGGCCGGGAGTTGATGGGTGATACTTCAGGAAAAAAGGGAGTTATCTGTCCAACCGCATTCGGCGCTAATCACCCTGAATGGACGATACTTAAGGAAAACAGGGATCACTTGCCCATCCCAGAAGCCAGGACAATTCCCCCCATTAAAGGAAAACAGAGACCTGGAAATACTGGCAAGGGTGTTGTTTCCCCAGAGGCTGGAGCATTGCAAGAGAATTGCCCGAGACTTGGGCGAGAGGTGAATGGAGACCGGGCTTGCTCCTCTCTCCACTCGGCGTTCGGGAAGGACGGTCGTATCTGCAATGAGAGCCAGTTTCACTCCGAGAACACTGCTACACTGCGATGTCTCTGCTCGCTCGATCCAGAGCATGGAGGGTACAGAATTACGCTCGCCGCCCGGAGCTGCTTGTCTCTGCTGTTCCTGCCTTCTGCTGGTTGCTTGGTAAGTGATACCGAGGTCCATCGCTCCCCAGTCAACCCTGCCTGCCTGCACTGCTTGCTGCCCACTGCTGAAGTTGGTGCAGACGGGCTGCTGCCCTGTGGGTTCGCACCGGGAGCTGTCGCTGACCGCTTGACCGCCCGGAGGCCAAGCAGGCGACTTGCTAGCAAGTGTCCCGGCAGTGAGACAGTCTGCAGCTTGGCAGCCTGGTGTACGCTCCTAGTGGAGCTGTCTGCTCTCAGGCTCTCTGTGGAGCTGTCAGCAGTCGGTGACAGTAGCGACCGGCGGAGGCAAAGGAGGAAAGAGGGACTCTTTTGCAGCAAAAACCCGAGTCTTTATTTCCCGCCTGGAGGGTCGGGAGAAACAAGTAGCAAGGATGGGGAGCAACAAAAGAGCGCAGGGAGACCGTTACATGGCCTTTTACACATCTGGTGAAAAGGGGAGGAACAAGGGGACAAACCAATAAGGGAATGACAAACAGTGACAGGTACCCAATAACAGGAGTGTTGAGGAGGGATTAATTCAAACAGACCAATGGGGATTATAACAAAGTAGAACTCTCTAGAAACTAATTGAATAAACATGTAGGTAGGGAGGTACTAGGGAAGAGACACAACTTAGGACTGACAACTCGGGGGTGTGGTTTGTTCTTCAGTACCACCTTCAGGCTTGCTCTCAGATCCACTGTCCTGGGCAGGAAAGTCCACCCACTGAATGTCCTCATTGATGCGAAGTTTAAAGGTGGACTGGGCCACCGTCACAGGGAGCGACCCCCCTGCCCCCCCCTTTCCTGCTCGCCAGAGCTGCCATTGCCACGTGAGGGTTGTCGCGCTCTCACCACAGCGCCCCCTGCAGCCGCGGGGGAGTCACCGCAGCCTCTCTGCTCCAACGGAAGATCTCCCAACAACAGACAAGGGACAGTTAAGGGGTTTGTCTGTTCTCTTATTGTTGCCATTTTACTGTCTTGTTTTACATATATATATATACAGATATATAACCCTAGTAAAGAACTGTTATTCTTTTTACCACATCTTTGCCAAAAAACCCCGCGATTTCAAAAATACAGTAATTTGGAGGAGAGAGGAAGGTCATCCTGTATTCAAGGGAGATTTCCCACCTTCCTTGACAGACACCTGTTCTTCAAACCAGGACAATCTGAAATTGGAAAATATTTATACGTACATTCAGAACATGTTGGAGTCCACTGAGGGGCGTACACTGTACATACTTTAGTATACATGAAAGGAACAAAATAGGAATGTATTTGCCATATGTCTAGATGTCATTTACTATGGTTGAACAAAACAAACATAAAAAGTGCCAGCCTACATTTCTGACAAGCATTCTGTTGGAAAATATGCAGCAAAACTGTGTTATATCAGAGTTCAGAAGAAATCAAGCCTATTTTGCTGGCTGGCACTTCTCTTAAACAAAGTGAATAGGAAAATTCACATTGAATCACATGAAGATTTGCCTATCAATATTTGAGTGGAACATTAACAGTGTTTAATAAATGCATGAGATGTAACAACATTCAGGAAAGCCAATTGTTCATCAGTAACTGTTTGGTCATGCTGCAGCTAGCAGAAGTTTGCCTCTGCACTTTTGTGTAATTCTGCCTTTCTTTTCAATAGCTACTCACCTGATATCCACCCCAGTAGCCATGTGGTTTTATACAGGGCTGCTTCAAAAATTTTTGAGGATGCTAAAAACTGTCACCTTTGCAAATCTTCTTTGCTGTGGCATTTGAAAGGAATGATACAGCAGAAGTGGAAACATAAGGACAGAGACTTAAAAGTATATAGAATTTACCAAGGGCAGGCCAAGGAGATAATGCCATGAAAGCCTTAAGCAAAAGCTGCACTTCAAGAAAGGTTTTCTAATTGGGGAACCATTAGGCTTGTGCATTGGCAAAGAACTGGTGGAAGTCTGTATGCAACTTTCATAAAAGAACTTGAAAGTAGTGCTGAATATATGTCAGGGAATAAGACTGGCCTGGTAGTAGAAGGATGGATGAGCTAATAGATCCTTTCTATCTGTAATTCTTGTGATTCACATTCTATCAGTCAGCACATGGTATAAGGAGAGGAAACATGGTGCAGCCAAACTGGTGCAGTTTTACAGATGAGATAGTTTTCAGCAGTTATTTCACATCTGCTAAGAACCACTTAAGTAAAGCCCTTAACCCATCAGACATGGGCACATTTCAGCCTGCAAGGCCTCATTGACACTAAGGGAAAAAAAACAATCCGCCTTTTTAAGAAGTCATTGTTTTCCTTCATGAGGGATGGTGCTGCACTTTGTGGACAAAGCGGTTGTGCCAGCCCTGTAGTGTTGACCTCTTGCACACAAATTCAAAAGACATCTAAGTAATGGCACAACTGTCATATATTTGGGCTTTCTTGAATGTTTGTTCTAGCTTTAAACTCTTAGTGTTCACAGTATTATGACTTTTTTCTTTTTCAGGAACAAAAAGTGAATCTCTTTCAAAAAAATCAAGGATCCCTGTGCATACACAAGGAACTAAATATCAATCATAAAATCAGACACGATCCTGGGTACACCATTCACCTACCTGCACAAAAAAAATTAAATTATAAGCCAAACAAGGCCCCCGATGTAGACTTTTATATGATTTGGTAATGCAGAATAGGAGTTCTAGTTTTGAGCATGGACTACTGGCAACCATTTCAGTCCGTATTACTTTAAACTGTGCTGATGGCAAGGAACAGCATTATCCTGGATCCCCAAAGCCCGTCAGGGGATTGGAAAGAAAGAATTAAGTCACAGGATGGGATGAGGATCTGTGGGAGTGTGCAGAGTGTGGTGGTTTAACCTTTTGTGGAATTCTGATTGGTTAAAACAGCTGATGGAGAGCTAGTTGAACCACTGATGTGGCTTAGAAATGCCTCTGTGGTGACATATTTAACAAAGCACCCAGGAAGTGTGCTCTCTCTTTTCCCCCTGCCTCTCCTGCGGGAGGGACGGCCCCTGGGATGGGGCCCGGGCCAGGGTCTGGTGGGGGCTGGCCCCCGTTCCATCTAGCCACGGCTCGGCCGAGCCAGCATGGCGGCTACGGGAGCCGAGGCCGCTGAAGAAGGAAGGACTGTCCCCGGAGTCAGCCACAGTGAGAACAAAGGCGTCAAAGGTGCGGTGTGGCAGTGGCATGGTGCCGGCATGAACGGCACGGCAGCAGGGGTGGCTCCTCCCCTTCTTTCGTCACAGTGCAGCTGGAGCCGATACTAGCCAGAGAAACAATGTATGGCTGATGAGAGAGAGAAGGCGAGGATCTCATAGAGTTCTCCTGTAGGTATTTCTGCGGATATTAACTTCTCTTCCAAGTCAGAGAGAAAGGGAAGCAAGTCACGGGAGGGGAAGAAACGTGGCGACTGATGGCTCGAGTGAGGAGAAGGAGGAAATGACAGACGAGATGCCATCTTACCATCGGAGCTGATTCCTTTCTGTCAGCCGTGGTGAGACCATAATAGAACCAAACTCTCTTTCTCTGTAACTCATTAAGAAGCATGGGGGGGATGTTGAAATTCACACAGCCTGAGAATAAGAACACTTTATGCTATGAGCAGAGGATGATAGCGCTTTTGGAGATTAAGAAGGAGAGAGACAGACTTTACTTTTAGGCTGGAATAACTCGTCCTTAAAAGCTTAACCCCACTGGACTTTTCTTGTGACCCATGGATCGCGAGTGTCTCATGGGAGAGAGATTCACCACCGCAGAGTCTGGGCGGGATGTGGTGTTTTCCTGAAGGTTTGGAACCGTGCTGAAGACACTCCACAGGGAGCTATCTTTCGTGGAATGGATCCCTCAGGACTGCAGAAACAACTCTTTCCCATAAATGGCAACAAGGAAACTATAGCGACTAAAATCCCATGTTTTATTTTCCCTTTGCGCGATTGGTGAGAAAGGTTGAGAGGTATTGGGAAGAGAGGGGGATGTCTCGAGATTTGCCTTAATTTTCATTATTCGTTTCACTTTAGTTCTATTAGTAATAAAATCTTTTTACTATTTCAAGTTTGTGCCTGTTCTGCCGTTTGGTTCTTCTGTTCTCCCTCAATATCCATATTTCTCCCCATGGAAATAAAAGCTAATTTCTCCTAAAGAATAACTTATTGTGGATGTCTGGAATATCATCAGGCAGACCCACGACAGCAGAGTTAGTTGGCACTTGTACATCTAGACCTTCACTTCAAAAAAGAGAAGCCATTGTCACCCCACACTAATCTGCATGACATCTCATGGGATAGGAGTCTAACCACAGCTGCCTAGTGACCTGACTGAAATACTCCTGAGGGTCAGCTGTGGATGCAGTCTCATTGGAAGAGACACTGTGTGACATGGCTTGGGGCCTGTCTGCCTGGGTGGCTAAGTTGCAGGTCAGCCCAGTATCAACAGCTTGTTTGTTGGCTTATTGCCACCAGATGCTAGCCAGACAGGGAGCGTTGCACCTTTTGTGGCAAAAGACAACAGAGATAAATGTGTTACGATAATTTATTGCCCCCTTTGTCATGTCATTCACTCATGGCCAGAAATTCTGGTCTATTAATTCTCAGAAAACATGCATGTTTGAGCAGTGTTTACTTTCTCAGCAGATCCAAGGTTCCTCTGTTGCACAATAACCTGACAATGTCAGGGTGTTTAAATGGACAAATAGCAGGCAAGAAAGTAAGCAAAGCCATCAGTGTCACTAAGGTGGTGGTGACTTCTGTTCTACCCTTCCATCAAGTTGCCAACTTTTCAGGTTTTGAAATAAACTTTACCGTTACTCTTCTGTAAGCCCCAATGTTCATATGTTATCTCTTCGGTTACTCTCGAAGCAAATACATGTGTCAAAATATTCCAGTTTTTCAGGCTGAACTGATTTGGATGTTAGGTGTTTAAAATTATGATTCTGTAACAAAACTGATCTGGAGAAAGGTGAAAATAATTGCATGAGGAAACTTTACTGAAAAGAGGACAAAACTTCTCATTAAGTTACTCGCGAAGATCTGTGTGAATGTTATTTCCATTTCTACAAGAAAGAAGATTTTTTCCTCGCCCTTCTATCCTTCTTCTGTGGAAGGCTGTCCTTCTGCATGTTACTGCCCTGGATGTGCATTATCCATAAGCAGAGAGAAAGGGTAAGTCTTTAAACACAGCTCTCCTTGACAAATATAGAAGGCAAATTGAGGCTGATAATTCAGTAATAATTTATTTCTCCCTCAACAGGTATTTTTAACACAAACTCTGCAAACACTGGAGAATACAGATCAACCTAGAAAATGAATTGTCCCATTGAAGTTAATGGGATCATTTGCATGGATCAACTATAATTGTGATACTTACTACAGGTTGTCCTCTATGGCATGGGTTTTGCAGCTGTGCAGTCTAAGTCCTGCTCTGAACAGGTACTGGTTAGAATGAAGAAAAAGGCAATTTCATCCCCGTGATACTACAGTGGTATCATTTTGGTTTGAAAATTGAACAGAGGGTTTTTTGATTTTTTTTTTTTAATTTTATTTTTCATGTCCTTGACTGGGCCTTACCCTTCTGGGAAAGCAAAACATTAGGCCAGAAAGCATTTTTTTGCAGTGTTTTGTCTACATTGAAAATAACTATAAAATTTGAAATGTAACTTATTCAGTAATTTCTTTCCATTTTTAAATTTGGATTACTTATTTTGTACATCCACAACAATAATTTGGGTTTTCAGAGGTAATTTTCAACCAGTGTAAGTAGCCTATGTGGTTCTAAATATTTTGGAAGTCTGTTCAAATCCAAAGCTTGTCTACTGAAAATAACAGCAAGGCCGTATTACTTTAAAACAAACTTATTAACAATCAACAGAGCTCACTGCTTGGTAAGAACTATTTGCTGTCTTCTGCTACTTAGACTAACAATTTTCCTATATAAATAGATGTAGTAAAAGTAATTGAACAAGATTGTAGCCTGATTATGTGTGCAGGTAGTCTAATAGCTGGGGACCCAAAGACACTGGTGACCTGTTTCCTGGGATGCAGCTTCGGAGCTGGAATACCTCTGTTTCTCACTATGACTTGCCTCAGCCAAGTGCAAGGCACATGCAGAAGAAAGGAAAATACTTTTACTGAAATCTGATTCTGGCAACTCTCAGAATTCAGAAGCTGTCTGCCCCAGGAATGGTATCCTTGGAAGATTCCTCAGACTCTTGCTTTGCAGGTATAAATGTGAGGGTCTCAAACCTTTTAGACTGCTAATTCATCTGTAGATGCCAACATTTTAAAGAATCTGACTCTTTTTCACTGCTATAAGGCTGTCAGGAACAGGAATGTCAACTGACTCTGGCACCCTGTGAAAATCCTTGGGGCTGCTGCCTTCATTTTGTGCAGAATTCCTCTAAACAGAATGTTCCAGTTCTTTTGAAACAATATTGTAGAAGTGTGGATGTTTTCCCTTCAACAGATAATATAAAAACATCCTACTAAACAGTTTCTGTGGTTTCACACACTGTAAGTGGAAGTTAAGTGGAAAGCATTTTTTAAATTGTGAGTGTAATGATCTGCATCCAGTTGTAGTTCCTGACTGATAGTGGTGCCAGGAAAGGAATTGTGTCCGGCCTATCACCAGGGTATGATTGTGTTATGGGTTAGAAAAAGAAATGCAAATTTGTTTCCTTTCCCCTGAGGTACCAGGGAGGCTGTGTAGGTGGGGAGGGGCTGGCTGGGAATTGATGTGCGATACTTAAGAACAAAAGGGAGTTATCTGTCCAGCTGCATTCCACGTTAATGACACACAATGGACCATACTTAAGGACAAAAGAGACCACTTGCCCAGCCCAGAAGCCAGGACAATTCCCCCAGTTAAAGAAAAACAAAGACTTGGAAATACTGACAAGGGGGATGTTTCCCCAGATGCTGGAGCATCATGAGAGAACTGCCAGAGACTTGCGCGATAGGTGGGTGAAGACTGGGCTTGCCTCACTCTTCGCTCTGCGTTCGGTGAGGACGGTCCTGTCTGCAGTGAGTGCCAGTTTCACTCTGAGAACACCGCTACCCTGCGAGGTCTCTGCCGGCTGGCTCCAGAGCACAGATACACTGTGACATCTCCAAGGGTTCCGCCAGGCACAGGGTACAGAGTTACGCTGTAACCAGTCGCTGCCAAGAGCTGCTCGTCTCTGCTGTTTCCTGCCTTCTGCTGGTCTGTCAGTGGGTGATACCGAGGTCCATCACTCCCCAGTCAACCCTGCCTGTCTGCACTGCTCGCTGCCCGCTGCCGAGGTTGGTGGAGCCGGGCTGCTGCCCTGTGGGTTCACACCGGGAGCAACCCCCCCTTTCCCGTTCGCCGGAGCTGCCATTGCCACGTGAGGGTCATTGTGCTGGCGCCACAGCGCCCCCTGCAGCCGCGGGGGAGTCACCACAGCCTCTCTGCTCCAACAGAGGATCTCCCAACAACACACAAGGAACTGATAAAGGGTTTGTCTGTTCTCTTATGGTTGCCGTTTAACTGTCTTGTTTTATATATATAGATATATAACCCTAGTAAAGAACTGTTATTCTTTTTTACCACATCTTTGCCTGAGAGCCCCGTAATTTCAAAGGTACAGTAATTCGGAGGAGGGAGGGAAGTCATCCTGTACTCAAAGGAGGTTTCCTACCTTCCTTGACAGACACCTGTCCTAGAAACCAGGACAGACTGGGAGGACCAGGGGCATGCTGCGTGTAGGTCTTAGGTTTAGCTTAGTAACTGCAGAAGAGGATGACCCAGCTAGACAGTGACTAAGTGTGAGCGCAGATGTATGATGTCCCTTGACCTTTGTGGGATAAACACCAGAAAGTACAACTGGTTGAGCAATTGTGGGCTCAGAGAGCTGTCAAAGCCATTTATTCTGCAAACCTTGCACAAAAATCACTGAGGAGAAACTCAGAACTCCTCTGGTATAGTGCTGGGCTAAAAAGAGTTAAATTGTAGACAGGCGGTTTTTTTTTAGTTTATGCTCTAGTTTCTTAAGCTGGTGAAGCTACTGTAAGACAAGGGAACAGAAGATTATTAAAAAACCCAACAAAATTCATTCACCAAGCTGCAATGTTTGAATCACCAGCACCTTGTATGACAATATTCTCTACTGCCTTGGAGTGATTTATTATAATAGTTTATTCCATGATCCTCTGCTTATGCCCAAAAATGGTTCCTGTAGCTTTAAATTTGGAGACCAGAGGAGTGTGGGGCTGGATTGGGGAGGTGGCTTCTTGCCTTTGCTGGGCAGGTGGATTTGAAGTGTCACTGCCTAGGCTTTCTGTGGCTCTGTGCAGCATGGTTTCTCTGCTTGTCTGACTTGGTTTTTCGCCCAGGCAAAAAAAAACTTTTCCTTTCCCTGGCTTGGAGAAACTGGAGTAGTGATCTTTTGGCTGCCTGGAAGTGAACTGAACAGCTGCTGCTCCAAGACCAGAGGGAGCAGGACCGGTGGGAGTGGAGCCGCTGCATTCAAGCCCCGAGCCTTGGGGAACCAAGCTGAGGAGAGAGAGCACACCAAAAGGCTCCAGCCCAGCTGTTTCCTCTGCCGTGACTGCTGTGGAGAAGAGGTCGACACCAGGTAGCCACTGGGATTTTCCCCTGCTGCTGGAATTCCTCTGTGGAGGTTCTGCTTCCCTCAGCGTGAGAGCTGGCTCCATCTTAGACCACGTGTTGGGAGAGGGTATTCCTCCAGCACTGTCCCCATTCTCCGAACATATTTTTGGGTCTTTGTTCCTCTGTGTGTGTGTGGGGGGAAGTGGGTTCTGATGGTTTAGTGTTTAACAGTTATTTACTTTTTCCCTTGCCTTGCGGATGGGCATTCTGTTTGTTAATAAACCCTTTTTTTTCTTTTTCATCTATTAGTATTCATTTCCTATTGGTGGAAAGGGATTGTTAGAACCCTTTTAGAGAAGAGGACTCCTTCCAAAGAGTCGTCCCTTAAATTTGTCTCAAAACTGAGACATCTGCTTAATCCATTAGGGTACTGTGTCAGGGGAGGTTTAGGTTGCACATCAGGAAAAGGTTTTTCACCCAGAGGGTGTTTGGGCACTGGAACAGGATCTCCCCAGGGAAGTGATCACGGTGCCAAACATGTCTTAGTTCAAGAAGTGTTTGGACAATACTCTCAGGCACATGATGTGACTCTCGGGGCTGTCGTGTACAGGGCCAGGAATTGAACTTCAATGATCTGGATGGGTGCCTTCCAGCACAGGATATTCTGTGATTCTGTAACTAAATTGGCATATACACTTGACAGCAAGTACTTTCAGTCTGTCTGCAAGTAGAGATGTAATCACTATTGCAGATATGACACATTCATAATATAAGAGTAGTAGTTTCATCCAACACACACAACACACATGCACACAATGTTATGTTAACCTAGTTAATAATTAGTCAAAACTTGTTTATGCCTTATTATGTTCATCCTGAAGCAGTACATTGGGTTATCCTACATTATAGATACTAATCTGTTATTTCTCTAATATCATCCCTTGAAATAACAATAACTAAGTTCCAGTCATGTGATGAATGTTAATTTGCAATTGATGTTGTCGAAGAACCAGCTCCCTGTCGAAGAAACGAAGCTTCTTTTTTTGTGGTTGGCTTGATTGCTTTTGCAGTGCTGAAAATCCTACAAGTTGTTATTTGGATATATTTAAATGAGATTATATATAAATAGCAGTTTAAACAGAACAATGTCATTTTGGCATTTCTTCTGGGAAAATGAGGTATTTTTATTTGGAGATAATGACAATTCAACTTACATACTTAATATGTGATGGTTTGAGCAAGAAATTTGGATGAGCTCTAAAAATGACAAAGTTATTTTTCTCTTCCCCTTCCAGAGAGGAATGTGCATCAGGGAGCTTATATTTCCCTCCAATAATGCACCTAACTATGACAGTAATGGAAAGGAGGCACCACCATAGTAATAGGAGTGCTTTTGTGAAAAGATGTTTTTGCAGTGACCTTGCTGTGAACTGCACTCAAAAACTATTCTCACTTCAGCTGAGTATATGTCACTACATACAGCCTTCATCCTCCTCCTGTTACAATTTTTGTCATGATTTTGACTATATGAATAATATTTTCACTCTAACAGTGAAACAGGGGTGTCTTGAGATGTTCTGATCTCAGGAAGAAAAGATCTGCTTCAGGTTGCTGGAACCAAATTCATTCAGCTTTTAATTTTAGACAGCTTCTGAGTTCAGTTGTGAAGTGGAGCAGACATCACCAGACTCATTCTAGGTGACTTGAGTTGCAGCAGGGGTAGGCCATGAGGTGGGCTTAGAGCATTACAGGAGTTTTAATTTGAGTTGTTCATTACAGCTCAGCTTTAGTACTGGGATTTGAGAAGTTTATTACAGCAATGAAATAGTTTTCTATTTGTGCTCACTTCTGGTATTTCTGTCCTTAAAATTCATAATGAAAACATGTTAGACTATAGATAATATCTGCAGAGAAATGAATCTTATTAGTGAAAGGTTTGAATATCCACTACCCAGAAGTCAACTGGACAAAGAATAATAAAATAATAAGATCCTACAATTTTAGAGATTGTTTAAAACTTTCCTTCAAAGAGGCTGCTTTTTTATTTGGTTTGGGTTTTTTTTCCACATTTATTCAGTATGGTTTCACTGATTCCCAGTGCTATTATTTCTGCAGTTTTTGCCAAAATATGTTTCCATCAACAAAGCGTCAAGGTCATAGAGTGACATGGGTAGAGAAGGAAAACAAAAGGGAGCAGAGATGCTGAGGGAGATAAATGAGAAATTCCAAAGCAGCCTGTCCTGCCTTCCTTTCCTGGCTTAATCCTGGGCTGTACTGAACGTCTGGTGTGTAAACATGACCCGAGGTGCATGTGCAGCCTGTTTTCCAGGACCATTCCCACCTGTCACTCTTGTGTTTCCCAGGAGTTAAGGGTCTTTTTCTTTGGTCATCCCTGTTCCAGCCCTGGGTGGAGAGGTGTGGGAAAGTGTGCTGCTTTTTGTTGGTAACGACGGAGTAACCTTCACCTCTTGCATCTGCCTCCAGCTCCAAGATATTTAACCAGCAGAAATGTGTACTGGGTTCACATGGTTCAAATAAACAAGTTTCATTTCATGCACTTTGTGTTAGTTAGCTATCTTGAGGGAAGTTATTTACAGCTAATTCTGCCTACCTTTTGATCTCACTAGCTTTCTGCCCCCCTTCCCCAAAATTCTTTTCCATTCTTGATTAATTTCCAAGGTATGACTAATGCATTTCTACAAATGCTTTGGGCTTCACACCCCAGCTCTTTTACTTCGATGATTTGTTTCATCATAATCCTGTTTACTAATGTTTCAGTCAACAAGAGCTGTTCTCTCCCCAGGGAGAATACAGGAGTAATAATGCCTAAAATTATTCCTAATCTAGTTCCGACTACTACATGATGAGAAACATGAGAGATTTATTATTGTTAATAAAAGTCTTGTGGTACTTCAGATGGTTGAGTAATGGGCATTAAAATATGAGCTCAGGTACTTAACAGAGAAAAAGATTAAAGTATGGTAGTATTAAGGTTTAAAATAGGAGACTGTACCCTTCTGCCAGTGAATGTAAATCAGTTGTGAGAATAGTTGCAAACGATTTCTGTTGTTTCATTTAGACTTGTCTAGGCTAGCGTTTATCCAGAAATTTACCACTGTTACAACTTCATTGCAAGTTTTATAGTGTAGGAAAAGTAAAGTTATTTAAACAGTCCTAGCCCTGGTTTAAATACCATTGATTTCTGTCTGGTAAACTGGTGGCAGGCAGTGCAGGAAAGCTACCTCAAGGAGACACAGCAGAGAAGCTGCAAACACTGGAAAATGGCCATCTGCATGTCTCCCATCCATGTCCAACAGAAAGGGTAGGTTGGGATCTGGCAGGGGTTAGCAGCTGGTAGGAAGTCTTTGGGGAAGTGCAAAGGAGCCCTGGAATTCCCTTTAACCCTTGGAGAGGTTCCTGTGGGTATGGGGTGATGGGTATGACTAGAAGTGTGATCTAAGCAGGAATTAAGGATCAGGGATTGGAGAGGTCACTGGGACTTTATGTTCTTCTTCCTCTGCTCTCTTTTACTTGGCTGAAGTGAGAATCATTCTTCATGTGCATAAATATTTATGTTCTTTCCGCCCTATGTCATCCCAAAAGACATTGAGACTGTGCTGAGTTGTTCACAGAGACACTATTATTAGCTGGATTGCACAGAGGTCCGCAAGGTTATGATCAAAATATTGTGCTCACAACATATGGAAAAGTTAATTAATCTCAACACAAAAGAACATTGTGTTGAAGGCCACCTATTCATCTGAAAAAGCGAGTGGACATAATCAACTAAGAGGACATTTGTGTTGTTTCTCTTTAATATGGTAGTATAAGGAGATGTAATATTCCAGGGAGGATTCTACGGACACAGGGGAGAAAGTGACTTAGTCTGGAACTTCAGCAGGAAGACGGAATAAGACTCACACAGTCTTGTGCCTCCAGGCTGATGATAACAGTATGGCAATTATCTGGGAAGGTCCTAAACCTTTGCTGGAATTCCAAGCACATAAGTTGGTTTTGTGTAAAAAGTGTTCTCACACAGCTTTCTAAATTCTAATCTATTTTAAAGACTATGGTAATCCATGTAATTAAGATTAAGCACACTTTTTCTCTTCTTGAGATCCAAAAATCAGAAAGCAATTATACTGGAGATATTTATCATTCCACCTATTGCAGCTGCTGCTTTATCATTTCTCATTCCAAAATAAGAGCAGTATTTTCCAACTACAGTTAAACTGTGTGAGTTGCTCAAAAAAGAATGGCTTATAAATGACATGATAGGAGGCACTGGGGGAACACTGTAGTCTTCTTCAGAGCTGCTGGCTGCTAGGAGTCCAGCTTGACCTGCTGAGCATGTGGGGCCATTTCAGTCCAGCAGACACTAGCAGGTGAACTGGCAGGAGCAGCGGTCACAAGCAGTAGAAGGACTCATTATTCTTGTTAGAAGTTGATTTGTAGGAGGTCGTTCAGGCAGCGAGAAGCACTTACTGGATTTTTTAAGAAAGGTTTTAGAGTGGTGGTAGGATGTTCCAGTACGTAAAAGGGACCTGCTGGGAGAAATCTGGAGAGGGACTTTTTAAAAGGTCATGTAGAGATAGGACAAGGGTAATGGGTTTAAACTGAAAGAGAGCAGGTTTAGATCAGATATTAAGAAGAAATTCGTTATTGTGATGATGGTGAGACACTGGCACAAGTTGCCCAGAGGACATGTAGATGCCCTGTCCCTGGAAGTGTTCAAGGCCAGGCTGGATGAGGCTTTGAGAAACCTGGACTAGTAGAAGGTGTCCCTGCCCATGGCAAGAGAGTTGGAATTAGATGGTCTTTAATGTGCCTTCGACTAAAGCCATTCTATTATTCGATTGACTCCAATTTACTCAAACACATGAAAAGATTGCTCTTCAATGAGTTTGTTTTAAAGGAATTCCTGTAGGAGAATAACACCAAGTGAGCTAATGAGGAGTCGGGATATTACTGACTGCTATTAGCCCGGGCTGTTCATAGCAAGGATGATCTAAGTCATTGAATACAGCAATGTTTTTTGTCCCAAGTAAATCGAGGGCTCACAACACCCTCCTAACCCAAAGCCAAAATTCTTCAGTTAAGTTACCTCTGACAGGCATCTACCCTGTTTCACCTAAAGAAGTACAGTTAGTAGCTGTTTCTTGGATCTTATTAATAAAAAAAGTTTGTATAAAATTTAAAAGGAAAGATTAGGGCATGTCCCTATAGAACTACGGATGTTTCTTAGAAATCTTTCTGTTTGGATACTCTACACTTAAAACTGAAGTGCTGAAGGGTTGAGTCTTGATATTAAGTGCAGATGGTTATGATACTAAGATATTTACTTCACTGACTGAACTTGTTACAAATGTAATTTGTCCTTTATGTATTTCCCCTGAACTGTTTTAGTGGGCTGACTGGTAAGACTCAGGTGACCATATGATTGTACAAATTTCAGAAAATAACATGGCATGATATTTTCTAAGCCATAAATTTAGAAGTTTTTTTTTCTTACAGCAGTGACAATGATGTGTAGTGACAATGACATGCTAGGTACTTTCCAAACTCACAGAAGAGTCTGTAGTGCAATGGATTAACATCTAAGAGGAAGACAAAGTGAAGGAGAAGAGGGAAGTAGAACAGTAACAGCTAATTGCTATTGAAACAAACAAGATTCTCTGCAAGAAAAAAACCAAGATTAACAAAAATCACTAAAGACCTCAGTAGTGTGTTTGGTGTTGGGGATTAAAGAGAGATTTAAAAGTGGAAATAATAATAATGACCTGTAGAGATGGCCATGCATGGGCTGGAGGAGGACTATCAACAAAGGTATATAAATGACTTTATGAGAAACTGCCAGTCACAGAAAAATGGATGATTCTTTAGTAGTGTCATGAGAGGAAATGAATGTAGAGAGATTTTGCAGCTGGTGCCAGATGGTAGGATGCTGCAACCTTCCCGAGAGCGCAGCTGCGTCCAGCGGTGCCTCGGCACAGTGTGCAGTGGTCAGCACACACTCATACACTCAGCGCCTTTAGCTGGAGTAAAGAGTCGGGAGGTGGCTCTTCTGAAGTAGCAACTTGTTTATTTCACGGGTCCGGGAATCAGGGGCAGAAGAGGCAGAAGAGCGCAAACCACAGGGGTGCACAGGGTTTTATACTGAACTGAACAGGGGCGAAGAGAACACTGGGAACCAATCACATGAGGGAGAGAGGGAGGAGGAAAGGTGGGACTACAATACATAAACCAATGAGGGTAGGTGAGGGGAGGAACAGGGGAACAAGGCCAATGGGGCACCGAGGAAGGGAGAACTTTCCAGAACAAAACCATATAGGGGTACACAGATTGACAGACTTAACTGAACAGGGGATGTACCGAAAACAGGGCCTAGAGGGGGCAGAGACCTTCCTCACTACTACAACTGAGGGGGGAGACCTTATAGATGGCTGGCCCATCAGGCCAAACCACCATCACAGAGACACACGTTTACAAAACTGTGAAAAGGGAAAAAAATGCACACCCAAACAATCCTGTAATTTCAAAGAGAAACTGGGCAGAGAACAGCAAGGCACATTGCAAAGGTAAATAGCAAATAAAATACAGCATGTAGTGCCTACGTGTTCATTTCTTCTGTGCCATGACACATCTTTGTTTTGCAGTCCTGTTCCACTAGTACAGTACTAGTGAGAACACTGGTGCAAATAATGCACCACTAAAATTGCCCCCAAATTCTTCCCTGTTCTCAGAGGCAAATCACCTTCAGATATGGTACATGGACATGAGAAGAGGTGGATGGTACCTTTGGAGGACTCAGAGAGGCCTTGCAATTAAAAAACAGCAGGAAGTTGTAAAGCCAGATAAATAACTCACTGACCACATCACTGTTTTTATTCTAGGTGAATCATCTTTATCTTTCTTACCTTTTCAGGTGATTCTGTGCAGACCTTGTCTATAGAGGAAACATGTTCATATCAAACAACCAGTGACAAGGATCTTAATTTGTTCAAAAGGCTGTGAAAAGTACTCTCTGAAAGTCTCCAGCCTACTTTTTCCTCCTTCCATTTTACATCCTTTCTTGCTGCTCTTTGAAATAAGTCTTAGTTATTTAGAGTGAGGTGGAATCTAGATGGAGTATGAACCACCTCAGTGTTCAGCTGCTTTGATCCTATTCCTTGTGGCCTACATAGCTGCAGGAGCAGAGGTTATTTCTGTCCTATTCATCCTGGCACTTTATTCTACATGCATTATCATGACCTCCATGATACGTGGGTAGTCTTCAGCGTATGCAACAGCAGTAGTAGCAGCAACAACAAGCAGCACCATTTGGTGCAGTCTAATCTATGAGAGAAAGTGTTTTGTGCAACCTGAAGGGGCTATCACAGACGAGCTATCAGAGTAGTAATCCCTTTCTACATGAAAGGAGATGATAAAATGGCACAAAAGCAACTTGAAAAGAGAACAGAAGGTGAGGGTTGCACATACTTGAACGTCACACAGCAAAGCTCAAAGTTTCAAACAAATGTAACACCAAGGTTACATTTGTAACCAGGGAAACAATTTTGCGGTGATGAAGGACAGCGTGGGTGTAGGAGAAGCTTTTGCTGTTCAGACATAACCAGAATAAAGGTAACAGTATAGCGGTCTGCCTTTCTCCTGTAGCTCAAGACAATATCTCAAGATACAGAAAAGGGTGTCTGAGTAGCATTAACCACCATGGGAGATCAGCAGAGATATGTAAGTGGAGATCATGTCAATGGGTGAGAATCACTGACTGAAAAAAACACTGGAAAACCTCAGCGAGAGTGGGAGAGGAAGGGCGAGTTGAGCCTACTGAAGAATCATTGCAGTGACTTCACTGCGTTTTGCCATGGTGGGCTTACTTCTTTCAAAAGTGCTGCAGAAAAGGATTCCTGGGTTAACTGGCTGTATCTATGACCAGCCTCATGTTTTAATTTTTTTTTTTTTAATCATAGATTCTGCTAGAAGTATTAAGGTATTACATATCTGCAGAAAGGAATTACTAAAAAAATAATAAAGTTGTTGGGGGGAGAGAAGAGAGAGAGATGTGATGAGGAAAAAGAGGCTAGTTCCAACTAATTGAATGTTATTAAGATTCTTAAACTCGTGAAAATACTTAGTGGCTTTTTAGTGCACCCCATTATATTTCTAAACGAAATATCCTAATGACTGCCTAATCAGCCATTTATTTACTATGGTTATTAGGATACATATCTTTTAAGCTGTCTAAAGGACAACAGTGTATCACAATCTATTTCAAGAGTAAATGAACTTCGACAGCAGTCTCCTCAAGGCAGCAATTTTGTGGCCTGTGCAGTACTTGCCCAAAGAAGTCTTGGTAGAGTAGCATTTACTTGTGATGCTATGGACATACGTAGAATAATTGTTGTTCTCAGGTTCGAATAAACACACGGACACAGCTGTCAGGGTTCTCCAACAGGCAGAGGCCAAAATGGAGGACGAGGAGAGGAGGAAGAGAGAGCTGGCCTCTGCC
>JACAXG010000498.1:0-16234 GCA_018881555.1 Amblyornis subalaris
CCAGACCCGTCTGGAACCGGCCAACATTCTGTTTTTAGGCCACCAACAAATGCTATAAACCAAAATGTAAACACTGTCAGTCGCAAGACTTTTCTAACTCGCCTTACGAAATCTACTCAAGTGTACCAAACCCCTTTTCCCTTGTTAAGTTACTACCTCGTACCTCACTTCAGTGCCTATATCTATGACTACCTCATTCATTTATGAAAAAAGGAGGGGGAAGTGTGGTAGAGAGGGACAGGCGGATGGAAGATCACGCGATGTGACGGAAAGCAGGAGCAGCATGGAATCTTCCTCCCTTCATTCCTTTGTGATAAGAGCATGCAAACCCTCCTAACTCCAGTAGTTTTCCACTCCTTACTAACTCCAGCTATCACACAGTCCCCCTTTCCTGATGTAGTGAAGCCCCTCGACTATTTAACCTCATGAGATAAGATAATAAACGCCATTTGACCATCCACGACATTGGTGTCTGTGTGTCCATGGCCCGAGTGGCCACGGGGTAGGCCGGGCTGCCGTGCTAGCCTCTTGAACCAGATCGCCTTGTCTTCCTAGCAGAAGGCAACATTCAACAGTGCCAATGCGGTTACAAGCTTCAATCATTTCTTCTAGGGTTGGATTTTGATGAGGCAATCATTTAAGGAGCTTTTTGCAGTCTCCGTTCACATTTTTGATAGCAAGCTTTAAAAGCAAAATTTCACGAGCTTCGGAGTGTTCAACCTGGCGCTCAAGTGCCTGCTGAAGGCGGTCGATAAATTGCATGTAGGATTCACGAGATTGTTGCACAATAGTTGTAAATGCTTTCCGCGGTTACTGTGAATCAGGGACCTTAAGAAGGGCTAAGCGTGCTGCTTCATGGGTTGCTTCGAGGGCCTCTCTAGGGCAGTCCCGGGCTTGGGCTAAGGGGTCCATATAAGGTCCTGTCCCCATAAGGTGATTAAGCGTAAGAACTGCTCAAGTCCAATTATTATGACCAACATAGGTAACAAGGAGGGCTTGTAATCCTTTCCTCCACTCAGTTTCCCACAGAGAGTATTGCATAGGGGTTAACAAAAGCTGAGCAAGCGATTTTAAATCATGTGGGGTCATAACATAAGCATTAAACACAGAAGACAGCAAACTCACGAAGTACGGAGAGCTTAAACCATGCTCGATTACGGTCCGATGGAGCTCTTTAATTACCGAAAAAGACAGGAGTTCCCACTGCGGATTCCATTGGCCGTTATCCTGGCTCTAATAAAGAACAGGTGCAATGTCCAGTTCCCCCTCTTTCAACACCTCCCGTTTCAAGCAAGCCCAATTATCATGGGCGTCAGGGGGATAAAGGTCCGGTTCCTTCTCAGGATTAATAGGTCCAGGATCAAAGGGATCTCCCTCCCCCTCCTCCTCCTCCTCCGAGCTAAGTTCCCAGGTAAATGCCACAACACGTTGCACAGGACTGGTCTCTGAAACAGATTGCAGTTCTGAGCGGGGGGCAGATGGCTGCACCGGAAGAGAAGCCGCAGACTGCTCGGAGCCCTCGTGTTCCTCCGATGGAGGTATGCTGGGGACGCTCCCTTTAGTCTTTTCCTGGAACCCCTCCTGGACTGTCATAGTCTCAAAAATCACTCTCCAGGATGGAAGCATGCCTGCAGCCGTCTTATCCCCTTTTGTGGCATAGTGCCACAGCTTGACCCCCACATCATCCCACAGTTCTTTAGTAAAAATCGTAGATGGGGTAACCCCGGGCAGCGTGGCCGCTGTCCATTTCAGCATGACTTTTAGGTCATGCGAAGACAGAAGTTTGCCATGCTTATCTAATAATTTAGTCATGAGATCAAATACATCTCTTTCCTGGGCAGACATGCTGCTACGCATCTTCCCTACAGCTCACCTCCTTCTCCCGGAGGGATTCCTTGCCGGCCGGCTCCTGCTTCCTTTCAACAGCACTTCAAGTCCTGTAGGGTTCACTGACGGTTGCACATATAGGCAATTTCTCGCACAGGAGCACCATTTGTCGGGTGATTGAAGAGGCGGGATGCAGCTTGGCGCAAGCAAAAGTCCGTTTATTAAAAGCATGGCAGCCTTATACACTCTTGCCATTTCTATGATTCCTTAACCACAGTCTTACATGATTTCCTTAAAACAAAGCAACTACCTCCCTTAATTCTTCCTTCTACATTTTTGTTTGCATTTCCCAGGGCTTCTGTCCCACTAGGGTCAGAATGTCCATATTACTCATCAGCTCTGCTGTACTTTGCGCTCTGCTGCCCAACTGCTCCCCTTCACTCCCTCCAAATTATTATAACCTTGAAATTACAGGGCTTTCAGGCAAAGATATGGGAAAAGGAATAACAGTTCTTTACTAGGATATATATATAATGAGACAAGCAAAACAGCAACAACAACAAAAAAAACAAAACCAGAAGACCCAGTAACAGCCTTTCTTGTCCGTTCAGCAATTTCCCTTTTTGGAGTAGTTATGGGCACAACTGGCAGGGGGCGCTGTTGGCTTGTGTTGAGGCAGAGAGGCTGCAGTGACTCCCCCCTCTGCATGGCAGGGGTGTCTCAGGCAAGAGGGGAGATGTCTCCCCTTGCAAAACTCACAGGGAGCACTCTGAGCAACGAGCTGGACCGCAGCAGTATCCTCGGAGCAGTGGCTGGAACAGTGGAGGCAGGCAGACCCGGGGGCAGATGGCCAGCTACAGTGCAGCAACAACCCCAGCCATGGCAGGAACAGCGGAGACAGACGATCCGATCAGCAGCAGGTTACAACATAGCACTGTATCCAAGCTGCAGCAGGACCTGCGGAGATAGCCAATCCGATCAGCAGCAAATCACAACATAGCACTGTTCTCAGGACAAACGGGCACTCACTCCCCCCACCACGCACAACCACCTTCCCCAACTACTGAGCCGAAAAGAGACAGAGCCCAGCCCCTGCTCCCTCCAGCCAAGTCTCGGAGTCTCCCCACCTCTTGTGGGATCACGCTGCAACTCTCGCGAGCAACCCCCCAGCCAGAGAGCTCTGTTTCTCTGTCTGGGCAATCAACTTGTCATGTGGGAGTGCTTGACCATGTTCTTTTGTTTCTTCATTGCCCCCATTTGTTTCCTAGACAACAAATGGGAACAAAATTCCTTGAGAGAAAGAAAAAAAACTTAACCCCCAACATCATGTTGTCCACAAATCCAGTAATGACCTTTTAGGGCCCGACTTCTGTCAGGAAAAGAGTCACTCCAGATTCTGTTATGTTGGGGTTGTTCATAATATAACATGTTTCCAGGTCCTATAGGCCCTCCATGCAGAGCTTCCTGGGGAAGTATGAGTGCACTTCCACACCCCTGTGTTTGGCCACCAGACACAGTTACATTACCACTGTGTTCCTTTCCATTTTGTCTAACTGGTTCCTGTAGTGGTTTTAGCAAGTTAGGAAAAAAATTTATTTGTTAGAACAGGAAAAAAACAGCTTCGCTCGACTTTTTTTGATTGGCTGAGAGCTTAGAGTTGTGGACATGTCGCTAGACCAATGGATAGCTGGTGGCGCCTCTGTGATTTGCATATTATGAGGAAGAAGCCAGAAGCATGGCCATGTTCTACTCCCCTACCAGAGGGGTGGTGGCCCCCTCCGGGGCTCCTTCCCGGGAGCCGCTGCTGCCCAGTCGGCAGCGGCTGAAGCCAAGTGGGCTGCCTATTTCCAGCAGTTGCTAGCAGCCATAAAATCTCTGTGAGCAGCTGCGCAGCCTGGACTGTGTGGTGGAAGCCCCCGGCGCTGCGCGGTGGCTCCAATTCCAGGGGGGCTTTTCCCGCGGTGCAGCGCAATTTGCACTGAATATCGGCTAGAGACCACCATGTAGCCGGCAGCGAGAGACATGGTGGGGGCTCCAAATAAGACGAACTCTCCAGGCATAATTTGCAGATACTAGTTCTTCTTCCAAGTCAGAGAGAACAAAAAGGTGGGGTCGTGTGGAGAAAGCTAACATGGCAGCGCTGGGTGACAAGAAGCTAGAATGGCGGCATGAAGGTCAGCGAGAGAGAGAAAGCAGAAACACCGAAGACTGGAACTGAATTTCTCCTGCAAGCTGTGGTGAGAGCTGTAATGTAACAAACTATTCCTCTATAATTCATTGGAAGTACATTTGGGGGGATGTGGATTTTATATTACAGCCTGAGAAGGCCTGCCCACACCAGGGCATACGCATTGCTGGGGCTTGGTGGAGATTGAAGAAAGAACTTATTTCCAGGCTGGAAGAACTCATCCTTAAAAAGACTCACCCCATGGACTCTCTTGTGGCCCACGTTACCAGTTGTGAAAAGACTGCGAGTTTCCCGTGGGAGAGAAATTGTTTCTCCACAGTACAACAGCTTTTCGGGCAGTAGCTGTTGTGAAGTTACAGCAGAAGAAACTCTTTTCCATAAGCATAAAGAAAGACTCTCAAAACCCCATGTTTGTTTTTCCCCTTGCGCAGTCGCTGAGAAGTGGGAAGGTGTTGTTATAAATAAAAAAAATAATAATCCTGGATGGGTTTTGGGGTCCCTTGCAGTCTTCCTGAAAGTGTGGCGTTTGTCTGGCGGTGCCGTGATGTGTTCGGCGGTGCACACACACACACACAAACGCGTACTTAGTTGAGGCAAAGAGTCGGAGGGGTTCTCCTTATGTGTTCCATGAAATAAGTTTATTCCATGAATCGTCAGGGAAGGAGAGAACCCAGAACAATGGAGGGGTTCAGGTTTTATCCCAGGGGCAGTGGGGGCAGAGAGACAACAGGGACCAATGGGTTGAGGGTCAGGGGGCAGAGAGAAGGCGGGGTAATGCAACTTTAACCAATAGGGGTAAACGAGGGGAGGAGTGGGGTACAGGAATAAATGGGATGCCGAGTAAGGGAGAACACTCTAGAACTGACCCTTATAAGGGAACAAGGAATAATAGGCTGCTCGGTCACTCCTGCAGCTGGCTCAAACACTGCAGCACTCTCTGCTGCAGGTTCAGCTACCTCTACATCTCACCCTTCTTTGTTTAGAAAAAAGAAGGCCTTTCCCACAATAAAAATTATCAGAATATTTTATAGTCCACTTTTAAACAATGATTTTACCCAGCCTCCCAGCCCCAGCTGTCCCGAAAGTCCACTAAGCCAGTCCATTCTTTCTTTGGTCTTCAGCTCTTTAATTACTTTCATATAGATGCTTTGATCGTGTGATGACAGGTCACTTTCAATTCAGACATAAGCTTCTGGCTGAGGTGACTCAAACGGGACAATCTACACGATGTTGTCGGCTGTTCTGGTGGTCCAGCAGACACAGCAGACTCAAAGGAAGTGGAGGTGGTTCATTCTGGCCATGTGTGGGGRTTGGGCTAGGCTTTTCTGTGGGCTCATAAAACAAAATCGTTAATAAATTATAAAATAGTTTTCCCTTAACTCTCCGTTCCCCTACTCCCCCTCTTCTTAACAAAAACATAATATAGGCATGGGGTATAGGATAGATAAAGGGATTATGAGATAGGGAAACACATGAGGGAAGAGACAAGAGGGGTTAATGGCTTGGGGTTTAAACTGCCTGGAGGAGGCACAAGTTAGATGTTTTAGTAGTTTGTCGACTTGAGCCGACATCACCTTCAGGTGGCACTTGCTTGATTTGTTATTTATTTAGGAAAGGGGAAAGGTAATAAGGGAATAGAGGCACGGGGGAAAGAGGGGGTGAAGTGTTATATAAAGAAACTTGGGAAAAATAAAATTTGGAAGGATACTAAACAGGAAAGACTTATGGCTTCGCGGCTCTAGCCGCGGGGTACTAGGTTGCTTTGGTGGAATGATGATGGGCCAGCAGCAGCGGCTGGATGGCTGCATGAGGCTCGCGTGTAGAGACTGTTGGTCGGGCTGGGCTCCAGGCCAGCAGTGTGGGTAGCGGTTGTCGGCAGGCGTTGACTGGTCGTGCTGGTGGTACACCGTGGTGGAACAGGCGACAGTGTTGTAGCTGCGTGGTGACGATGTTTTTCTTGGCGCGGTGTTGGTGGCTGGTCGGTTGTTGTTGTCGGTGGGTGCCACGAGCGGCGGAGAGTAGCTTCGGACCACGGTGAGTGCTTCTTTCACGGCGGGTGCCTGCTGGTTGCGCTGGCAGTACAGTGTGTTGGAGCAGGTGGCGGCATTGGTGACGCACAATGCCAATGCCGGCTGGGTGGGAACGGTGATGGCAGGAAGCGGCGGTGAACATGGCGGTGGCAGCGGTTGAGCAGGTGGTGTTACTGGCGGTGTTCGAAGAGACGGCGATGATTGCTGAGTTTGACGGCTTGTGGCGGAGTGGGCGGCAGGCTGCGGCTGACGGCATGCAGCGCTTGAGTCTCATGGAGGCTTGGGGCTTGTTTTGGCTTTCTTTCCTTCTTTCCGTCCGTCTTTGTGTTTTTCTTTTCGCTCCGCAGCAGCGACAGCAGCGATGAAGGGCCGCCAGGCACTAGGCGTGCGACCGGTGCCGATCTGTTTGCTTTTGCTGAGGTTGTTTCTGCTCGCCGCTGCCGCAGACCACGAGTTAGAGGCTGCGTCCGCCAACGGCGGCGCGGGACGTACGGCTGCTGTGGCTGGGTGCGATGTTATACATGGCCGCACTGCGGGTGCGGCAGCACTGTGTGGTGGCGGCGCGGGACGGGTTCAGCTGGAGCAGCGGTGGCGGCGCCGGGCAGGCAATTTGGGGTTCGCACGGGGTTGTTTCGCGTTTCTCATGCTGCGGTGAGGCTTGGCATTTGATATTGTTGCCCGAAACCGTTTCATGTTCTGTTTCCCGAACCCTGAGTGTCGCCGGTGGTGGTACTGGCAACTTGGACAATTCCACACTGGGCACACTACAGAGCGCAACAATCCCTTGCAAGTTTTGCAATTCTGTCGCGGGCACTCCGCAAACAGCTGGATATTCCCCATGACTTTTTCTTCCGAATAGTTTTTTGACCCCCATCCACAAACTTTCCGATTTTTTAGCTGTGGAATACAATCCCACTTTTCCCTACGTTTCCTTCTCCTCTTTCGCCTGGTGTTTTTCACCCTTTTCACCGGAGCTGTCTGGTGTTGTGAGGTGGGGAACGCCAACATGGCGCCTTTCCGGCTGCAACCACACCCCGTTCTGGTCTCGGTAGTGTGGGAACCAAGAGAGGATTGGTTCCCAGGAGCAGAGCCACTGATGGAGAGGGTGGGGACATTGGAAGGGGAGGCAGGGTCTGCGGAAGGCACGGGATTCCCGATGGAGGGGGAAGGGTCCGACGCAGGCATGCCCATCGACACATGGGAGGAGGGACTCGATGCGGTAACGTGCGCAGGGCAGGGAAGGGAGAGGTTGCAAGGCGGTGGAATGGCCAGCGCCACGTGGTTGGCGCCATTTTGGGTAAAAACGGGGGGAGACGAAACCGAGGAAGTGGGCACAGGTAAGAGGATTTGGGGAGAGCTCGAGATGGGGTGATCAAGCCCATCTCGAGAAGGGGACGGGAGACCGGGGGACGTCAAGGAGTCAGTAGCAGCCCTGTGCCCTTGGGCAGGATCCGTCTCCAGGTCTCTCCTGAGATGAGGAAAAGGGTTGAGGAATACACAGAGAGGAAAGCGGAGGAGGGTCTTTTAACTGGGGATTAACAGAACCCGAATGTTTCCTAATACCCTTAAGATATACTATGATAATGACAAATAAAACTACATCACGGGAAATACTAGGAAAATATTTAAATAACCAAAGAACGAAACATTTGAAGTCTCCCTTCGAAAAACAAAAAGTTTCTCGAGTAAGGGTTTGCTCAATTTGGTTAAAAACCTCCCTCTGGGGATGGGTTAATCCACTACCCATCACACCCAGAAAACTCTTCCCACCACCGAGAGGAAAAGGGTTAACAAAAGATAGAAAAAAGACCCGATATTTTTCACACTCACCAACTGGGTCAAAAAAAAAACTCTCGGAGGGGTCCTCAATTCCTGGCCGGTCCTCCAGTCACCTCCTAGGTGCCTTCGGAGGATTGTCAGCCGCCTCTCAGGCAAGACCTAATAAAATGTAGATCTTCCTTTGGGGTAGCAGCGACGCCGGATGCGCACGTCTTCAGAGACTGTCCTCAGGGTGCCCCACGTTGATGCGCCATTTGTTGTTATAAATAAAAAAAATAATAATCCTGGATGGGTTTTGGGGTCCCTTGCAGTCTTCCTGAAAGCGTGGCGTTTGTCCGGCGGTGCCGTGACGCGTTCGGCGGTGCACACACACACACAAACGCATACTTAGTTGAGGCAAAGAGTCAGAGGGGTTCTCCTTATGTGTTCCATGAAATAAGTTTATTCCATGAATCGTCAGGGAAGGAGATAACCCAGAACAATGGAGGGGTCAGGGTTTTATCCCAGGGGCAGTGGGGGCGGAGAGACAACAGGGACCAATGGGTTGAGGGTCAGGGGACGGAGAGAAGGTGGGGTAATACAACTTCAACCAATAGGGGTAAACGAGGGGAGGAGTGGGGTACAGGAATAAATGGGATGCCGAGTAAGGGAGAACACCCTAGAACTGAACCTTATAAGGGAACAAGGAATAATAGGCTGCTCGGTCACTCCTGCAGCTGGCTCAAACACTGCAGCACTCTCTGCTGCAGGTTCAGCTACCTCTACAGGAAGGTATTGGGAAGAAGAAAAAGTATCTGAATGTTTGCCTTAATTTCTTTTCATTATTCTTTTTATTTTTAGTTCTATTAGTAATAAATTCTTTTTATTGTTAATCTTTGAGCCTGTTTTTGCCTCGTAGTTTTTCCGTTTTCCTTAATAATCCATATTTCTACTCATGAAAATGAGTTCTAATTCCCCTGTGAAGTAATATCTCGTGGTTTTGGTGCTTAACCAGTGTCAAACTTCCACAGTTCCAGACCAAAATTTTTGAAAATAGGTTTTAGTTCCGTTTAAATGTTGCCATGCCAAATAGAATTCCCATCTGCCTATACAGGCTTCTGTAGTAGAATTACTTCATTGGCAAGCCAAAACATCATATGGGACTTCCTTTAAGGGTACCTTTTTACAGCCTTCATGGGAACACTTAACTCTACCATGATTAGAGATTTGTACATGGGTTTGGTTCCATTTCCCTCTATACTGGGTACAAGTGATCAGTTTACAACATGGATGGATACAATCTATTCCAGGAGACAATGTCCATTCACAGACACTTTCTCCCACATATACATCCCCTGTCCTACCTAGGGAATAAATGTCTTTTTTAGAAAAATGAAGTCGCCATGTGTCACAGCGTGGCCTCGTCCAGCTGGAGGTCAGTGGCCACAACCTTCCTAGAAGCCTCACGCTTGTCCGGTGGTGCCTCGGTGCGGTGTGCAGCAGCCGGTGGGAAAGGCAAAGTGTCGTGCTTTCCACCCGCTAATCCCACTAGCGCAGGTGGTTAAGCAAGCAGTCGCACAGCCGACACTTTAAGATGGGAATAAAGAGTCGGAGGTGGACTCTCCTTATGATGTTCCACAGAAGATGTTTATTCTTGAAGGGTCAGGGAAGGAGAGCCAAAAGAACAGGGTGACACAAGGTTTTATACAGCACAGACAAGGGGTGGAGAGAACACTGAGGGCCAATCRYATTAGGGTTAGSGGGAGGASAAAAGGYRGGGTRGCAGTAYRCAAACCAATAAGGGTAGGCGAGGGGAGGAGCAGGGGAACAAAGCCAATGGGGCGTCGAGTGAGGGAGAACATTCTGGAACATAACCATATACAGAACATAGATTGACAAGGATAAACCAAATGAATGGGGGAGCATACCACTCCAAGGCCTGGGTGGGAGAGACTTTCCTTCTTATTATAATCTAGAGGGAGATCTTGGACCTCGGAGCCTTTACTTAATACAACACCTGGGCTCCCTGGCCCCACTGGTTCCTCGGTTACTTGTGTGGCTGGCTTATCCTCCGCAGCATCTCCAGCTGCAGGCCAAGCCACCACAATAGCCATGGACTTCCTTCTTTGTTCCCAAATCCCATCCCATTATGGACCTCACTTAGGGTGCTGACTCACCATTTAGGTTCAACTGGGCCATCTATGGCAAATCTTCAGATCCTCCTGGCCCTCTGCAGACCCAACGATTGCTTAGTTTAAAGATTCTTGCTACTTATTCTCCTAAGACTAAAATCAGTTCTCCCACCCCTGGCCCAAACCTAGCTGACAATGTAAAAGTAAGATTATTGATATTAAGAAAAACATTCTAATGGTGTAATCTAATTACCCAGTCAAATTTTCATGTTGTCCTCCACACCATATGTGGCGAGCGAAGGCACAGAAACAACTTAACATAAAGAAAACAATGACAGCAAGGATTAGCTCCTCAGTGACAGGAGATCTGAAAGGAGGGATGCCCATACAGACTATTTCAGTAAATGATCTGTGGGTAGGCATACGGGGCTTCCCCTGATGTCGACACACTGGCTGCTGCTCTGGTCTACTTCTGTGGAGTGTCAGTCACGGCCTCCCATCCTTCTCCTCCAGCCAAGATGTCCAAATCTCTGGGGCTTTAGAGAACTTGACCCGAGTATGACAGGTCCACCTGTGTTCAGCTGTCTCGACGGCTGTTTCTGTGGTCAGTAACACTTGGAAAGGTCCTCGCCACTGCCACCAGTGGTGCTTCTTTCCACTCCTTAACCAGGACCCAATCTCCTGGTGGAATGTTATGAACCGCAAAGTCCAAAGGCAGGGTCTGTGCCAGCTGAGCTTCCTGTCAAAGAGATTTTACAAGAGAGTATTTTGACCACATATTGTTTTAAATATACATCACTTATCTCCACCCCCCTCACTAGTTTGAGAATTATCAGGGTAAGGAATTCCAAACATCAATTCAAAGAGAGAGAATTGAATATCTCCTCTGGGTCTGGCTCTTATTCTTGCCAAAGCTAATGGCAAAAGCTGTACCCATGGCATCTTAGTTTCTATCATGCGGGAGCTCAGGGCTTCTGGACAACGAATCAATATGATTACGTAGAACACGTTTTATTGTTTACATTACACTCTACTTATACATTTTACAACTACTGTCCACGCGATCACGCATTACTGGATTGGCCCCCTATCTTGTCCACGCGCTCCGCACACACCTTTCAGAAAATATGATTGGTTCTAGTCCAGTGCGGCAGTCTTTCTTTATCTATTTCTTGCTGTCTTGGTATTCTGTTCTTCAGCTTTTTCTTTCCCAATTTAGCGCAGTTTACATTTCAGTAACCTTGATGAATTCCTGAGGGCTCTGATAAGAATAACTGAGGATGGTTTGGCTGGGGCACATTTCAGGGCTCAAATACCTTACAACACTATCACCAGCTTCAAAAGGTGTTTCTTCATTTATTCTTTCTACCCGATCCAAGCCCTGGGGGTGCCAGAGGGTATGGAGGTCCCATTGTATTCCTAAAGCAGCCATAACCCCTTGAAGGATCTTTCCTGTAAAATGAGTTCCTCTGAGTCTATTGCTTCCACAATCCCATATCTTGGAATTATTTGTTCCAAAAATACCTTAATAACTGATCCAGCAGTTGCTGAAGCAGTCTGGAATGCTTCTGGCCACCCTGTTAGCTGACATACTATTACCAAAAGATATTTAAACCTTCCCACTCGGGACATTTCAGTAAAATCCACCTGGCATTGTTGGAAAGGATGTACAGCCCAAGGCCTCCCTCCCCTGGCAAGTTTCTTTGTAACCCAGTTATTTGCTTTAGCACAAATCAAGCAACCTTCAATAGCTCGTTTTGCCAGAACAAAAAGACCCAAAGCAGCGTACATCTTGAGAAAGGCTTCTGCCAATCCTCGAGAATCCAAATGACTCCCTTCATGGAGTTGTTTTAATATTTGTAGGGCCAAAACTTTTGATATTCACTGTTTACCATCCCTTGCAAACCAATTATCCCCTCTTTCTTCTGCTCCACTATTTTTAATTATCTCAAGCTCCTCTGGGGAAAAAGACAGTTTCTCTGTGGGAGCAAAGGGAGGATCTCAGAGACTTCTGGCAAAAGTGCTGCTTTCTGAGTGTCTACATTTGCCGGTCGATTACTGTAAAAACACCTGTTTCTGTTTCTTCTTTTATTATGTCTGGAGTTCTTCGCTTAGAGTCTGGAGTTAGACACAGGAGATGCTGAGATGATCTAATTGGATTGTTTATTAATTTCTTATCTATAGCATAGCAGTGCAAAAGGAGTTCGAGGTGACAAGGTGGAAAATGGCCTCAAACCGTGAGTTCCAAGGTTATTTAAAGCCTAATTTATCCAATTATAGACTGCCAACTAACATGTTTTTACTTATAATCCAGTAACTGTTCATTTAGCGTCTGCATTGCAGGCTTTCTACACCAATGGTTAAACTACCTAGATTTGTGAAGAAGAAGGAAGGAAGGAAGAAGGAAGAAAGAAGAAAAACCCACACCCAAAATCCTCCATCTTGTTACAAACTCATAAGCCTAGTTTTCTATACTTCTACATATTTCACCCAGTGATATAACAAGTTGCTTTTTAATTACACAGTAGTAATCTTAGTGTTATCATTAGATAAGGGGAGTCTTTCCCAAGGCCTCAGATTAAATACCATGTGCTTTTGAAACTCATCACCTGTTAATACTGAAAGGTTATAATTATTTAATCTCAGGGTCCCGACAGATTACCTATTGCCTCCTCTGAGCATCCTGCCTGATGTCCCCTAACGTGTAATATTGCCAACCCTTTTGGTAAATTCACCACCTCCAGTAGGTGAGAAATTAAGTTCTCATGAGCTAACATTTTTCCCCTGCAGGTTAATAAATCTCTTTCCTCCCACAGTTTTCCAAATGAATGTATCACCCCATATGCGTATTTAGAATCAGTAAAAATATTCACTATTTTTCCCTGATATAATTCACAGGCTCTTACAAGCACACAGCTCTGTCATTTGAGCTAACCATGTGGGCAGTAACCTCCCCTCTTCTACTACCCTTGAAGACCTATCAGTAAACACAATTTCTCCCTTGGGCCAGGCAGTGTCTTGTAAATCTTTCCTAGCTCGGGTCTGGAGATCTATCACTTGAATGCAGTCATGGGTTTCTTCCTGGCCCCTCCTCTTCAGGGCTGTTCAAACAGCAGCCTGGGTTAAACTCTTCCCCACTTCTCAATTCTAAATCCTCTTGTTCCATTAAACAAGATTCATACTGTAATTTAATAAAGCTTGAACTTGATGCTAGACTTTAACAATAAGAGGTCCTCCTGTCATCAGTTATTTGGGCTTCAGTTACCATTAAAGCCGTGGCTGCACAATTCTGCAGACAATGAGGCCAGCCTCTGGACACTGGGTCTAACATCTTAGAAAAGTAAGCAACAGGCTGCCGTGTTCCCCTGTGTTCTTGTACTAAAATTCCTTTAGCATGACCCTGTTTAACATCCACATACAATTCAAATTCTTTTTCCCTCTCTGGAAGAGTTAAGGCTGGAGCCTCAGTTAATGTGCTTTTTAACACTTTTAAATTCTGCTTTCCTTCTTGTGTCCATGCATCCAGTTTCTTAACTGGCAGGATAGGAGCATTATAGGGAGACAGACATGGCTCCAAAAGACCTGCCTTGAACAGAGACTCAATAACAGGCTGTAACCCCTTCCTTCCCTCCCTTGAAATAGGGTATTGTCTTTTAGATACCACTTGTCCTGGTTGCTTCAAAGTAATTTGGAGAGGTTCCATATCTAATTTTCCATATTTCCCTGGGGCTGCCCACACTTATGGGTTTACTTCAGCATAAGTGTTCTCAGACATTTTACACAATTATAACAGTGTTAGCCTCTGTATTACCTTTTACAACATTAATTTGTATTCCCAATTTAGCCATCAAATCCCTTCCCAGTAAATTACAATCACAATTAGGAACAAATTCATGCATTTCAAACCTATCCCCCACATCTACTAATAGTGGTTGAATAAAACACACCTGCTCATCTTTCCCACTTACCCCCTGAATAATTAAAGAACTTCTTGACAATTTTCCCTCTTAGGCATCAAGTTCAGAGCGGTTTGAGAGGCCCCCATGTCTACCAGGAAACACCTCCTCTCAGTCTGGACCCACCCTAAATGTTATCAAGGCCTCCAGTGTGGCAGGTCTCTGGTGTAATGGGAGCCCCTGACACCCCTAACAGTTCATCTCCATTAACTGGTGGACTTCCTCCTCCTGAAGGTCCACCCATCTCTTCTTCCAGTGTCCTTCTGCCCTGCAGATGGAACACTGATTCCTTCCCAATCAGTTTCAGTTGGCTCTCCCCTGCCAAGGAGGGCACGTCTCTTCCGCAGTGTCCAAACATGGCTCCCCCCCAGCACACTCGGCGGGCACGGCTGGCAGCACCACAGGCAGATGGGGCATCCCGCAGCCTCATGGAGGCCGGGGGGCCACTGCTGCCCCTGCTCGCAGGAGTGGTGGGGTCAGGCACTGCCTGGCGCTGAGCCCCTGGCTGCCCCACTGCCTCAGCTCGGCCCCGTGCCTCCCCACAGGCCCCCAACCTGCGCTCCCAGTCCTGCTGCTCCCCATCATAGAGAAACCCCTTTAAATCCTGACTTCCTTGTTTTCCCTGTCCTGGAAGCTGGGGATACAAAGGACCTGCAGCCAGCCCTGGATCAGCTGGCAAATTTTGAGGATAAGACAGGGGAAGGTGCTGAAAAACATCCCAATCCTTGCTATTTTTCTCTTCCTTGTTCTTTTTTACCACATAGATTCCTCCTGCTGCTACTTGCCTTAACCATATTCCTCCACACTCCCCTTCAACCAATCCTTTCCCAAACCAACACCATCCATCCCCTGTTGTCGAGACCCCTTCTCGACCTTCCCTTACTGCCCCCCCGGGCGTCAATGTCCTTAATTACCCCTATGAGAATGTGCAAACCATCTCAACATTCTCCCAAGGGACTCTTTGGAGATATTTTGGAATCGTCATCCCTTTTGCGGGGACCCCTTCCTGGCTTTACCTTTTCTACCCTCTATGGGTGCCCTGTTTTACCTGTGCTACCCTCCATGGGTGCCCGATCAGGTTTACTCCCCGAAGATCCCATTGTACTCACTGGTGAGGTTTTCAGTGGTCCTTCCCTGCTGACTCTCTTCATGGACCCCCCTGGTCCACCACTCATCTGTCTCCTGGACAGTCTTCAGTACCCAATCACCTGGCACTGGCTGCCACTAAAGGGAGCTGATCACCGAAACTGGGTGAGGCATGCCTTCAGCTCTGCTCGCCGCCTGCTGTCCCTGGACAGTGGAAGGATCCCGGACAAGCCCCCATTTGTGTGGAAAAATTCACAACCCCAGTGGTTCATGTCCAAAAAGAAGACAGAGGAGTCCTGTAACTTTATTTGAATAAAGGGAGAGGCCATGGGGCATTTCCCCTGGGGTCTCTAAAATTGTTGGAGAATTCAGCCTCCCTTTTATCCTAATTTCCTGGTCGCATCACCCTCTCCCTTTCCCCATTGGCTAAAGTACTTGGAAGGTAGAGACTTCCCGATACGCCTACTACATGTCCCCCTCTAATATGCACACCCCCCACACACACCCCCTTTTGCATCTCTGTTCTTGTTCTCTAAGTTCAGGAATTTAACATGGCCTTGGTTGAGCAACAGTCCATGTCAATTAGTAACATTCTTCTGAAACGGTTCCTCCCATTACTATTATATCCATCAGTCCCTACTATCTTATCTACCAGTCTTTGGCCCTATCTACAAGCAGACTCACACAGTCTGTAAAGACACATTCATCTTATATCTGATATAGGGAAATTAAGGGTTAAGGGCTACTAGCAAAAGCTGCTTGTATCGCTTGCTTAACCTAATTGTGCTTGCCAAAACAGAACAAGGGAGGACGCAAGACTATTGATAAAAGGAAGGAACTGTGACTTGGTTCCTGCTCTCTGGACCCCTAAACCAGTTGAAACTAGCCATAAAGTTTGGACTGAGACCAAAGGACTAGAGAGCATGCGCAAGGAGGTGAGGTGAAAAGTTCAACTCCGAGGAAGACTCGCTTACTTCATCTTGGGACCCCTGCCCACGACCACCAGGAGGCACTGCGCAAGTGCAAGCATATGGAAATGATCTCAAAGCTCATTATCATGGGAAGCGGGACTAAGTTATGCATATGTATAGGCATATTGGGGAACCTTAATACATATGTAATGTTTTAGGAAATAAATATAGAGAGCTTTGTTACAGATGTTGCACATGCCTTAAGAGTGATTTATTAAAAATAGAATATTCACAGACAAAAACTCTCTAACTAATTAAAGTTAGAAAGTGGTATGTTTATTCGGCC